>OY755248.1:25821784-26224028 GCA_963576725.1 Azorinus chamasolen
ACAGATAAGAGAAAAATGAAATTGATTTTTTAAAGAATTTCAGAAATTCCCAATTTTCGTTTTTTCATTCCATGGATGCCTATATGACTATCTCACTTGACTCTGTAGTTGGACATTTTGACAATATTTCTTGTACATTTTGTCGAAATTCATTTATGTATATGGAAAACACAGGATGCAAAAGTTGTACGGTCATTGCAAAAATCCTATGGGAATAGTACCACTGGCCCTTAAATATTTTTTGAGTATATTTATGTTACTTTTTCTGCCTATTTGTTCACCCAGTATGTTTCCAATGGATCACTTAATTTCTGTTCTGGAGCCGCTGTTTTATCACGTGGCATTGAAGAATAACACGCACTTCAATGAATACTATGTAACATTTCTTACATATTATCTTCATTGTCCTTTCAGTTTAATAACATTCGACAACCTATGAACGTTCACATAAAAAGGTTGTACATGATAGGGAGTAGTGTTTGATGAACAAAGTGAGAAAATGGGTATGTCCAATAGGTTTTCGAAGTTTGTAAATCACATTCTTGCGCAAAATGTGCTGTTGTAGTCCCGCTAGACCATGTATTAACAAGGCGAATCTCGTGCTCATGCGCTGTTGTTGACCGGTTTTAATTATACCTATTCGGGGCATAAGGTAAACAATGGACGTGAATGCTGCAGCGTTTTGGCCTAAGCTAGATGAACGGTGTGACTATTTCAGGGGCACCGACAATGATGTCATCCGACAATGAACTGTTTTTAGTGATATACATATTGAATGAAATTCTATGTAAACGGTATTTGATACAATCATGATTTGACGTCAGAAAGAAAAACAGTGGCCCGAAAACAGCATAACGAAGTGTCAAAGATGTGTACAGTTTTGCTGCGGTAGTTTTGCTTGTATTTGGAAGAATTAAATTGATGCAGGAAAGCAGAAAATGTTTTTTATGCAAGAATAGCGTTAATACACGTTTGTTTTCGTGCAATAACATCCGCAGTGTCCCTCGGGAATGTTGTTGGCCTCGCCCTTCGGGCTTGGGCCAACAACAGTCCCTCGGGACACCGCAGATGTTATTGCCCGAAAAAACGTGTATTAACCCTCTATTACCATAAGATGTAGGATGTGAAATACCGTGTCAAAGGAACACCTTAATATTACACTTGTATTTGCCAATAAGTGAGATATTTCGATAATAAAATTAATAAAATATTTTTCTTAGTTTATGATATCTATATCCTTTAAGCAGCTGTCTTGTTTGATAGTGTTTTGCGTGGTGTCATTTCGTGTGTGGCTCTCCCTGTTTGACTATTTTTCCATATTTACTGACACAATAGTGTTGTGTGTGCCGTGTGGCGGCCGTAAAACGTCTCCCCGTACATACAATCGATATTGTTATTTCTCCCCTTCAGAAGATTCGTCTTGATATGCGTCCTGTTATGTTTTGTCTTGTGGCCATACCGTTTCTTGTTTGATGGTGTTTGGTGCGGTGTCATTTCGTGTGTGGCTCTCCCTGTTTGACCATTTGTCCATATATAGTTAAAATGAGATTTCGACTGTTAAAATCGTCCACAGTAGAATAAGCTCTAGCGAAACGAATAAGGTGGGTATATAGGCTGGGTCCTAGTAGTGGTTACCGTAGCATTCCCCCCCCCCTAGACTTTTTTCATGGGTATCAAATTGAAAGTTGGGGTCCTCAGAACATATTTTGAGCATGCCCCCAAAAGTAAGTTTGTCCCAGCTATGTTTTATTTAAGGGTTTCCATGGTAACCCGAGGTAATTTTCGAAACTACCTTGGTTCAGTAAATGCGTCATAACTTTGCTTTTAGAAGCAAAAGAAGAACAAAACAAGTACCAAAGTAAAGCAGAGACATATAGCTTAAATATGATGTATGATTTAATTAATATTCATAACTGCATTCTTATGAACATTAATGAGGAAGTAAAAAATGCGTTTTTTAGAAAAAAAGGAGTTTGTTGTTTATTCTGATAGGCTTATTAATGCACAGAAATTATTGAATTTAGGTTTAAGTTGTTTGTTGGGGTCCTCAGAATACATTTTGAGTATTTCTCTAAATAATTTTGTCCCATATATGTTTTATTTAACGGTTTCCATGGTAACCCGAGGTAAATTTCGAAACATCCTTGGTTCAGAAAATGCGTAATAACTTTGCTTTTAGAGGCAATAGAAGGACAAAACAAGTACCAAAGTAAAGCCGAGACATGTAACTTGAATATGATATATGCTTTTATTAATATTCATAAATGCATTCTTATGAATATTAATGAGAAAGTACTAAAATGCGTTTTTTTTAGAAAAAGGGAGTTTGTTGTTTAGTCTGATGGGCTTATTAATGCACAGAAATTATTGAATTCAGGTTTAAATTGTTCGTTGGGGTCATCAAAACACATTTTGAGCATGCCCCCAAAGTAATTTTGTCCCATCTATGTTTTATTGAACGGTTTCCATGGTAGCCCGGGGTAAATTTCGCAACATCATTGGTTTAGAAAATGCGTAATAACTTTGCTTTTAGAGGTAATAGAAGACCAAAACAAAACCCAAAGTAAAGAGACATATAACTTGATTATGATATATGATTTTACTACTATTCATATATGATTGCTTATGAATATTAATGAGGAAGTATAAAAAATCCGATTTTTTAGAAAAAGGAGTTTGTTGTTTAGTCTTAGAGGCCTAATGATGCACAAAAACTATTGAATTCAGGTTTAAATTGTTCGTTGGGATCCGCAGAACACAATTTGAGCATTCCCCCCAAAAAACTTGTGTCCCAGCTATGCTTTTTTAACGGTTTTCATGGTAACCCGAGGTAAATTTCGAAACACCCTGGTTAAAAAAAATGTGTCATAACTTTGCTTTTAGAGGGAAAAGAAGGACAAAACAAGAACTTAAATAAAGCAAAGACATATAACTTGAATATGATATGTAATTTAACTAATTTTCATACATGTATTCTTATGAATATTAATGAGGAAGTAAACCAATCCGGTTCTTGTTTAGAAAAAAGGAGTTTATTGTTTATTCCGAGAGGCCTGTTAATAAACCAGAGTTATTGAATTCGTGTTTGAATGTTTCATGTGATCATACAAGGAAAATAAACTATCTTTGTTTCGGGTAATATTTCTATAAAACATGCATATTTCAGCTATTTTGCATATAATGTGCGCAAAGGAATAAACACTTTTCTCTGAGCATTGTATTTACATGTAGTATTATTTTGAGTATAATATTTTTTCTGTGATTTATTTTACGTAAAATACCAAAAACAAATTGTACCAAAAACAGACGAAAGCAGAGGATCATTACTTTGTGTATATAATTGATTTGTTCATGTCTTTTGAATATAAATGCCATATTTATGAATATTAATGAGATGTAAAAATAAACACACTTAAATCAGCTGTTCTTATCTGTTATTTAATTAAAATCTAAAGATTTAAAGCTATTTAGTAGAATCCCCTCTCTCTGGAGAGAGGAGGTTGTCGACCCAGAGGGACGCGATAGCCCTCCTCTACAATAGAGAGGGTCAAAGGGTCCTGAGTGATAGTGCGCAACATTGATGAAGGGTCGAATCGGAAGGGGCAGAAAGCGCGTGTCCCTAGGGCTGGGGCCTAGAAGGCCCAGAACCCCTAGGGCGGGAAGGGAAGGAACCCTGAGATGCCAGTCCTGAGTTAGGGGGAAAAGGGAAGGGTCATAACCGGCTCTTGGCCGGCCCAGTTGAGAGGCGGAATAGGGTCTGGTTGTCTTACCTTTCTTGGGAGGTCCCGTAAGAGGCTTACATTCAACCTTAGCATTTATAAAAAACAATACACAGACCCGAAGCGGTAGGGTTCCTGGTAGAAGCCCTGTCAGCTCTTTCTCCTTAACGTTGCCACCGAAAAGCAGTTCGGAGGCAAGGAGATACGCCCACAGCTCATCATTCGACTGTCCTGCAGACTAGAGGAAGGTGTCTCGGCGACCACGGAGCATATTCGCTGTCGATGTGAGCCATTGACCCAAGGCCAGTTGGGTCGAACGGCCCAGATGGTATGAGCGGCACTTAGTAACTTCGGATTAAAGCTCCACAGAGAAGGCCGCAGGTAGGAGGTCAATGTTTGAAGCGAACCCCATCTGTTGGATGCAACTCCCGATGCTAAAGAAGTAAATGAGAGAGAGAGAGAGAGAGAGAGAGAGAGAGAGAGAGAGAGGGGCCTAATGCCCGCCCTTGGGCTGTCAGAATAAGCGAGGGGAACTGATAAAACATCCCAGGTCGATTTTCAATTGAAGCCAGGGAGTCCTTGCCCGTAATAGTTTAGCGGACATGAATGATCCACCCAGTTGCCGGGCTGGCACAAAAATCTTCGTCCAGGTTAGGCAAACGGGAAAGAAGTCCCCTGGAAGGAGAAAGAGACTCCCTAGATTTAATTAGGTTAGGGAGGTCCACTTTTTCGACTGACACTAGCACGGAAGAGGATAGAGGACCCCTGTGAATAGGATTCAGGGGTCTAGGGCAGACAGAGGGTGGGAGGATTCTAAAACAATCGTCACACACCTTCTCAATAGAAACATATTGATGTTCAGAATCATTTAAGGACGAAGAGGACTGAGCCCCTTTTAAATCTGAGTGAGAGGCTTCCACAGATTCTGATTTTCTTAAAAAAAAGGATCATCCCTAGGAGCCATAATGGACAAAGTGTCTTCCAGCTCTCCCTCAGAATCCGCCCTGGTGAACGCCACGGATGGCAGCACCCGGGAGGAGTGGGACCCGCCACAGACATAGAAGTGTGGACTGTGGGTTCACGTGAGAGCTATTTTCCCTCTAGGGATGAACACACAGCATGCCCCGAGTGGGGTGTAAGCCAGAACGGGCTTGGCGGGGGTGGGGCGAGAGGAAAGAGGAATGGGGATTACTGAGGGGGTCCCATTACCTTGCTGGTCAGGTCGCCAGTAAGGTGAAGCTTGCTGGTTCCCAGAATGAGTGTCGGCTAGCGAGAGCGACCAGCAGGCGAATCTGAGGAGGAAGAGCGATGTCTTCGCATAAAAGAGTAATGGTAAGACCTCGATCTGCGCCTGCAATGAGAGCGGTGCTAGTGCCGGTTACCATTAGAAGAATAAGAAGGTTTTTTACGCCTCCTACGGGGTGGGGTGGGATGGGGGCTGGGGAGAGTACGAAGTGTACTCAGAAGATGAAAAGTAATTGCACGGTCTAGACGACCAAGAACGTCTAGACTTAACCAGCACAGCTTCCTGTTGACTTTCACCTCTGTAATGCGGTGTAGAGACAGAATTCCCAGTAGAAAAGATTTGACTGGTAGATTTACCGGTCCACTTTGGTATCCCGGTCCAAAGGACCGGACCGGGACATCGGATGCTCGTTGGAGAGCAAACTTAGGACACCGGGCCAAAGAATACACAGAGACATCTTTGGGCCGGGTCTCGGTAGACCGGTCTTCCCGTGACGTCATGAAACGGAAGCACTAACACCAGGATACCGGGGATAGGTGACGGATAACTGGGCCTAGATTCAGCGGGACCAGGCAAAACTCTCCACACAACAAGCGGACCGGGAGATCTGGCAAAAATAGTACCTGGGACCAGAACAAAGGGCACCATTCAAGTGGTAAACGGGGAACCCGCACCCGGACCAGCAGTTGGGTGACGAGTTGCAACTAACTAACTGCACCACAGGGGCTGTTGACGAAAGAGATTTTAAAGAAAAACAGGCTTCTTCTGAGCTTTAGAAGACAGTGATTTGTCTGTTGCTAGGGAGTCGCTGACCAAAGAGAAGAATACTTCTCCCGTCGGGCAGCAAGCTCACACGTCTCCAATGTCCAGAGCCAGCAGGCCAGACACACTTAATGAGTTGTCCAGCCTTACGCGAAATGCCCGCAAGAAGCCTTGCGTTGCTCTGGCATGCTGTGGTAAATAATCATCGCGAGTAAGTTCGAAGTCACGCAATGCTAATATGGGTAAACATACGCTGATGATTGCAGCCGAGATACTATATATTTTCCATTGTATTGCAAAACATTCATAAAAGTAATATTCCTCATAAAACATGCACGAGGATCAATTCCTCCACTGTATTTTCTGACAAGAAATGTGTTGTTCACATACATGTATATTGCAATATAATAGAAAACTTTCCTACAACCGTTTACATTCTCATTAATATCCATGATTTTGAAAATAATATTCATTATCTACATATTTATATACATGAACATCAATATCTCTGTTTCAGTCAGTATCAAGCTCTGTACTGGTTAACTAAAATAATCTCAGATAAAAATAACAGCTCATTCAAGTGTGTTTATTTTTACATCTCATTCATATTCATAAATATGCATTAATATTTATGAACCCAATGTAATGACCCTCTGCTCTTGTCAATCTGTGTTCACTATCTGGTAATTTACGTAAAATAAATAATAGAAAAGATAGTACACTCGCTACAGATACAGATACAGATAGTGCTTATGTTAAATTGCTTATTCATATACGCACGTTTTATGCAAATTAGCTTAAATATACATGATTTTAGAAATATTACATGAACCAAAGATGTTTTTTTCTTTGTATGATGATATTAAAACATTTAAACCTGCATTCAATAACTCTGTATATTATTAGGTCTCTCAAATTAAAAAACAAACTCGTTTTACTAAAAACGCATCTTTTACTTCCTCATTAATATTCATAAGAATGCATACTGAGTATTAATAAAATTACATAGCGTAATCAAGCTACATGTATATGTCTCTGGTTAACTTTGGTTCTTGTTTTGTCCTTCTATTGCCTCAAAAGGCAAAGTTATGACGTATTTTCTTAATCAAGACAGTTTCGAAATTTACCGCGGGCTACCATGGGAACCGTTTAATAAAACATAGCTGGGTCACAATTATTTTTGGGGAATGCTCGAAAAGTGTTCTGAGGACCCAACGAACAATTTAAACCTGAATTCAATAATGTATGTGCATTAATAGGCCTCTAAGACCAAACAACAAGCTCCTTTTTCTTAAAAAGCGGATTTTTTTACTTCCTCATTAATATTCATAAGAATGCATTATGAATATTAATAAAATCATATATCATATTCAAGCTATATGTCTCTGCTTTACTTTGGTACTTGTTTTGTCCTTCTATTGACTCTAAAAGCAAAGTTATTACGCATTTTCTGAACCAATGATGTTACGAAATTTACCTCGGGTTACCATGGAAACAGTTTAATAAAACATAGATGGGACAAATTTATTTGGGGAAAACTCAAAATGTATTCTGAGAACCCCAACGAACAATTTACACCTAAATTTCTGTGCATTAATAAGCCTCTTAGACTAAACAACAAACTCCTTTTTTTCTAAAAAAACCCCGCATTTTTTACTTCCTCATTAATATTCATTAGAATGCATTATGAATATTAATTAAATCATATATCATATTCAAGCTATATGTCTCTGCTTTACTTTGGTACTTGTTTTGTCCTTCTATTGCTTCTAAAAGCAAAGTTATGACGCATTTTCTGAACCAAGGTAGTTTCGAAAATTACCTCAGGTTACCATGAAAACCGTTAAATAAAACATAGCCGGGACAAACTTATTTTAGGGGCATGCTCAAAACGTGTTCTGAGGACCCCGACGAACAATTTGGTACCCATGAAAAAAAGTCTAGGGTGGATGCTACGGTAACCACTACTAGGACCCAGCCTATATATAAACCCCTGAGATTGGGATCGGGGAATATCTCTGTCAACATGAGGAAAATTGATAATATTAATATCAAAATTATCTATTTTGTCATAAATATTAGAATATATAATTCGATTGTCAATTTTAAGTTCTAGATCAAGAAAACTTGCTTAAGTGTCGAAAGGGTTAGCTTTATTCAATTTGACTTCTTTTTGGTAAATGGTAGGAATTAAAACGTGAAAGAAAAGGTTAACCAAGTTAAAATATAATCCAAATATCTAGAGGTTTCATTAAAGGTTTTTATGACATCTTCCTGTGATTGAAGATTCAAACGTTACATGAAATCTCTCTCATAACAATTAGGAATACCAATCATGTGTTAGTGATTCACAAACTTCTGGTCCAATTGATGTAATATTTCATTGGCTCGTGAGTAAAGAAAGCTTTTTCAGCATTACATGCCAGAAATGATGTTTCTTGCTCGGGCAAATATTTTCTTGTTTACGTTAGTAAGTTTATCATTAATCAAATGATGAGAAAGGGTTTTGTACAAAGCAGAAATATCGCATGTGCTTACAGTGGATGCAAGAAACGTTTTGTTCTTAAATTCGTTTATAAAGTCTGAAAAGATTTTAATAGACCAAATAAGATTTATTCCAGAATTTTCATGTTTTATCACAATAGAATTTTACTTATTCTTCGTTAAAAAAGAAGTCAAAAGTGTAGGCAATGTTGTAGTTGTACAGGAGATAGAATTGGCAATGAAACGCGCTTTATATGTTTTTTATGTAGTTTTTGGTAAGCAATACATTGTAGGAAGGTTTTGTTATGTAATTTTAATATCTGCTCAAAGCTGTTCACTCGTCTTGGCATGGTCTAAAACAACGGTTTGTTCGTCAGTAGTAACTGAAATGTATGACTTGTTATTAGTAACTTCCTGCTTAAAGACATCGTTATAATGTAATCATCAAATAATAATGACATTATTCGATACCTTATCAGCAGGAACAAAGACTTATTTTAAATGGAAACGATGTAAACCCTTTTTAACACGTCCAAAACAAATTCTAGGTTTATGTGGAAGAAGGTGTTCATTTAAGCTTTAAAATGAAATGCGTTTGTCAATTATATAAAAATGTTGTTTTTTTAATTTGAAAGAGCATTAGACTCGACATGTTCCCTACAGCACCACGTGATACTAAAAGTTTGTAAAGCCTCAGCAATCTGACTTCGACAAGAGTTAAAATCTATCAATGATGGTATTCTATATTTGGGACCTTTATTCAGAAGAGATCGTAGACGTTTATCTTTAATTGTCTTGAAGTTACCAGTAATCAGATGATCAGCCGGAGAATAGAAATGTTTTAGGTGGCCCAGTCACAATTATATACAATTGTATTTCTAATTGGTCTGTTATATTTGTAGCAGATAATAGGTGGTTCAGTATTTTTAAAGTAGGATTTAGAGATGTACTCGTACTCACATAGAACTACCAGCCTGGTTGATTCAGTCAATTCCGTATCGGTGTGCGAGTGTGTGACCCTACATTGGACTGTCTGACCATTATCAGCACCTGATACACGCATCCGAAACACAGATATCACTGTTGCTGGGTTTCCAGAGGTAGCGGTACTGACACCAGCGGTATAATTTTGGTCATTATAAATCCAAGATATGTCTGCTGCTGGTCTACTGCCGCTGGTATTACATTCGACTACAACCTCATTCCCTATTATCACACTCGCAGTCTGTTTGATAGTAGGCTGTAGGGGTTTAACTGAACAAATATAAATGTTTCATTATTATTTCATTTCAACATTATTTCAACATTGCTATATATTTACATTCGCCCTGCAACGTCCTTATATAACCTTATTCTAAAAAGAAAGTTGCATTTTCCCATGAACGTTCATTTCAATACCGGTATGAGTCGGTTCTGAATTCCGTTGTGTAAGCGGAGAAAATTTGAAATGTGGCATCTTCTTACTGAGAATTATCGCTTGAATACATAATATTGCCAACTTTAACAGCCGTTGCGTATCAAAATATATTATCAAATAATGAGTGAAGCATAAATAAGTCAATGTCCTTACCGTTAACAAAGAAAAATCCGAGAATAAAATCCAACGTTATGACCCGCTTTCGATCAAGCGTGGCGGGTGAGTAAATTGGCTTCGACACCGCGACCTACATTTAAGAAGATGCTTTAATACCAACATTTCGTAAATATATATGATTTGAAATATCTCGATAATCTTTTCTTTAAACATAGCTGGACAATTTACTGATTAAAATCTTGTATTCATTCTATATTTATAATATGTGTTTGGGACTATTTTTCATACCATATATAGAGATCCTACTACAACGAACCTGGCAACGACATAGATAGCGGCTATTACGTGACCGGTATATAATATTTTTAAAAAAATCCGTTGAAATATAAGAAATACAATGGAATATAAATATAAGACATAAATGACGTGCTCCCGGTGTTCATGAGGTTATGCAACGCATAGCTTTACGAGCAAATATTCACGTGAAGCCCGAAGGGCTTCACTAACTTTGCTCGTAAAGTTATGCGTTGCATAACCTCATGAACACCGGAAGCACGTCATTCATTTCTTAAGTATATAGATTACACTATCAATTAATATCCCTATATCCCGATGAGGGAATATCTACATCACAGTTTAACTGTCGAACAAATGGAAACATATTTAAGATACTTATTTTAATGAAGATTCATTTAATATTCCTTTTCAGATAATACAAAGACTCTATCTGGCATGAGGGAGGTAACTTAACAGTTTGGTCGTAAGGTGCACACTAGCCATGAATGATTAGTGGTTTGTAACGTAACCGTTGAGATAAGTGTGAGATTAGGACGTCCGTAAACCGGTTTAAACCCCCTGTGGTGATTTCGCCACTTTAGTTCGTGTGTGTTTGTGAATGTTTTCTGTGTTCATCTCGTGTGTGTGCGCGTGTTTGTGTGTGTGATGCTTTGTATCGATGTTTCGATGGTGGTTGCGTCTTTGTATATGGCTTTGGCTGCTTAACTTTACTACTTTTTCATTCAAAATAGCTGCACATTGACTATGTACACTGCCAATTCACCCCATTCATCCCTTTGCATTCTATGCACGATTAGAACGTTGATTAAAAAGGCTGAAATAATTGAGAACCTGATTAAAGCTCAACCACATATGAATTCGTTTAGTAAATAACCAGCGATATCTTTACATAGCAGTTGAAATATTGTACTTCAATGTTTGGTATATAGTTCAGGCGAGCAAGATTCGTCTATTATATAACTATCGTTATTTTTCTATATTTTATATACTTCAATGTCTGTAAATAATTCAACCACTGAGTGTACTGACTTGTTTTTCACAGCCTCCTTTCTCTCGATGTTACACACAACTATTACTTACGATAAAGATACAGTCGTTCAGTTATGTTCTGTGAGTCCTGTGCATTAACGGGTGTGGGATAGTAGGAGCGGCATCTCAACAGTTGTGAATCATCTTGTTTTGTCACTATCAATATGTGCTTCAACGTGACGATGTATGTGTTTCCAACTTGTACCCCGGCACTTTTACTGGCCAGTAATACCTGGCTAGTGATGTCCGACTTGTACAAGGCAACAGTGGGCGCCGGATATCCACCACTCGATGTACACGTAACATTTAAAGCATTTCCTTCTATAGCTCGCACGCCTTCGTCATCTATTGGAACTGAAGCTGTCATAGTTGGGGCAGTCGGCCGAACTGAAATAATTATATCCATTCTTAGTATTTTTATCTACCAGTTGTTGCATTGATTGAACAATATTATCGTTCCAGGTCGATGAATCGCCGTGGTTATTCCAATCACTTTTTATTCCCCCATACTGGATTCACCATGTCCGTCCATCTGTTCGTCTGTCCGTTCGTCCGTCTGTTTGTCCGTCCGTCCGTCCGGTTTATCCGGATCATAACTTCCAAAATATAAATGCTATTGGTCTATTAAGAACTCTTCAGAAGTCTTAAACAAACTTAAGAACAAAAGGTATCTTGTATCCACTGTAAGCACGTACGATTTTTCTACTCTGTACACAACTCTTCCTCATATTTTGATTAAGGATAAGCTTACTAACTTGATCCATAAAGTATTTGCCCGAGAAAAAACATCATTCTTGGCATGTAATGCTGAAAAAGCTTTCTTTACTGACGAGCAAATGAAATATTACACCAATTGGACTTGCTCAGAAGTTTGCGAAGCACAAACCTTTCTTTTGGATAACATATTTGTACGTTATGGAATGCTATATACCGTCAGGTAATTGGTATTCCCATGGGTACGAATTGTGCACCACTTGTCGCAGATTTGTTTTTGTACTGCTATGAGAGAGATTTCATGTTGAGTTTGAATCCTCAATCTCAAGAAGATGTTATAAAAGCCTTCAATGAAACTTGTCGATATTTTGATGATATTTTTAACTTAGATAACCCTTTCTTTGATGCTCTGATTCCTACAATTTATCCTAAAGAACTCAAATTGAATAAAGCTAACCCGTCCGATAATTATGCAGCGTTTCTTGACCTAGACCTTAAAATTAATAATGGAATGATTTCTTCTAAAATATATGACAAAAGAGATGATTTTGATTTTAATATTGTAAATTTTCCTCATCTTGACGGGGATGTTCCCCGTGCTCCATCTTACGGGGTTTATATATCTCAACTTATTCGTTTTGCTAGAGCTTGTTCATCTATTGACGATTTTAATAGTCGAAATCTCATTTTAACTGAAAAACTGCTTAAACAAGGATATAGATACCATAAACTAAGAAAAACTTTCTCTAAATTTTACCATCGAAATATCTCGCTTATTGACAAGTACAAATGTAATCTCAAGGTACTTTTGCGACACGGTATTTCACATCCTGAATTTTATGGTGATGTGATTTACAAACTTCGTAAAATTATTGGACATACCCATTTTCTCACTTTGTTCATCAAATATATAAAACAATTCATTAAAAAAGGATATGATCCTGTATTACTACAACATACTGCATGTTTGGGTGTGAACCCTTTTACAGTTGGCAATCACGCTGGCCTCTTTGCATGTACGCCGACAAGAAAGGTTTAGTACTCAATGAAGGCGACCTCTTAAATCCAGAAATGGAAGGAGAACGTCGGATATATGTACTATTTCATTTTTGTCGTACCCTTTATTACTTTTCTACAGTTACTCTGTTTGCAGCTCAACCATTGAGTACACTAGCGATAGGTGGATACAGTATGTTCAATTAAATGTTTTTTCGTTATACATGCACTTTACCACTGTATTTGCTGTCGCGGTTGTTGTAGATTAGTCGGAGAGGGGATACGTTTATTTACACTGTTTGTCTGTTAGGATGGGGATGGAATAAGGGTGAAGTTGGGCGCCCATAAACCGGTTTAAACCCCCGGTGACTTTTGTCGCTGACCGTTCCAAGGCGGTACTTCCATCTTCCTCCTATTGTATGTTTGTTTTGTCTTTGTGCGTCTCTTGTTGTTTTTTCTACCTATGTACATTTGCTGTTTCCTTGTGTTGCTGTTCAGGCGAGTGTTTGTTCTGTATGTGGTGTTTCCTGCATGACTCATTTTTGTACTTTTTGTATACAGATAGTTCACATTGACCGCAACTGCAGTTCACAAGGTCCATAACTCTTTTTGCAGTATTTTTGGATTTATTGCCCTTTGTTATTTTTGTCAAAGTCTGACTCGTCCGGGTCATAACGTTCCAAGTATAAAATATTTTCACTTCAACTTTATATACAGATAGAACACATTGACCACAAGTGCAGTACAGAAGGTCTATAACTCTGTGTGCAGTATTTTTAGAGTTAGTGCCCTTTGTTATATTTGTCAAAATCTGGTTTGTCCGGATCATAACTTCGAACGTATAAAAGCAATTGACTTCAAACTTCAAATACAGATAGGTCACATTAACCACAAGTGCAGTGCAGAGACACTTTGTTACTGTGTCTTCAGTATAATTGATTTGTGAGTGATTGCCCTTTGTTATTTTTCTCAAAATCTGGCTTGTACCGATCATAACTTTCAAGTATAAAAGCTATTGACTTCAAAATTAATTATTGACCACAAGGGCAGTGCACAAGGTCTATAAGTTCTTTTGAGTCATTGCCCTTTGTTATTTTTGTCAAAATCTGGCTTGATTTATTCAATGAAATGTTTCGAACCTTTTCTCTGTCATACCTCAACAAAACGTTTTTAAATTTGGCAGTATTGATGAATACCATCTGAAGTTCTAAAGGTTTCGATTTGTTGCTTCGTGCATGAATGAATGATCTCCCTTTTCGTAATTTTAACGGTCGGGAGTTTTATTTCCATAACCCTATCTCTGTGTCAACTGAGCTAGTAGGGTTTTAGTGGTAGTTCTAGTTTATTCTAAAAATATAATGTGAATCCGAAACATACCTTGGCTGAAGCTGTCTAATACAAACCGCTGCTTTCTCCTATATTCTTAGTGTAGTGATATTTTCTGGTCCTTCGCGATCATTAGTTTTGATGTCATTAGTTTTGAAAATTGAATACTGCTTAAGCCGGTGCTAGGGGCGTGAGTAGCATTGCTCTTTTAGTTACTAATCATGCACATACTCAATTTAAACCGAGTCTGCACTTTTCTCTTCGCATTACTACGTTTGCATTAGAAGGATCTCCCACTTACAGGATCTATTTACTCACAGCAGCAGGTATTAAGTGCTTGTGTGGCGGCCGTAAAAAGTCGCCCGTACTTCAATTTCAGTGTTTTTATATTTTTGGTCCTTCCGGAACATTAATTATGATGTCATTTGTTTTGAAAATTGAATACTGCTTGAGCCGGTGCTAGGGGCATAAGTAGTGTTGCTCTTTTAATTACTACTTATGAACAGATCCAATTAAATCGAGTTTGCAATTTTACTCTTTTCGCATTAGTAACATCTTAAGTGTATTTGATTAGATTCGATTTTCCATCTCGCATAATATGCAAAGAAATAATAACGATTGTGACCATTGTCACTCTTTCAATCACTGCACCAAATAAAACTTGAAACCATACTATTATTGGTGGTCACGAATTCATTGATATCGAAGCAAGCTTTAAATTTAGACTTTCTGCATCTTGTCATACTGATATCAGAAAATAATGTGAAGACTTGCTGGATTTCATCGTTTTTCCTTCTTTACTATTAGAACATCATGCTATAAGCCAATAGCGTTTAACTGATTCCGAAGTCAACAGCTGTACATATTTTAGTACCTCAGCTGTAGGTTGCAAATTAGTTTATCTGCAATTGAGGATGTGTTCCAAATAGTTTCCGATATGTTAGTTTTACAAGCTAAATGTTTTATTCATGAAACGAGCTAGTTGACACACAATTGGACATACTCCAGTGTGTTCTGTTCATTAGTAGTTATTAAAAGAGCAACACTACTCACGCCCCTAGCACCGGCTTAAGCAGTATTCAATTTTCAAATATAACAACAATGAGAATGAAGTCGGGGCGACCTTTTACGGCCTCCACATACGCGCTTAACACCTGCTGTTGTGAAGTACATATATTCTGAAAATGCGAAAACAAAAGTAGAAATGCAAAAAGAGAAAATTGCATCCATCATTAATTTTTATGTATATCTTTATCTACCGTAATCGGACAATTACCTCGTACTTGAAGAGTCGTAATAAGCTGGTACTTATTAACGTTATTGGTTTTCAAGCATGTGTAAATCCCGTTGTCAGCTAAATTAGTGTCTGTAATGACCATACTAAAATTGTTTACTGCAATCGAAAGCCTTGATGTTTTATCGCCAAGACGAGGGTTGAAAATGTTTCCCGAAAAAAAGTAGTAAAGTATCGTTGTATTTGGTTCGATGACATCTGGTCCTCTCCAGCTTAAAGCGTCAAAGGTTGTTTGACTGGGACAGTCTAGCGTGATATTTGCTCCTTTGTATGTCACCATTTGAAGAGCATTTACTGAAAAGAAAGACAGTACTTGACAAAAAGGAAAGTGTCAACCACAAATAGTGAGACAATGGCATTATGCCCAAACTTCACCTGATCAACGTACAAAGGCTAATTATTTCTGGTTTAATGATATGCTTTTGGTGTTGAACATGCAAACAATAGTCCTATGTGTATATACATGCGTTTGTTATATGATTTTTTTTTTACATTTTGACTTTGGTGAAAGTGGGATAAGGACGAGGTTGGGTACCCGTAAACCAGGTTTAAGTCCCCCGGTAGCCCTTGTTTTGGCTGCTGGCCGTTCCAAGGCGGCACTCCTGCTTTCAGCCTACGGTCAATTTTGTTGTTTAATATGCTTAATGTTTAATGTGTTTCGTCTTGATATGCGTCCTGTTATGTTTTGTCTTGTGGCTTTACCGTTTCTTGTTAGATGTTGTTTGGTGCGGTGTCATTTCGTGTGTGGCTCTCCCTGTTTGACTATTTTTCCATATGATATTATGTGTTAGTGCTATAGTCAAACAACTAGGTCTGACGGGTCACGGGTTTGCCGAGTTCATTTTTAAGGGAGATAAGCATTTCGGATATCCACGTGCCATTTATAAAAGAAATTGTTTAGTTATAGGTATAAAGAATAAATGCATTAGTTATCAGAAATATAGCGCAGTGGATAAGTCGTAGGACCATAAAGAAGTATATAATCGGCGAACATTTTATTAGGCGCAGGTTCGTGTCTCGCATCAACCTAAAATATTGTTTTTGCTAAAATATTAAGGAAAGTCCCCTTAAGAGCATTAGTTTTGTTGTACATTAAGAAGCCACTTGTACAAGACATTTGCTGAAACTTATATTGATATTCATATTTTAGCATCGATTTATTATTGAAAATATGGCTAATATAGGACTCGAACTCAAAGAAAGGCACCCTTCCTAACATAGACGAACATGTGCATAAATGGCCATTACAATTATACAATATGACATACAATAATACTCTACTATTCATTCATAATTAAAAAAAGTTTAAGGTCGACACGGGATTCGAACCCACGCTCAATAAAAACTACTTTCGCAATGTCTTCTGCGTACCTAGACTTTACTTACTGCGCTGAACTGCTGACAACAATCCCGCCTTCAATTTGATCTTATATACTAAACCTGTCTGTTTAAAAAATGGTCCGAGAACATGTAGAACGCTGATCAGACCTAGTTGTTTACTATACTTGTAGAGTTATTTGATGTTTTGTTTAGTTTAACATTTCGCCTGCTATGAGCGGATGAGTGAATACCGATGCAAACAATTTGGATCCAGATGAGAGGCCGAGTAACTCGGCGTCTTATCAGGACCCAGACTGTTTGTCACCCTGATTGCATTTTGGCAGAAAACTTTATTATAACTTGAATTTTGAAAATTTGGTAGGTGAAACATTACGTAAAATTCATTTGTTCAGCAGGCGAAAGGTTAACATCCATTGTCGCTATGTCACCTTTACCGTGTCACAGTGCCATAGAACCAGCCCAATCGAGATTTACTAATTAGTTAGACGTTTTGTGACATGTTATCATACTCGACATACTCAAGCATTAGCTAGGGCGTAACATATTGGCTTATGTTTCCAATGAGTTTGGTTGAGATTTGGTTTCACGAAACAATTCTATGAAGGGCGTGTGTGTATCTGTGAGCTCGCATTCCATTACTGTGCACTTTCGTGTGCCAACTCCAGACTTCCTGTCTGACGTTTATTATGTCTCCCCCGTATTTGAGTTGTCTGTCTGTCCATGTGTCCGTCGATCCGTCTGTCCGGCTGTTCGTCACACTTTTTTGTCCTGACGATAACTTCAATATGACTGATGCCAGTTGGTTGAAACTTCATATATGGAAAGAGCATAACGAGAGGAAGTGCCATACACAAGGTCAATAATTCTTGTTTCGCTATAATATTGGACTTAATGCCCCTTGTTAAAAAATCACGATTACTCCTGTATGGCTCATGCTATTGGATTGGACCTTGATACATGGAAAGATCATGATGATAGAAAGTGTCATGCAAAAGATCCACAACTCTGGCGTATCTAATATTGGAGTTATTGTCCCTTGTAAATTGTTTTACATTATTTTGTCCGGTCAATAACTCCTATGTGGCTCATGCCATTGTTTTGAAATCGCATACATGGAAAGGCCATGATAAGAGAAAGTGTCGTGCTTAAGGTCCATAACTCTGGCTTAACTGATAATGGAGTTATTGTCCCTTGTATTTTTTCACACTTTTTATACTGACGATAACTCATATATGACTCATGCCATTGGATTGAAACTTTACACATGGAAAGAACATGGTGTGAGAATTGTCAGAAATAAGAGCCATTATTCTGGCATCAATAATTTTGGAGTTATTGCCCTTTGTTACATTTTTGTCCAATCAATAACACCTGTTCTACTGATGCTTTTGAAATGATATTTCATTTATGGAAAGAGCGTGTTGACAGAACGTGTCATACACAGGGGCCATAAGCCTGGTATCAATATGTTTGGAATTATCAGCTGTGATTATGTTTTTCTTTAAAAAACGTGATTTGGAAAGCGCATAATAAAGGGAAGTATCATTCATCAAGATCATTACTACGGTAGAAAGTCTACAAACCTTTTGAGTTATTTCCCTTTACATATTGTTTTTGTTATAATTGTTTGACTGTCTGCCTGTCAAACATATCCGGCCGAGTTATCATGTACAGAACTGAAATGTGACAATATGTTGCAGTGTGTATGTGTGGGTGCAAGGGGTAGGGGGCTGGGGCGACATCCGTTTTTGTGACAAAAACCTCTATTTATATTTCTGTTATCACAATCGTGTTATAGGTGCCGTGTTTCGGTGACAGTATAACGTCTCCCCGTACATATTATTAATATTGTTACTGAATGTGTTCGTGTCACACTTCACGACCACTCCACCACTTTAGAATTTCCCTTTGTACCATTTGGTATGTCTTGTGTTCACCGGTGTTTGGTTATATTTTGTGTAATCTTATATGTCAATACACTATGAACAATGTCCACTACACTAATTTCTGATTAAATTCAAAAACATTCTTCGTTAGGTTATGCAAATTGTGCCCCTCTTGTTGCAGATTTGTTTTTGTATTGCTATGAGAGGGAGTTTATGCTTAGCTTAAAACCGAATTTAAAAATAAAACTTCAAGGTATTTAGATGATATTTTGAATTTAGATAATCCTTATTTTGAAACTATGATTTCTTCAATTTACCCAAAAGAACTGTCTTTAAACAAAGCGAATCAATCTGACATTATAGCTTCATTTTTAGATTTGAATCTTTCAATTACAAATGATAAAGTTTCGTCCAAAATATACAATAAAACAGAAGATTTTAATTTTAAAATTGTTAATTATCCTTTTCTAGATGGAGATGTGCCCCGTTCTACATCTTATGGGGTTTATATTTCTCAACTTATTCGGTTTTCCCGAGCCTGTTCTTTGCTTGAAGATTTTAACAGTTGTAATTTAGTTATAAATGATAAACTTCTTAAGCAATGTTAAAGATATCACAAACTTCGGAAAACGTTTTCTAAATTTTATTATCGAAATTTACCACTCATTAGTAAATATAATTGCAATATACGGACGTTACTGCAACAAGGCATTTCTCAACCAGACTTTTATGGGGATGTTATCTACACTTAGGAAAATTCGGGGTCATATCCATATTCACGATTTGGTTATTAAACGTTTTAAAGCTTTTTGGAAGAAAGGTTATGTCCCTATTATATTGCAACGCACTGCATGTTTGGTTATCGACCCTTTTACAATCGGTAGCTACGCTTCCCTCTTTGCTTGCACGATGACAGGCCGGTGGTAGTACTCTATGATGGTATACTCTTAACCCTTCGCTTGCTATTCACGTCAATATACCTACCTGTAAATAGTGAAGACCCAGATGAGACAGCTCCATCAGGATTGTTTGAGACAGCTCCAGCAGGATTGTTTGAGACAGCTTCAGCAAGTTGATTGTGCAACCAGTGCACTCCGCAGCAGTAATTGCACAGCGAAATACGTGTACACAGTGAAGATATATGTAAATATACAACAGGGCATGGATAATGAAGGAGAAATGTATTTTAAATTCAGCAAGCGAAGGGTTAAACTCATATATACGGGATGAGCTTACCAGACTCATGTATTACTTTTTTCCCTGTCGAGCCCTTAACGGCTTACCTGCAGGTGCTCTGACTTCAGCAAAGTCATTGAGTACATATTTGACGGATTGTCACAGTTATTATGCTCTGTTTTACATGTTGTCCTGTGTTCACCGTCGTCTATGTTGTAAGTATGTCCGGCGGGAATACCTTTATTTTCACTATTTGTGAAGCTAGGGTGACTTTGAGAGAAGTGTGAGGTTAGGACGTCCGTAAACCGGATTAAACCCCCAGTGGTGTTTTTGCTACTGACCGTGCCAAGGCGGTACTCTCTTTGTCACCCTTCCTTTTGTTTGCCTTACGTCTTTGTGCTTGTGATTTTGTTCATGTGTGGAGTGTTTGTCTTTAGTTCTTGTGTGTCTGTTGATGTTTTCTGTGTTTATCTCGTGTGTGAGTGTGCGTTTGGGTGTGTGGTTGTGTATGTGTATGTGTGTGTGTCATGCTGTCTATCGGTGTTTTGGTGGTGGTTGCGTCTTGTATGTGGCTTTGCCTGCTTTACTTTACTACTTTTCCATTTGTACTGCTATGAGAGAGATTTCATGTTGCGTTTGAATCCTCAATCACATGAAGATGTTATAAAAGCCTTCAATGAAACTTGTCGATATATGGATGATATTTTTAACTTAGGTAACATTGTCTTTGATGCTCTGATTCCTACAATTTATCCTAAAGAACTCAAATTGAATAAAGCTAACCCGTCCGACAATTATGCAGCGTTTCTTGTCTCAAATTGATAATGGAATGATTTCTTCTAAAATATATGATAAAAGAGATGATTTTGATTTTAATATTGTAAATTTTACTCATCTTGACGGGAATATTCCCCGTGCTCCATCTTACGGGATTTATATATCTCAACTTATTCGTTTTGCTAGAGCTTGTTCATCTATTGACGATTTTAATAGTCGAAATCTCATTTTAACTGAAAATCTGCTTAAGCAAGGATATAGATACCATAAACTAAGAAAAACTTTCTCTAAATTTTACCATCGAAATCTCTCGCTTATTGGCAAGTACCAATGTAATCTCAAGGCGCTTCTGCGACATATTATTTCACATCCTTCGTAAAAGTATTGGACATATGCATTTTCTCATTTTGTTCATCAAATATGTTAAAAAATCATTAAAAAGGGATATGATCCTGTAGTACTACAACATACTGCATGTTTGGGTGTGAACCCTTTTACAGTTGGCAATCACGCTGGCCTCTTTGCATGTACGCAGACAAGAAAGGTTTAGTACTCTATGAAGGCGACCTCTTAAATCCAGAAATGGAAGGAGAACGTCGGATATCTGTACTATTTCGTTTTTCTCGTACCCTTTATTACTTTTCTACAGTTACTCGGTTTGCAGCCCAATCATTGAGTACACTAGCGATAGGTGGATACAGTTTGGTCACTTAAATGTTTTCGTTATACATGCACTTTACCACTGTATTTGCCGTCGCGGTTGTTGTAGATTAGTCGGAGAGGTGATACGTTTATTTACACTGTTTGTCTTTTAGGGTGGAGATGGAATAAGTGTGAGGTTGGGCGCCCATAAACCTGTTTAACCCCCCAGTGATTTTGACACTGACCGTTCCAAGGCGGTACTTCCATCTTCCCCTATTGTATGTTTGTTTTGTCTTTGTGCGTCTCTTGATGTTTTTATAGTTATGTACATTTGCTGTTTCCTTGTGTTGCTGTTCGGGCGACTGTTTGTTCTGTATGTGGTGTTTCCTGCATGACTCATTTTTGTACTTGCATTACAAAGGGAGAAAATTGCAGCCTAGGTTTCATTGAGTCTGTTCATAAGCAGTAATTGAAAGTACAACGCTGTTCGCGCTCCCTTACATCGGCTTAAAGGCATTTCGAAAGGAATGTTGACCCTTTAACCTCAAGCTGTGTATTTCGGTATTAACGCTATGGCGTCTAATACACATACTGATAAGGCGGGCTACTCCCACAGAGGATCAAGGTATAATTGTTTAACTTTAACTTATATGACCAAAGACCCTAACCTAACTGGACACTGCAGGGGCACTCCAGGGAATCAAGTATCAGCACAACTGGATACTGTGTATTTGGGGTGGCGGCTTCACTTATAAAGGAACTTTGAAATGCCTTTAAGCGGTATTCAACAAAAAATACTGAAATGCAAGATGGCGAAGGATCAGAAAGTATAACAACACTAAAAAGCATAAAATTAGATAGATTATATGTAGGAATGATAAGTAGGTAGGGTAGGTAGGTAGGTAGGTACGTAGAGTACACTTACCATGCAAAAACAACACGACTAGACACGAGGCAGTTGTTTTTCCCTTCCACATTTCTGAATATGTACCTGCAAATACACAACAATATGAGAGTTTCGGATACTATGGACACTCTATCATAGCATAAACACTGTCATGTTTGGTATGAGCATCAATGTGATTAGCAACAGATACACCTATTCTAATAATTCTTCTGAAAAGGCGGCTCAAATGCTGATGAATGGGTTTTCGGAAACGTTGCCGTTGTTAATTTTCTGTTCATCTCCTTTTCATCCATGAATAAACAGAAAAGTCATATAATAGTGAATGCTGGTTTACCAATTAAAACATCTTTTTCGGTTTCAAAATCTGAATTTCATTCTATTTTTATAGCAGGTCAGTTGTATAATTCTGTTCGCTGTATTTCACTTAGTAGGCTTTCTATTTACGGCTCAGTCCTATTAAGTTTGGTCAAGATCTACACTGCAGTTTTTGGAAAGCCGTTCAAGGAATTTGTTCAGCAAAACCCATTGTTAGCTGATGCGACTTTTAACTTTTACTTAATTTGGTTTTACAGCGCTGCCATTATGTTTAGCAGGAACGGAACAGGTTAATGTGCACGTGCGTGATCTTTATGTTCTGTGAATTGGTGTTTATGGAGTTATGTTAAACATCCTTTGGTACTATCCGATTTGTTAAATGTCTAATATAGCATTGCAGAGCCCAAGACCCAGTCAAACCGATATTTAATTAAAGCGTTTTGTGACGTTAAGTCGTATCAAACTCTTTCGGCGTCGCATCTTTTATTTTGCTGTGAAGTTTGGTTTTCAGCACTGTTTGTATAATTTCGGTGTGGAACATGGTTGAAACATATTTTTGAATGTCTAGTATATATGTGTTAGCGAATATTTCATTTGTTCACCTGGTATGACTGTAGACTTTACTTTCGAAGGATCACCCATTTTCAGAATATATGTACTTCACAACAGGAGGTGTTAATTACTTGTGTGGTTAAGCTGGTGCAAGGGGCGTGAGTAGTGTTGCACTTGTAATTTACTACTCATAAACAGACTTTGCAATTTTCTCTTTTTGCATTTCTATGTGTGCTTTCGAAGGATCACCCATTTTCAGAATATATGGACCTTACAACATCAGGTGTTAAGTGCTTGTGTAGGGGTCGTAAAACGTCACCCCGTACTTTATTCTCAGTATTGTTGCATTTTCTGGTAATTTGGGATCATTAGTTTTGATGTTATTAGTTTTTAAAATTGAATTTTGCTTAAATACGATTTCGGTAGTAAGTTCTGTGCAGCTTTTTGCGCTGAATACTCTCTACAAAGGAAACAACCGGTACCGGTAGTCTGGATGACACTAATTTCGAACGAATTATTTTGACCAACATTTACAATTCTTAAATGTATCAACAATTTCGATTACACGAGAAAATTACTAAAATATAATTAGCTGAACGTATAAAAACTTAAAATCAAACAGGAAAATCCGGTACGGGAATATAATAAACAAATTGGTCCGACGTCATAGCAATGTGACGTCATTGACGTCGCCAATTATGGCGTAATGTTAATGGGAGAGCACCAACACTAGGTGATAAATTGAGTAATTACTTAAAAAACGAAGCCTGCAACCACCATATTTCTTTTTGATGTCATGTTAAGGGTACTATAAAGCACAAAATGTGAAATTTTGAAATCAATTCTTGGATCAGTTTCTTAGAAATTTACAAAACTATCACCGATGTCATGATTTTTGTACTGTCCCATATGTAAAAGGCAGGAATTACGCTTCTGTTTATTTCATGGTAATTACTCAAAAATAAAGTCTGTAACACCCTCTTTTCTTTTTTATTTGAAATCAGCATACCTTAAACAACATAATATAAAACATAAAAAAATTCTTGGAAGGAAACAAACTGTAGAAATCGTCTTTAAGCCGGTGCTAGAGAGCGTGAGTAGTGTTGCACTTTTAAATACTTCTCATTAACAGACTCAATAAAACCGAGTCTGCAATTTTCTCTTTTTGCGTTTCTACTTTTGCTTTCGAAGGATCACCCATTATGTGAACCACCCAGGCAGGAGACTGAAAAATGTAATTCCATCCGATAGGGGGGGGGGGGGTTCACATACAAATCATCCATGTGATATTGATGAAAATCCGGTGATTCTAGGTGATGTGTTACTTCAAAACCATGCGATAAAATGGAACTTTAGCTTCCGTGACCTATATATGCTGCGGATGGTATTTGTTTAAACTGCGCCATATTTTGATCCTTCGAACGCAAAGTAGCAATGTAAAAAGAGGAAATTGCAGACTCAGTCCTACTGAATATGTTCATGGGTAATTATTAAAAGTGCAACACCACTCACGTCAATAGCACCGGCTTTAAAAAAGATATTCAATTAGCAAAACTAAAGGCATTGAAACTGATGATTCCGAATGGTTACACTCTATCGTACATCTTATTGTACGTGAGTGATAACACAAGGGAAAATATCGATGCAGAACATCAAAGGGTGCGTATTACTGAATAATAAATAATAACAATGAAACGAGTTTTATATACTATAATTTCAACAAGATGTATATGTTACTCCCTTAAAATATGGCATTGGAATACAACACAATGCTTCAGTTTCACCACAAACAGCAGCTGTTTTAGTCGGATTGCCCTAGTCACACAATAAACGTTTCAGTCTCACACTGGCCCTTTTAACCATTTTCTTGTTAATTGTTCATGTATGGAATAAAGAAATCATGAATATAATGACATTATGGATATCTATTAGCTGACATTTATAACAGCATACGCATATGGGCATTTTTTGTAGTGGTAGAAACTAGAGATGGGGTATTGGGGTACTGTGTCAACTGTTTTATATCGCCTAGCATTTTTAGTTTCTGATTGCTCGCAATACAACAATCATAATAAAACAATGCACTTTTTTATTAAAAGTACAAACATGAGTCATGCAGGAAACACCACATACAGAACAAACAATCGCCCGAACAGCAACACAAGGAAACAGCAAATGAACATAACTATAAAAACATCAAAAGACGCAAAAAGACAAAACAAACATAGATGATCTTTTGGTTGTGTTTAACAGTTTAGGTGATAATTGCACCATTCTTCACACCTTTTATATGCCCTCATAAAGTTATGGCATATAATAAATTCTGAAGGGAGGTGATCCCCCGAGAGTAAAAATTGCAACACAAAAAGAAAAAATATTTTTTTGAGTTTTATTGAGTCTGTTCATGAACAGTAATTCAAAGTGCAACACTGCTCACGTCCCCTAGCACCGGCTTAAGTGTTATTATATTTTCGGACAAGAAGTACTGGAATTCATTATCTCGAAGGATCAGAAGGTATAACAACACTGAGAATTAAGTACGGTTGCTCTTGTCCGTACGTCCGTCCGTTATGTACGTCCGTACGCACATACAGAATAATTTGTCCGGGCTCTTTCTTAAAAATTATTTGTCCAATTCATACCAAACTTTACTCACATGTTTGTTGCAATTATAGACTGGTCAAATTCGATAGCCATGTAAATCGCTTCAGTAATTTAGGAGTTGTGGCCCTTTAATTGCAAACATGACTTCAAATTATATTGTGCGGACCATTTCTTGAAAAGTATTTGTCCAATTTTCACCAAACTTTACATACATATTTGTGGCTATAATATTGGGTTTAAGTACAAAAATAAATCATGCAGGAAACACCACATACAGACCAAACAGTCGCCCGAACAGCAACACAAGGAAACAGCAAATGTACATAACAATAAAAACATCAAGAGACGCACAAAGATAAAACAAACATACAATAGGGGGAAGATGGAAGTACCGCCTTGGAATGGTCAGTGACAAAAGTATGTTCATTAACGTCTAATGCCTACCAGTAAAACACTATTTGTGTAAATTCCAAATAAGCCAATTAATTTTAAACTGTTGCATAATTTAACGGTATAACAAGGCACGCATGCTCTAACTGGTAATATTACATTCACCGCTGTAACGGTCTAAACTGTTGTTAGTATAGTGAAAATAAATAGTTTTCCTTTACTATATTTGTTGCATTTGTCGCATAAAGGAACATCACTTTGTTTGACACTGTCCCTGTTCTTAGTTCTCGCGTTTGGATTTTGAACAACACGATACTAGTAAAAAACGAACATTCTCCAGATCCGTGCACTGTCCCTTCATGTTAATCTAGTATTCTGAAAATGGGTGATCCTTCGAAAGCAAAATTAGAAATGCAAAAAGAGAAAATTGCAGACTCGGTTTTATTGAGTCTGTTCATGAGTAGTAATTAAAAGTGCAACACTACTCACACCCCTAGCACCGGCTTAAGCAGTATTCAATTTTAAAAACTAATAACATCAAAACTAATTATCCCGAAGGACCAGAAAATATAACAACACTGATAATGAAGTACGGGTTGACTTTTTACGGCCGCCACACAAGCACTTAACACCTGCTGTTGTGAAGTACATATATTCTGAAAATGGGTGATCCTTTGAAAGCAAAAGTATTTAATTGATTTTCCAGCGTAGGAGTCTATACTCATTAAGCCCCATCCCTTATAGATCGAGCTGAAACGGTTATAATATTAGCGTACTGGTCCGGATGTGAAGGTCTCTTCGGTACCGTCGAAGGACCGGTCATTTGTATCAGCTTAAATACTGCATGAGCAAACAAAAACACGCGTATTATTTAATAGAATAAATCTGCCCATCTTGCGAGAGTATAAAGTAAACAACAAGATGGCTTTCATATCCATTCATACTGTAACTGTGTTGCACATTACATCCAGCTATGTTTCTGTCGCATAATGTGTCCTCGTTATTCCATGAGTCGCGTTTAAACACCTTCGGGGCAGAAAGTATTCCAAACATTTTCATTTCTATTATACAATAAGTTCACAGGAAAACTATGTCGACCTGTTTACCAGTATATAAAATTATATCATTTAATACATATTACCACCCAAAATTTACATTTCAACCATATTCATACAATTCGTGATAAATCAGCCCTCCGACCAGTGAAATTGCATCAACAACATTGCATATGAACACGGGGCTTCAGTACGCATCACTACATAATTTGCAGCTCAATCATTCAGTACACTAGCGATAGGTGGATCCATGTTGCTTAACATAAATATGTTCTCGTTTTACATACAATTTAGTTAATTTACTACTGTATCAAGACCGTTCCAAGGCGGTATTTCCTTCTTCTCCCTATTGTTTGTTATGTGTGTCTCTTTGTGTCTTTTGATATGTATGTATATTTGCTGTTCTTTTTTGTCGTGATGTTGTCCGGGTGACTGTGTGGTTTGTATGTGATATTTCCTGCATGAATCGTACATGTACTTTCCTCATATACCATTAGATGATTTATTTCAAACTTGCGCAGATGATCAAACTGATACGAAAATGTGCGTAAAGACGGGAATTTTCGATGTGACCATTTACCAGAGCTACCGGATTTTGACATTTTCTTCATTATATAACATATAGAGAAAATTTCGCGTGTATTGAATTCCTTATACACCAAGTTGAGTATTTACTTCAGACTTTCACAGGTTTACAACTTTTATACGAAGATGTACTGCAAGAAGAGAGGTTTTACTCCGATGGTTTCAACCAGAGTTATGGGACTTTTATATTTTCGGGGACTTTGAGATTTTCTTCACTTTATAACACATTGTAAAGAGTGATTGATTTAAAGACATCACCCGTAGGGGCATCAGTGTCCTATGGACACAATTTTCTGCTTGTATAATGTGTTGGACACACACGCATTTTCGTGACGTACGTTTGTATGGAAGCACTGGCAGGAGCAAGTCTGTTTGACTCCCATATCGTCGGTGCGTAACAACTATGCATTTCCGCCATAAACGATTAAAGTTGTCACTGTCGCCCTTTTGTTTGCAAACTATATGTGGTGAATAACTTTGAAATGTAGTCGGTGCTTTTTACTTAAACATGAAATGTTCAAAACATATATCTAAACTGTAATGGGTTTAGTTTTGAGCTGTCACATGTGGAACATTGCATCTGCATATCCTCTTTTTGAGATTAGTTAGATGAAATCGGCCATTTATTAGAGAAGGTATAGACAAGACATGAGCTGTGAACATGCGGATGGACGGACATACAACCAACGTTATGCCCATAGGCTTACTGGGGGAAAAGTAGAAATAGTATAGTGTATAACTGTCATTGGATTAATAACATTATACTGAAATCAACCTATACACACCGACTCTGGTCCAGACTTTGTGACCTTGACCTCTAATGTTTAGAATTGGTAGTAGAGTTCTGTACATTAACATAACAGTTTAGGAACGATCAACGAAACATGGAGTTAAGTAGATATGGCTCGGACACGAACAATAAGAAATTGATCAGACCCTGTGATATTACCTTTAACAGGCTTAAATTAAACAGAAGTTCTGCATACTGTAATATAGATAAACATTTAAGCTAAGTTTTATGAACATTTCCTTAATAAGCAACACAGGATATAATAGCTGTGCATCGAAAACACAATGTATATGACCGTAATTGTTATTTTAAATTCCCTTCCAAGTAAACATATAGTCTAGTACGACAGGAACAGCCCCAATGTTACTGATAGTGAAGACACTAAAGAACATTATTATTTAACTCTTTCTCTGCCAATGTCACAAATGTGATTACTTTTGCAAACAGTTTGGATCCAGATGAGGCGCCAAGTAACTCGGCGTCTCGTCAGGATCCAGACCGTTTGTTAATGTGACTATGTTTATTAAACAAACATGAAGAAAAACAAAAACTAGTCCTTCGGACGGGATTATAAACCGAGATCCGATGTATCAGTGCTTTACACTGGACATATAAAAGAACCAGGGAAACTCAGTCGATAATAAGAGTAGGGCATCGCACCCGGGTTTCTCTGTATCCTCCCCCTCTCTCTGGGGCGTCCAATTAGCCCATATTGAGCTGAAACGGACGTTAATAAAACAAACAAACAAACAAACAAAAATAAAAACTGAAAATTGTAGCAGACGACAAATGTTGCAGACTACAAAGTTTTGCCGCGAAAGAGTCAATAACTAAAATTACCAACCGTCGATCATATCTAGATCCGTAAATCAGCTGATTCTATTGTAGTAACACCAAATCGGTGGTTCAGTTTCCGAACATTTATTATTGGGTGTAAGCTACAAATTACACTGCTATTCATACAATTTTCACAAGCTGAATGTTAGACGATAAGACGAATGTTATCTGTATGGGTATTTACTTCCTTATAGTCGATGATGTGTATACTGTGGTTGTGAAAATGTAGGTAGCAGATATGCCTTATCGGTTCACTTAAACCTGTGTACATAAAATGCGTTATCTAAATACATGAGTGTCAATACCACATATATTGTCAGAAACGTTCATCAGAGATTTGTTGAAGCAGATTAATGCTGTTGCTTCACTCGATATTCAAAATTTAGTTCAATATTGTAAATAAGTACACAAGCAAGGTAAATGTAAATTTTTTATGCCTCTATTAATGTATCGAATTCGCGACTGATAATGTACAATGTATATTTGAGATTCAACATAAGACGCGAAATAACCCGTAGTTGCAGGTAGTTGTAAATATGTCTTATTATGTATTTTAGGAGACATAACGAAAAGGCTGAAATGAATCCGAGTAAACAACACGGTATTAAGGATAGAAAATGGAGATCGGGTATGTGTCCAAGCCAGATGGATGGATATTTTGATTGACAGACGGATCGAATGATGAGTGCATGGATGGATCGATGGATGGATGGAACTAATGTAGGTAGGTAAGATAGATATATAGATATATAGATAGATAGATAGATAGATAGATAGATAGATAGATAGATAGATAGATAGATAGAAAAGTGGATGATGGATTGATGGATGGATGGGTAAGTGAGTGGTTGGGTGGGTAGGTAGGAAGGTAAGTAGGTAGTTAGATAGATATATTGATAGATAGATAGATATATTAGATAGATAGATTTATAAAGCTTTCGATAATTACAGAGCTAAACGCTGAAATACGCGGATGTGTAGTTATTTATACCCCCCCCAAAAAAAAATAAAAAAAAAATAAAATAAAATAAAGCTGTATCTATAGTTTGCAAACAAACGAACAAACAGTCAGACAGGCAGAACGACAGACAAATATACAGAACTACATACAGACAGGCAGATAGACACACAGGCAGATAGATAAGATGTTTCAGTAGCGTGTGACAGCACGTAGGAGAGACAACCGCTATATTTGCGATATAAAATTGTGATAATAGTTATGCATCTTGAGATATTTAAAAAGAATATACTCCAGTACCTGTATATTTTGTCAGGATGGTGTTGTTCCCAGTCAAAGTTTCACTATGGTAATTGTAAATGTTATGGTTAGACTACTGTACGTTTCTGAAGCGGAAACAAATATTCAATGTGTGTTTTTCTTGCATCTACCCCATTACTATTACGAGCCTTTAACTCAGTACATTTCTTTCTTTTGCTCTTCAACTAAATGACCAGATTTCGTTCAACCTCTTCTACGGCAGGATGCCGGCATAATGGTTAGTAATAATTACGTAGTTTGATGCCTGTTTCAACTTTAATGTTATCCTGATGACTCCATATAGTGCGAATCGCCGTGACGTCAAGCGCACCTGTTATCTTAGCCGAGAAAATCTTGGTGGGCAAAAAGACTGACAGCTGATATGTAAACAATAACAAAAACATTGACAGCACTTTGAAAACTTCTGTTAAAATCAATAAAAAACGATTATGGTGCAATCGTTGATGATAATTACATCGATAATACGTGTAAAAACATAAACATGAACCGAAAATTGATTCTGGAAGATGAATTTACGAGATACAAACATCTTTATATGGAGTCGGTTGTACAACAAATAACATGACAGGTCTACAATAAACTATTTGCCGACTATGTAACACAAATAACAACAGTTTAACATGACAACCTGTGGAATTGAAAGATATAAGCTTTTCAAAGCATGGGTAATACACAGTACAAAAATTTTAATCAGAAAAGGTTAAATATTGATAAAATACACACGTATAACTTAACTGTATTTGTTAAAAGCTCATATCTAAAGGATATAATACTGATTAGAGTTACAAAAGTCCATGCATTTCTAAAGATGTGTCACATAGTTCCTATCACAGGATACTATACTGTCAATCATGACAAAAATGTTGTTTGTTGCAAATTTATATAAAATCATAAGGCGTGAAATTTCGCCTAGATTTAAGAGTTGACATCGTAATACACATAAAAATTGACTGGGACCCTTTACTCCGTGAATATTCTTGTAAGAAATACTGATATCATGAATATTTATTAAATTAATTTTTATAATAGCATATGTACTGAGGATGTTTTGGCATTGGGAAAAAACTGTAGATTCAGATCCAACATAAATTCATAAGCAAACATGCATTCATGGTGCATTCAAGGCTCGTCTGACAGTATAGATCATAACCAGCCAATGCTGTGAATGTTTTTAAATGTACACTGTATATATATGTATAGCTAGCACAAGTGATTGGAGTTCTTTAAAAACTTCCTTTTTAATCTTAAAGGAACTCAGTAAGATGACGGCGGCCGTCATTTGATAGAAGTAACAGAGAATACCCTGATCCGGGTCTACTCTGTTTGAAAGCACGTGAAAAAGCGTCGATGTTTTCAGAACTTTTACTTCTGTTGTCTGGTCATGTCAGGTATACATTTTTAGCTGAATTCGTAATGTAAAGTTGTTTGTCGGTGCTTTTAACCCTTTCCATGTTGAATATTTATGTCAGAAAAAGATGACATTATAATATTTATAAGCTGATTTTTAATAATGGTATAGAAACACATGCCTGTTTTGGTACTGGTAGAAATGAAGAGTCAGATTTGATATAATTTCATAAGCAAACAGAGTGGGTCCGATCATACGGCTCCAATAGCCTTCAGATCTTGGTCTACTCTGTTTGCAAAAGCATGAACTGAAAAAGAATTGTGTTAGACAGTTGGATACTATATTATTACATTACTTACTCAGCCGAAATACCGCTAATTTACTAACTAGACCTAGGAAAATAGTAACGATCACATGTGCCAGATGGTCAGTAAATCCCCTAGTTTCTCAGCAGGGAGCATGGGTCAGCGATCACACAATTGCCATCTATCCCACATCGTCTTATCAACAAAGTTATGAACTATTACGTAACAGGAATGCTTCTAATGTAACAACTACCAAACAATGTGCTAAATTGTCTAAAGTTATGATTTGTTAAACGGCTTCCCGAACAATAGAAGATAACTATGTTTGACTAATTAGATCTATGGCTAAGCATTTTTAAACCCCAACGATTTAGATGTATTTAAAAAGGTAGTTTATTGTGAATTATAGTCCTATAGATAATATAGATTGATATGATCTAGATCTATTCTAAAATACTTTTACTAGATCTGCAACGGTACTGTACAGTAGCCAGAAAGACATGTGCATTTTACAACACACGAATGAACGCCATGAGAATATATATCTTAATATCTCGATCTGATTAAAATAAAACGAGAATTAAAATTTTAAATAATGTTGATCTAAATTATTCGACATATCAGGCATGTCCAACAAATAATTAAGAATGTCTCTCATTTCAAAGAAAGGCCAGATCGAGGGATCGGTTTTTTGTTTTGTTTTATTTTTTCAAAGTTCAGCTGGTAGTTTATAGGTCCGATAATTCAAGCTTCTTCTTGTATGTAACCTTAGAAACTAAAACATAGTTGTCATTATAGTCAGAGGATATAGTAAATGTACAGAAATCAACAATTCATAACCAACACAGTCGTTAAATGATGTGTAGGCTAACTATTGCTTTGCCTATACATAGAGTTACATAGGTTGTTATTGGTCTTTTTGCCTACCAGTTAACTGCGCATGCGCGAAATCGACGGGTTTGTTTACAAACAGAGATTCGCCCTATACCCGGTATGATCTCTATACCCGGTATGTCTGTCTGCTCTGTCTCTGTCACTCTGTATCTCTCTCTCCTTCTCGTTCCTCACTCTAGCTAACAATATACATAATTATATGTCTGTCTGTTTGTGTGTCTGCTTGTCTGTTTGTGTCTTTCCCTGTATCCATCCCCTCTCTCAGTCTCTGCTCTAGCTAACTATATATAATACTGTTTTTCTTGCTAGTCCTAACTTTTAGTAAAGAATATTGACAAAATGCTATTGAGATAGCTGTTTAATGCAGGGTGAAAGTTCCCACACAAAGCTCCGAGTGTTATGTATGGTTTTCCAATTGCATTAAGCTCCCATCTGTCTTCAGTTCCGATAATGACATTTATTTTCGTGTTTTAATTCTTTATTGCCTTTTGCGGACACGTACAATACACCAGTGACATTATTGCATAATTCAATGAACTATGCAATTTGTATAAAGCGACATTTCATTTATGGAACACAGGAACATTAAATAAGTAAGTGGCTGCTTAATGCAGGGCAAAAGTAATGCGGAAAGCTCCTATAGCATTAAGCTACCATCTGCCTTATAGAACCATAATTAGACCTCTTTTTGACGGTCGCGTAAGACAGGTTCTACTGTATTAGGCTTAGTTACGCGTAATATTAAAAGTATATGCTTGTAGAGAATATACGTGTACAGAAAAATGATACAGTCATTAATTTCTGCGAAACCTTTTATATTATAGGTAAGTTATAGTTCCATATTATGAAATTCATCATAAAGATCAAAAAATAAGATTCAAAGCATATTCTCGATCTTCCTATCCTATTCATGAATGGCTTCGTTTAGGCATTGTCATTATGAAGACTACAATACACCATCTACGGCGTGTTTCTGCCTTCTGTATACAACGTGTTTGCCTTGCGTCTTTGTGCTTGTGGTTTGTTCATGTTGTGGAACGTTTGTCCCTGGTTCTTGTGTGACTTTTGGTGTTTTCTGTGTTCATTTCGTTTGTGTGTGTGTGCGTTTGGGTGTGTGGTTGTGTGTGTGTGTCATGCTGTCTGTCGGTGTTTTGGTGGTGGTTGCGTCTTGCATGTGGCTTTGCCTGCTTGACTTTACTACTTTTCCATTTGGCAGACACGAATGGATGGGTATTTAAAACATTATAATTGAGTGTTTTATTGTGGATAGCGAGGAGCCTCATTTGTTTTTCATATAGTTTGCTTGCTACAACACAACATCCAAGCGCTATGCATGTGAAGCAACCACACTATCGTGATACTATCTTACTGAAGTAGTTTATAGACTAACAGACAGTTGCACATTGATCAATACAATTACTCATTGTTTAAGATTTAAGCAGGATTCAAACTGAAAGACCAAACAGTTTTAATTTGCAACATCATAACAGTAATTTGGTTGGTAAACACTGATATCAGTATTTTTAGTGATTTCACGCGTATTTGCATTAAGCTGTTTTAGCTCAAAATTAATAGCTACACAATTACGCGCTTGTTTTACAATAGAACAAACGTAATCCCTTGTCTGAAAATATTGAGTAGGTCATACAAGATACCAACGATAAAAAAAATTGCATTTCCACTTTTCTTTGTTTTAGATGGAAAGTAATGTTAACACGATAAAAGCTAACGTATACTCAATAAATACATCTTTCTATGCCTTTGCAAAAAGAGTAGACCCAGATAAGACGGATCCGTTTGGTCAGGGTCTGTCCTGTTTTTTTTTATGAAATAATATAAATACAACTCTACAGTTGCTGTCATGACCAAAAGTTCATTTGACCATTTATCATTACAGAAATGGATTCTAATTAATATTCATGACATCATTATTTCTTACATTATTATTCATTAAGTAAAGGGTTAAAAAAGGCCAGTTCATACTGCATTCAATATTATTGATACATATTGATGACACGACGTTTTCAAACGTCATCACATTTTGTACAGCGTGCAGAAGTGAGTACTAAGTGATTTGAGTACGCATACACTGACCAGATCTAATAAACATAGATGTTACACCATTTAGCCGAAAGATAAATATGGATGGAATGATATAACATGCTTTCTATATTTTCTGTTTTTGTACTATCAATGCAAAAACACCATCCTCTGTTGAAAAAACCATTCTTATATTCTGGTGCGTAATTACTGTAATCAGTTTCCTTCCGGTGAAGAATTCTCAGCTCTACCTCTATAAACACATAATTTATTTCTTCTAATTTTATGCTGGGCGTGGAAACGAAATGTCCCTTCACGGTACCACCCCGTGTACGACTCGTTAGACCTACTACAATATGTTATCCACTGGGTTTCGTCATTTTGTGACTTTTCTCGTTTTTGTCGTGCCCTTTATTACTTTTCTACAGTTACTCTCTTTGCGGCTCAATCATTGAGTACGCTTGCGATAGGTGGATAGAGTTGTTTTATTTAAATATGTTTTTGTTTTACATGCACTTTACCACTGAGTTTGCCATCGCGGTTGTTGTAGATTAGTCGATCTTTAAGTAATTTGTATGGGTTCCTTGAAGTTCGAGATATAGAACTTCAACTGTATCTCCATACCCGCGCCCATAGCGACCTGATTCGCATTTGCAAACAGATTGAAAGACCTAGTGACTGGATGTCTCATCAAGATCCAAGCAGTTAGACACTTGATCAGTAGTGTTAAACCTTTCCGTCATATAAACCGTTTACATCCTGATGTAACGTCTGGTTACTCGACGTCTTACCGGATCTAAAACGCTTCCATATGGCATCCGAATTTAACCATCTCCCACACAGTTTGCTCTGATTTGGATCTGGTGCAATGCTGACTTCTACTGAATCAAACAAACATTTCTGAGAAACAATCAACCGGGTGTCAAATGGGTGGATTCTGATGAGACGCCGAGCCCGTCTCAATAGGTTACAGGCAATTTTCAAATGCAAATATTAATACTGGCTTAGCGAGAAAAGAATTCAGCTCAGGTGGGTACTAACTAAATATGTACCTTGTCCCTCATTGTAGACCATAATACGACAGCAATTATCTGCAGCACCAGAATTTATAACAATTGTAGCATACGGAAACAAACACAGAAAGTGCATGTATTACGCCAATATCTGCAGCATCAGAATAATTACCGCAAAGATGGCATATGACCTACTGAAACAAGTACAGAAGGTACCTGTTCATGCCTTTGCAAACAGATCGAGATCAGACGGCCAATGTAGAAGCGGTTTGTTTGGAATCTGCTCTGCATTCTTATTATACGATCCGATTCTCCGGTTTTGCTGTGGCCAGAACTTCCCGTATTCACATTTCATTCTAAAATTAATCTGATCAATATTCTTGATGTCATTATTTATTATATGACTGTTCTACAGGTAAATAGTTTGAGCAATATGCATCACATGCAACAGGAGTACATTCAAGTCGGATTTAGAGCAGAACTAATTCGTTCACATTATAATAGAGGTTAACCCTTACAGCGCTCAAATTTAAAATAGACTATTCCAAATTTCAAACAGGTCAAACTTGCTGTGAATATTTAGGGATTTTTCTAAAGAAACGTGCAATATGACAAACAGGACAGGCCCTGGTGAGTGGGCTTCTCTAGCAGATCTCTCATCCGGGTCTACACTGTTTGCAAATGACATTAGTGGCTCGTGCCTCGCACCGTTATGGTTAAGTCTAGTGATGTAAAGGACGAACACTGACGCCTGCTGGTAAAAAGTCAATACACTGAACTGGTAAATATTTCACCTTTTAACGAACAGACCCTCCCACACACACACACACTTACGCTTTGAATACTCTTGAATATTAATTAGCTGATTTTTAACCCATTATATCATAGGCATTTTAGAACCACACACTTTGAAAAATCTACTGAAAAGGAGCCATAACTTTTAGAATTATATAGTTTTTAAACCATTTTAATAAATTTAGCATTTGCAGTTATAAAGCAAATGCTCTATTACAATGGTTTAAAATAAAGTAACTTTTACAGAGGCGCCGAAAAATGTCAATATGAGGGAATGAAATATACTGATTGTACAGATGAACACTAACGCCTGCTGGTAAGAGGTCAATAAAATGTACCGGTAAATAGTTAACCCTCTACACTATGAATATTGATGTAAAACATGATACCGTTATGGATATAAATGTACTGAATCTTTAAATGACACATGGACATGATTATTTTGGCCACGGCAGAAACTGTACAATCAGATCTGTATTTCATGATCAAACAGAGCAGAACCTGATCAAACTGCTTCTAACGGAGAAGTCTGATATGCGTCTAGTATGTTTGCAGAAACGTGAAAATGTGTCACTATAGAGTTGTTAAATGCAGCACATTAACCCTTTCCTATAAATACGCCTTTCTAAGCCTTGGAAAACAGAGTAGACATAGATCAGACGGCTCCTATAGGAGTAAAGGGATAAGACCTAATGTCTAAACTTATTTGGATCAGTGGTCTTTGTAAGCGCACGTAAAGTCGTTCTTAACCCTTAGCCTATCGGCCTCGTGATTTAATTACTACGCATCTCAACGACTACCCGTGTTCGATTGCACGATAAAACACTGGTATAAATTTATTATTTCGATTCTAACACTTCAATTTTACTGTAATTTGCACCGCCACAACGGCACACACATTCTTATCATACGATTTTTCGAAGCCATATTACGTCACGTTAAGCCGTTACAGTGCGTTAAAGTGTTTAACTATTTTAAGGAATATTTAATCTAATCAAGGGCCATACCTTTAAAATAATAAGGGAGAGGGAAATGAAATCACAATGGTTCACAACAATTCATGCTGGGCAACATTTCTGTGAAGTATTAAGACTAGCCCTATTACAGTTATGTGTCGCTAAAAGTTCTTTATAAATTGCAACACATTCCAACCTCTCAGGGGCAACAACTCTAAATTAAAACCAGGGACAGGGAACAGAAATAATTATTATAAAGATTTAACCATCGGAAACGGCAGTATTTGGTATATAATGGGCCGACTTGCATTTTGTACGGGTACAAATATCACATTTCCACTACAATTTGGGTTATGATGACTTATTATTTTCTCTGAAATGAATAAATCTTTGCTATTCTGTTGAATATGAGTTAGCTGTAAGTAGAGATTGATGTTTCAGTAGAGTTCACGCTCTGAAATGGCAGTATTCAGAATATTAAGGGAAGACTTGCATTTTTACAGGAAGAAATATCACATATCTGCTATAATATGTTACAGCCTGGAGTTATCTCTGTATAATACCATATAGTAGAGTACTTGACTGCAGCATAGATAAGGGAGTCAAACTAAGTTTCTTTCCTTTATTCCGTGTCTCTATATATCTCTGACTCTGAGCAGGTTGTGGACCTGCCCAGTATCCTCTGCCAAACCCAAACTCCTCTCTCTCTCTGTCCTATTGCGTGCAAATGAACAATGGTTAGCTGTAATAAAAGAACCATGCACCAAATAAAACCATGCAAAGTATTACTGTAATAGGTTAATTTCCGTCCGTTTTCTGTTTAAAGTATAATGTCATGCCGAACGCGTACTGAAAGGTCGAACCGACACGAGACCGAAATGAAATGACATTAAAACACCAACGGCATTAGAACATTCGCAAATAAAGTAATTTGAAACACATTGCCAACGTACATAGTCCACGCCAAACCAAAGACCACATCCTTCAGGGTCTATCAATGCAGTCAATGTTGAATAATATAATGTATGTATGTTTCTTCGTCAAAACCGAACTGCAGAGTGACCACAGTGACAACCAAAACTGCCGCGAAAATACGGAACAATCCGAATGATCACCACAAACATCCAATCCAATCAACGACCAGACTATCAACGTCACATGACCAAATCCACAATATTGCTAAATATATACCAGACACACCAGTTCAACAAGGTATCAATAGAACAAAGCTGTCAATCTAAAAATACAATGTCACGAAAGGTCAGAATGACAAATTAGCTGTCTGCTACAAATATGTGCTATGATGATTTTTCCCCTCTGAAAACTGAATAAATCTTTGATATTCTGCTGAATATGAGTTAGCTGTAAGGTAGAGGTTGGTGTTTCAATAGATTTCATTGTCTGAAATATCAGTAGACTTGCATATTTTACTGGTAGAAATATCACATTTCTGCTCTAATATGTGCTATGACGACTTATTATTTTCTCTAAACTGATTGAATCTTTGATATTCTGCTGAATATGAGTAAGCTGTATGTAAATATAATCTGAAAATGGATGATCCTTCGAAAGCAAAAGTAGAAATGCAAAAAGAAAAAATTGCAGACTCGGTTTTATTGAGTCTGTTCATGAGTAGTAATTAAAAGTGCAACACTACGCACGCCCCCTAGCACCGACTTAAGCATTATTCAATTTTCAAACCTAATAACATCAAAACTTATGATCCCGAAGGACCAGGAAATATAACAACACTGAGAATGAAGTACGGTACGAAGTTTGATGTTTTAGTAGATTTTACCATAGTGAAACAGAAGTACAGTAAAACCCCGCTAATGCGACCACCTAAAAGAGATACAATTCTGGGTGCAAGATGCAAGTGGTGGCTTAATGCAGGACAAACGTAATGCAGAAATCTCCTTTCTGTATTACTTTTGTCCTGCATTAAGCAACCGCCAGCTTGTAAAGACACCAATGTTTATTCATTAAGTGGTCGCATTAGAGGAGTTCGTCTGTATTTGGAATACAAAGGGCCGATTTGCATTTTTAAGGGGAAATATCACATTTCAATATATGCTATTATGACCTATTGAGTGATAGTGAGTCTGTCTAATATGTGGTCTTAACCCTTTCCCTGTCCTATGTTTATTATTAAAATGCCTACTGCATATTAATGAACAAAATAGTTACAATGAAGTATGGAAGGTGGAACATTGTAGTCATTTTAGAAGTAAAGAAACAGATCTATCAAATTCCATCAGCAAACAGAAGACCAAGATCAGATGGCTCCTGTAGGAGCCATCTGATCTGAGTCTACTCTGTTTGCAAATGCGTCAAAAGGCGTTAATATGAGGGAATGGGTTAACAACACCATTATCCCAACCCTTTTCCCCCTAGGGTGCCTTGTTTTATATAGAATTTAGAAACATATTGTGAAAACTGAAAATATTCTCCTGACACGGAAAAATTCTCAGCTTTCATATTAGACACACTAATTATCACCTTCAAGTCCTCTATAAAAGGTAAGTGAATTATGTCCCTGGGGTCAAATGAGGCCCACCCCAGAGGTGGCCAGTTTTCTATAGAAACTTAGCGATGACGTTTCATATCGTCTCTGCTGATTGTCTGGGGATCGATGTCATGGTCATCATGGCCCTCTTGTTTTTAAATACAAGAATGTGATGGAAATCAAAGAGCAATTTATCGGTATTAAACTTATGTGTTGTCAATATTTTGTAGGTGATGACTTGTATCGCTTTGTTCATGGCAATTTGAATGGTACAAAGGTTATCACCGAAGACAATGTGAATGACGTCTTAGTTGAGTTCCATGGCAGTGCATTTGGTGGGCACAGTGGTGTTAACAAGACACGGGAAGCAATAAGGTCGAGATATTGGTGGGATAAACTTACCAACGATGTGAAAAATTATGTAAGTTTATCAAATTAATATTATCATAGTTACCCTTTACTCCATTAATATGCTTTTCTACGACTTTGCAAACAGAGTAGAACCAGATCAGACCGCTCCTATAGGAGCCATTTGATCAGGGTCTGTTCTGTTTGCTTAATAAATGTTATAATATAGATCTGCTTCTACAGTTTCTGTCATGGCTATTACAGCAATTTAATCCAATTAATATTCATGACATCATTATTTCTAAGATGAATATTCATGGAGGAAAGGGTTAAGAATGCTAAAATATAAAATGCATATTGGCAGTAAATGGGTCTCGATTTTGAGTGAGTGAGTTGAGTTTTACGGCACTGCGACACTGCATAGGTCATATAGTGCCGATGAATAATGAGATAACATAATAACATAACAACATAATAACATAATAACATAATGAGATGACATGACATTCACGATTTTGAAAGTTAAAAGGCATTGATAGTGTGTTCAACAGCCCTGCTTATCCAAGATAAGTCACCACTGGATGACAGTTTAGCATGGACCTAATTGATTTAAGAATCTTCTCCTCAGACACTGAGATGATTGTGCCAGTTAAAACCAAACTTGGTCTCAATTATTATTAGGAGAATCCCTTAAAAATCAGTTTCACATTACATCCAAGATGGCCACATCTGGGTACAATACAATAAAATTCAACCCTGTGAGATTGTGTTGAAATTTCACACATACAAAGGGGGACTCAAAACTCTACTGTTGTGGATGGTGATTGGATACTGTGTAAAATACCTGTCTATTATACCGTTAGCTCTAATTCTGATTATAAATCTGAAGTAAAATTGAAAAAAGCTTAGTTTGTTTATGAACACTTCAAGAAAGTTCTTTGAATTAACAAAAACTGTAAAATCAGATCTATATCAAGTCAAAGGCAAACAGAGAACACCCTGATCAGACGGTTCCTATAGGAGTTATCTGATCATGGTCTACCCTGTATGCAAATGCATGAAAATGTATATATAGGGAAAAGTTTAAAAGTACTATGTGTAGGTTTGTGATTTATGTTATTGCACTCACATATTAAATTGAATGTCAATTGACTTTAAAAATGCTTTTGTTGTTAATGATATACATGTTGATTTCAAATAGTTGCGACCAATGCTTTAAAAGGTCTTGAGTTCCATAATGTAATTGGGCTTTCAAATCACATGACAAGAAAGATTTTGTTTCATAATTTAATCAATAAACTACCGCCATCTCTTGGCAACTGTCAAAAATATGTTTCAATTGATTTCACCATCTAAAATGGCAGTATTTGTTCAGTTAAAAAAATGGATTAAAAAATAAAAGTGGCAAGAAGAAAATCAAATCCGTGGGACAAAAAACCTGAGGATAACCAAGAACAAATTGAAAACCGATTTATATGAGGAAAACTCACCAAAGTTATCTTAATACATACATATAGAAACGTAAAACTTTTTTATCCATTATGTTTTTTATTATTTACATGTTCAAGGTGTCTATGCCATTTGAATTGTTTGGTGTGGATTTGATTGGACTACTGACGGAGACAGACTAGGGCAACAAATATATATTTACTGCCGCCGACTATTTAACGAAATGGGTTAAAGGATTTCCAATCCGAACGAAGACGGCCTTAGATGTTGCCAAATGCTTCAGGAAACTGGTTTCAAGACTTTGTGCAGTAATGGTGCAGTAAATGCCATCTTGACAGACCAAGGTCGAGAGTTTGTAAATCAGGTAAAAATCCCTATGCTATACCCCTCATAAACTGATGAAACAATAATAATGTTGAAATTGGATATCACAACCCATCACATCCCTAAAAATTATAAACATTTCCGATCTATAAAGTGATAGAGACATACTGGTAGAATAGGTAGCATTTTCCAGTTTTAAAATAAATGTGAAATGGTGTGGAAATCAATATGAATTTTAAAGTTAATAATGTTCACATCTGAGTTAACATTACTAATTTCAAATATTCAACGCAACTGCAGATGTAATTGGTTTACATGTTAGACTATATGAATATATTTGTGCAGACATACATTAATTATAGAGATCATGTTAATCTCCTTATTTGGGAAAATGGTATCTTTATTCCGGTAAGGTATATGAAAAGGGTAGAGTTAATAGAACTCCAGCTACACATCTCTGCCAGTTCTGAAGTGCCCAATTGTTCCAGGCTCCATTATTCTGTTGTCCTTATATTAGAGAGGTAGTCATCACTATTGGCTAAAATTATTATTAACGATACATTCTGTAAAATATATATATATATATATATATATATATATATATATATATATATATATATATATATATATATATATATATGTATAAGAATGGAAACACTTTGACATAATGCTTATTGATTCAGAGATACTCATTTGAGAATTACCGTTGTTGAAATCCACCAGACATACCGGCAACAATGGTATTAAACATAATTAATGGTATTAAACATAAACCAACACGAATAAATTCATTAATCATGAAGAAATGTATTATCAGTTCATACCGGTCATGAAAATAATGATAATGGAGTTTGTTCAGCTATTATCCGCTGTAAACTTTGTTACAACCATTATTTGATGCCATTACACTTAAGCTGATTTCGGCTATTGTTATCGTCAAATTTGCAGACATTTAAATATAAATTGTGTCAATGATATGTTGTTATTAGGTAACCATTACACTTAATTTGGTAAACGAACTAAGGTTAACCAATATTAGGCAGACTGTCTATATCGACTGTGATTATTTATTATGTGAGAAAATTTACCTTAAAATTCTGAAGGGTGGTGATCCTCCGAAAGCAAAAACTGCAACACAAAACGAGAAAATTGCAGACTCGGTTTTATTGAGTCTGTTCATGAGCAGTAATTGAATGTGCAACACTGCTCACGCCCCCTAGCACCGGCTTAAGCGGTATTCAATTTAAGTCATTTTTTAACACGTTACTACTCACTTATTTCTTATATTATTAGGATGTATGATTGTAATGCGTATTTATTCAGTCAATCTCATTTACATATCGATTTTTAAAAGTAACCCTTTCCCTTATGAAAGCACATTTTGACGCATCTGCAAACAGAGTAGACCCAGACCAGACCGCTCCTATAGGAGCCGTCTGACCAGGGTCTGCTCCTGTTGCTGACGGTGTAATATAGATCTGATTCTACAGCTTCTGCCTGAGCCAAAATGTCATGTGTTCATATGTCATTATAAAACATATTTTTAATATTCATGACGCCATTATTTCCTACATGAATATTCATCAGGGAAACGGTTAAATTAATTTACTACAGAAGGTGTTTATTCACAGGATTGAACACATATTGTAAGTCACTCAGAGATTGGATTGGAATGCGATACAGATGCGACAGTAGTTTGAAAATAGATATTATAATTCATTTACAGGTCAATGCCCAACTTTAATGCCCAACTGACCGTTCCAAGGCGGTGATTCCATCTTCCCCCTATTGTGTGTTTGTTTTGTCTTTGTGCGTCTCTTGTTGTTTTTATAGTTATGTACATTTGCTGTTTCCTTGTGTTGTTGTTCGGGCGACTGTTTGTTCTGTATGTGGTGTTTCCTGAATGACTCATTTTTGTACTTTTGTCAAGAATGGAACGTCAAACACAGAGTAACATACCACCCACAGATCAATGGCTTAGACGAAAAAAACAACAACAACCAGACGTTGAAGAAGTAAGTATTAGATAGGATTAGAACATTTTGGAAGCAAACCTGAAACATATGTTTAAGATAGTTTTTCTGATCACCTACCATCTGTCAATTTGTTACGATTTCACATTTTTAGCTCAGTTGACCAGAAGTCATGTGAAGTTTTGCCATAATTTCCATCCGTTGTTCATCCGTCTCTCTGAAACCTGAACCATTTACTATCAAACGTGTTCAAATAATCACTACTGTGCATAAATTAATATGTATACTTTTGTTATTGGTCAATAAAGATGGACCCCCTTTCTTTTAAAAGAAAAAGTGATAAATCTGCAGTTTAAGCAAATAGTTAAAAACCCATACAAATTGATGATCAGCAGGGCTAAGCTAAAATTTCCAAGAGAATCTGAGAATCAGCCAACCCAATTATGAGCTATTGCTCCTGACATTTCACCTTTAAGCGTTTTTGAATGCCCATTTGAAAAAACGGGACGTATTATGCAATGACACTGTCTGTTTGTCTGTCTGCCTGTAACATATCAGTAGTTTTACCTGTAAATTAATTATAATTTTTATTTTCAAACTACTGGCTCGCAGTAGCATGTCTAGTCCCGGTGTAACACGCTTATCCCCCCTGGCCAGTTTTCATCCTGGGAAAAAGGGCCTAGTCAGTTTCTTCCCCATCCCCTCCCCGAGTCCAGCCCCCCCCCCCCCCCTCTTTCACATGGGTGAAATAATGGTCCGTCCGTTTGTCCCATTTCCCCGTTTATCCCATTTGTCCGTTTATCTGTCCGAACTTTGTCCGGAGCTTAGCACAAAAACTGGGATGGCTATCAACTTTTAGGCAGATTGATCTCGATGAGAAGAGCAGGGCACAAGAACCATCATGTTTTTGCCCTGTCTGTTTGTCTGTTTGTCCGTTTGTCTGTTTGTCTGTTTGTCCGTTTGTCTGTCTGTCTGTTTGTCAGCAACTTTAACATTGGTCATAACTTTTGAGCCAGTACAGATAGCGATATTTAGCATGCATATGTATCTCATAAAGCCGCATAATTTGAGGGGTGACATGTCAAGGTCAATGTCATCCTTCAAGGTCAGAGGTCAAATATATGGGTCAAATCACCGACTTTAACATTGGCCATAACTTTTGGACCTGTACAGATAGAGACTTGATATTTGGCATGCTTGTGTATCTCATGAAGCTGTGCATTTTGAGGGGTGACATGTCAAGGTCAATGTCATCTTTCAGGGTCAAAGGTCAAATTGTCTGTTTCTTTGTCTGTAACTATAACATTGGTCATAACTTTTGAGCCAGGACAGATAGAGACTTGATATTTGGCATGAATATGTATCACATAAAGCCGCACATTTTGAGGGGTGACATGTCGAGGTCAATGTCATCCTTAAAGGTCAGAGGTCAAATATATGGGTCAAATCACCGACTTTAACATTAGCCATAACTTTTGGACCTGTACAGATAGAGAATTGATATTTGGCATGCTTGTGCATCTCATGAAGCTGCAAATTTTGAGCGGTGACATGTTAAGGTCATTCTTCAGGGTCAAAGGTCAAATTGTCTGTTTGTTTGTCTGTAACATTCACATTGGTCATAACTTTGAACCAGTACAGATAGAGACTTGATATTTGGCATGCATATGTATTTCATAAAGCCACACATTTTGAGGTGTGACATGTCAAGGTCAAGGTCACCCTTAAAGGTCAGAGGTCAAACATATGGGTCAAATCACCGACATTAACATTTGCCATAACTTTTGATCCAGTACAGATAGAGACTTGACATTTGGCATGCTTATGTATCTCATGAAGCTGCACAGTTTGAGGGGTGACATGTCAAGGTCATCCTTCAGGGTCAAAGGTCACCAACTTCAAATTGGCCATAACTTTTGAACCAATAGAGATAGAGTCTTGATATTTGGTATGCATGTGTATCTCATGATATTTGGTATGCATGTGTATCTCATGAAGCTGCACATTTTGAGGGGCAACATGTCAAGGTAAAGGTCATCTTTTAGGGTCAAAGGTCACCGACTTTAACATCGGCCATAACTTTTGAACCTGTAGATACAGACTTGACATTTGGTATACATATGTATCTCATGAGGCTGCACAGTTTGGGGGAGACATGTCAAGGTCAAGGTCATCTTTCAGGGTCAAAGGTCACCGACTTTAACATTGGCCATAACTTTTGAACCAGTAGAGATACAGACTTTACATTTGGTATACATGTGTATCTCATGAAGCTGCACAGTTTGGGGGTAACATGTCAAGATCAAGACCATCTTTCAGGGTCAAAGGTCACCGACTTTATCATTGGCCACAAGATAACAGACATCAACGGCAAGACATAAAGCAGTCATATATTTCAGAAACAACAAAGCATAGACCATTTGAAACATTTTCAGAGAGAGACAAACCAGAACACACCAGAACACATTACAGATCATATAACTACAGATCAGAAAATGAAAATTGAGAAATATATCAAGGAGCTTCAGAAATCAAGCAAATTGGAACTACTTATTACATATTAACTATGTTGGCACCCTGCAGTTCACAAAACCGAAGAACCTTAAGGTTTCCAATCTTCAACAACAACTGATCCAATGTCTAATGCAGACATGTATAGCAGAGGTGTTTCAGTTTATTCTTACAAAGTGTTAACCCTAAATTGAAATAAACAGAACAGGGAAACCTTTATTTCTTAAATATGCCTTTCTCGCCTATCCAAACAGAACCAAATATTCCTGTAAGACCCATCTATCAACAGAATCTCAAGATCTGTTCAGTTTAGAGAAAACAATAGGTCATCATGGCACACATTATTGTAGAAAAGTGATATTTCTATCCGTAAAAATGCAGGTCAGGCCTTTATATGTAATAAGTATTCATGATATCATTATTGCATGAATATTCAGGGAGTTAAGGGTTAATTCAGTTTTTATCCCCGTCAGAGGGAGAGGAATATAGTTTTAGTGTATACTCATCCATGTGTGTGTGCATCCGTCTGGGAAACTGTTTTACCATGAAACTTTGTATATGTTTAGTATCATAAAGTAATTGGGATCTGCATGTTTCACTGACATAGACCTTGGAACACCAATTGTATGACTCTTAGTTTGTCTAAAGTGTTAACATTGTGATCATCATGTGTCCGTCGTCCGGTGTCATCCATCGTTTGGCGTCAACATCTTATTTCAAACGACATCTACTCTTAAGGCCAACGATAATGAAACTTTCCGAGGATGGTCTTTGGGTGATCCTCTGTTAAAATAGCTACAATGGTTTGGTTCAATGTAGATATGGCAACCAAACACCTTTCGAAATAATTTAATGGGGATAATCAATAGGTGACCGTCTACGAAATAGCTAAAACCATGACAACATCTAAAACAACATGACCGCATTTCGACAGGCCTGTGTTCCTTCCATGTCTATATAGAAAACATGAAAAGATCTTCAAATCTCCTCCTCTTCTCCAAAACCAAAACCAAAACTTGTTTTAAATATCTTCTACAAAACTGATGCTCCGATTTCAAAATAAGTTAGATAGATAGATTTATTTTGGCAAGGAATGCATACATAGTCATTTTAAAACATGTACAAAACATAAAAAATATTACGCATACATGTGAATAAATAAACTATTACATGCACACCTACACCGAGGATAACACAAAAAAGAGCTAAATCTTATTTCCATTGTGGTCCTCTGTGCTGGCGGCATAACATAGAGAGGCAAATGTATTCATTTAACTAATGTTTTTATATTGCACAATATCTAATGAAAGTAAACTCCGTCACTAAAACGTAATTGTATAATTATTCATATAAAATTAAGCCATTGATAATATATGTGATATATAACTATATATTAATATCCATTGATAATGTATATGATATATACCTTTGTGTTAATACTAAGATAATATCATCTTTAAATATATATTATTTATCTTATCATATATGAGTATCACAGATGGAAAAATAGTATGAAACCTATCACAAAACTTTAAATGACGTCATGTAACTGAAGTACCATGCAGATGATGCATAAAATTTAACAACTTATAACTATCATATAAAATGAATCCCCTATGGACAATGTATATGATAAAATGTTTTAACTAATAACTATGCTTCCAAGGCCAAAATAAACTTGTAAAAATGATTATTAAGACAAGTGTTTAAAAGCTTATAATTGGTCTTCCAGACAGGTCTTTACAGTTTTTTGAATAAAGGCAACTTGTCAATCTGTGTAATATTAAAAGGTTTACCTGTTCCAAAATGAGCAGCCTAAAAGCCAGAAGGTATCAGATCCAAAACGTTTGACTTTTGGTATGGCACAGGCACCTTTTTTGGCTCACCTAGTTTTACATGAGTGAACAGAATCCTGAGGAACAAAGTGTTATCCCATGTAATCAGGTGATACACCATGCTTAATCTTAAAAAACATGACATAGAATAATCAGTTGTACACGTTTATCGACAGGAAGCCATTTAAGTGAATGAAAATGTTCTCGGCAAATATGTGACATTACATCAGGGTCAAGAACATACCTTGGGAAAAATCTAAAAAATAGCTGAAACAGTGGTCTAAAAACATGGTTGGGTGAGACGGGGCTGTTTTCCTTATATATAGATAACATAGCAAATCAGGTAAGCGACACGTGACCATCATGCCCCCACCCCTTGTTCCATGTTTGGAGTCATTTCTCAGAAACTGATTTTTTTCTATGAAACAGTGCAAATGTCACAAGCATATGGACATGGGTATCATTCATATTGAACATAGAACACTAGAGCCATGGTCCCTTGTTTAGCCAAAAACTTAACCTTTCTGTGAAGTTTAAGTCATGTCTCTGGAACTAATTTAACTTTTTCAATGAATCTTTGTGTAATTAATTGGTACTGTATACATTTTGTAAATAAGTTATAGCTCTTACTTTATGAAAAACAAAACGGTTTGCCCATCTGGTCAATAAATGAGGTCAGCACTGGTTTGGTGGGTGATGTGAATTATGGAAATTGGCTTGTTGATTTTGTGTTGATTATGTATACATTTTGTGTTACTAACTTTGAAGAATAAGAGAAACACTAATAAGTATTTGGGATATCAGGAATATTCTTCAAAACATCTTGCTTTGGTATACCCAATGTAGTTGAACTTCGATATCTAAAACTCATCTAACTCGAACTTCGGGATAACTCGCTCTAAAAGTTTGGTCCATCCAAAACTTAAATACAGATTTGCTCAAAAATGTATCGCTACAGATATCCAGAAACATGTGGCAGTTTAATACAGGTATACAGTAAAGAAACATGTGACAACTTAATGCAGGTCAAAAGTAATGTTGAAAGCTCCTACAGGAGATCAGCATTACTTAAAGTACAAAAATGAGTCATGCAGGAAACACCACATACAGAACAAACACTAGCCCGAACAGCAACACAAGGAAACAGCAAATGTACATAGGTAGAAAAATCAACAAGAGACGCACAAAGACAAAACAAACATACAATAGGAGGAAGATGGAAATACCGCCTTGGAACGGTCAGTGACAAAAGTCACCGGGGGTTCAAACCGGTTTATGGGCGCCCAACCTCACCCTTATTCCATCCCCATCCTAAAAGACAAACAGTGTAAATAAACGTATCCCCTCTCCGACTAATCTACAACAACCGCGACAGCAAATACAGTGGTAAAGTGCATGTATAACAAAAAAACAACAACATTTAATTGAACATACTGTATCCACCTATCGCTAGTGTACTCAATGATTGAGCTGCAAACAGAGTAACTGTAGAAAAGTAATAAAGGGTACGACAAAAATGAAATAGTACAGATATCCGACGTTCTCCTTCCATTTCTGGATTTAAGAGGTCGCCTTCATAGAGTACTAAACCTTTCTTGTCGGCGTACATGCAAAGAGGCCAGCGTGATTACCAACTGTAAAAGGGTTCACAACCAAACATGTAGTATGTTGTAGTACTACAGGATCATATCCTTTTTAAGACCTGTATTAAGCTGTGAAGTCAAAAAGTTGTTAAGATTAGGAAGAGGATAACTTGACCTGTTCGCTCGAACAAATTTGTATAGTCCATTGAAGTTCGAAATATCAAAGTTCAACTATATTATAATTGCTAAGCCCATGTTAATATCTGAACAACATGGCTACCATTGATGGAACTAAACGTAAACACCAGTGGTCCAGTTTGAATGACACTTGGTATGAATAGTATTCTGGTGACCTACCAAAATTGCTGAAACCATATTGATATGCATGAAAACACGGCCAATAGAACATTGTAAAAAGGTTCTTCTCAAAAGTGAGAATTGCTTGTGACTACCGCGCATAATTTGAACGAATGGAATAATTAATGACCCTGGTATCATCATTATTTGACTAGTTCATCTCTATCTTAGGCTACACTTCCCAGGTGAACAATATAAGGTCATGCAGTACTCTTATTTTAGTTGTCACCTTTTATTGCAGGTTTCTAAAGATGCAGAAGATGAAATGGACCAAACTACTTCCATTCACCAAAGATTTGAACATAGACTTGAACAGAAAAAAACCGACAATGGCAATGCTACTTGCAAGCATCTGTGTGAGGGCAGGACAGCCCAACCTGGAGATAACCCAAACTTTGGGACTGCACCCCCTCGCCTAAAACATGTGCAATAGAGCCAACCATTGGCCAACAAGGAGAGGCAGTCCATTGGTGGAGAGACATTAGAAGCAGAAGACCTTTCTACATTAGATGGCTTTGAAAGGCTGAACGATAAGGCATGGAACAAAATGCAGAATATGAAGAACCTTTTTAGCTGGACATCTAGTTTGCCGTCTGTCTGTCTGTCTAACCATCAACAATTGATTTAAACATGTTCTCTGCGACTACATAACAGAGTACATGTATAACAAAACATTTCATAAATGATCTTTGTATCAATGCTGTTAAAACATCTGGATATCTCACCAAAAGCTATAGCCAGTGGCATTGAATTGCATATACACATTAAACACCATCCATACTTTCATTACGCATCCAGTCTATGCTGCTTGCAAATTCTGAAGGGTGGTGAAGGTAAAGGTCAAATGACGTAGGTTTTTTACGTGCAGCTTAGCAAGCACCATCACAGGGGTATCACTGTGTCTTACAGACACAATTTTCTAGTTTTTATACGCCCACCTAATAAAGGTGGTCGTATATTGGCGTGACCCTGTCCGTCCGTCCGTTCGTTCGTTCGTTCGTCCGTCAACATTTTGTTTGTCCGCAGTTTTCTCGGAAAACTGTTTGACAGATATTAATGAAACTTCACACAAATGTTTAATGTATCAAGATCTGAAACTGAAACTGAGTTGATTCTGAGGTTCATTTGATTTTTCGTTTCAGAGTTATGGCCCTTGTCCTTAAAAAATGCAAATAGAGATATTAATGAAACTTCAAATGATAAAGTTTCGTCCAAAGTATACGATAAAAGAGAAGATTTTAATTTTAAAATTGTTAATTATCCTTTTCTAGATGGGGATGTGCCACGTTCTACATCTTATGGTGTTTATATTTCTCAACTCATTAGGTTTGCCCGAGCCTGTTCTTTGCATGAAGATTTTAACAGACGTAATTTAGTTATAACTGATAAACTTCTTAAGCAAGGTTACAGATATCACAAACTTCGGAAAACCTTTTCTAAATTCTATTATCGAAATTTACCTCTCATTAGTAAATATAATTGCAATCTACGGACGTTACTGCGACAAGGCATTTCTCAACCAGAATTTTATGGGGATGTTATCTACAAACTTAGGAAAATTCGGGGTCATATCCATTTTCATGATTTGTTTATAAAACGCATTAAAACATTTAAAAAGAAAGGTTATGATCCTATTATATTGCAACACACTGCATGTTTGGTTATCGACCCTTTTACAGTCGGTAGCTACGCTTCCCTCTTTGCTTGCGCGATGACAGGCCGAGGGTAGTACTCCATGATGGTATACTCTTAAACTTGGATACAAGAGGAGCTTACCAGACTCATGTATTATTTTTTCCCTGTCGTGCCCTTAACGGCTTACCTGCAGGTGCTCTGACTTCAGCAAAGTCATTGAGTACATATTTGACGGATGGTCACAGTTATTATGCTATGTTTTACATGTTGTCCTGTGTTCACCGTCGTCTATGTTGTGGGTAAGTCCAGCGGGGATACCTTTATTTACAATATTTGTGAAGCTAGGGTGACTTTGAGAGAATTGCGAGGTTAGGACGTCCATAAACCGGTTTAAACCCCCAGTGGTGTTTTTGCTGTTGACCGTGCCAAGGCGGTACTCTCTTTGTCACCCTTCCTTTTGTTTGCCTTTCGTCTTTGTGCTTGTGGTTTGTTCATGTTGTGGAACGTTTATCCCTGGTTCTTGTGTCTCTTTTGGTGTTTTCTGTGTTCATTTCGTGTGTGCGTTTGGGTGTGTGGTTGTGTGTGTGTGTGTGTGTGTGTCATGCTGTCTATCGGTGTTTTGGTGGTGGTTGCGTCTTGCATGTGGCTTTGCCTGCTTGACTTTACTACTTTTCCATTCACACAAATGTTTGATGCATCAAGATCTGAAGCTGAGTCGATTCTGAGGTTCATTTGATTTGTGGTTTCGGAGTTATGACCCTTTTACTTAAAAAATAAAGTAAATATATTTTATAAAACGGAATCTGATCTGAAATACATTTAGTCCATAAGAAAACAGAGCAGACCCTGGCCAGATGATTCCTGAAATAATGGTCTGAAATGGAATAAAGGTATATCCATGGAGTAAAGGGTTAAAGGAGCTACCAATTATTAACCAATTATGCAGACTACAGTACCAATGTTGATATGTTCACTGGTAACTACTTCCGATTCAATTAAGCTTATGAGAAACTTGACCAACACCCGAGGTTTTAAAAATTCTCAAGCAACTGATTGGTCAGATTCTTAGCTTGCTCAGAATCTGACCAATCAGATACTTGAGAATGATTTCAGATTCAGGTTCAGAAGTTTTACAACACTGGGCCCTGGTTTTATGAGGAAAGCTTTTGAGAAGTTATTGTTTCAGTGTCAAACAACTTGAATACTGATTAGACGTCATGCATGATCCAAGCTGTTTTCAACTACGAAAAGGATAAGGGTTAAAGCATATTTTGATATATATTCATAATTTGAGCTCTTTATTTACATGTATATCAAAACCTTAACATATAAATGTTGAAAAATGGTAATGCAATCTATTTTCACCCTATGGTGTATATTGTACTTTGATTTTCATAGTAAATATCTTATATGTTTATGTGGGTTTCGTCACGTTTTGTCTTCTAATTGTGCTGATGATGGTTGCCATGCCCTTCAGTGTGTTGCACTTCTTGTACATTTGTATGACGTTTTACTCACTTTCAGGTAAAGTTCGTCGCGCTGGTTTTAATAATACCAGAGCAATGTCAGCGCTCTACTAGGTACGTGTATATGTGGTAAACCTCTTTCAATATCAATTTGCGAAAAATAAACTATCACTGTTTGAATTGTACCAGGTGTTGCAATTGATTATGTAGGCTACTAAATATAACTAGGCAGGTAAAATGCAATGAATTCTCTCAGCAGGGTGTTTAAAAAAAGAAAACAATGTTATGTCTGCTTTGAAAAACGTTTTGTCGGATATATGACTGTATAAAGCATGATGAATGCATTTAAAGAGTGTATGTGTGTTTGTGCCGATCTTTCAACATATACCGGTGCCAAACTAAGCGCTGCAACTGTTTGCAAATCTATCATAATTATATCATTGCGTGCAGAAAATCAGGACAAGCTGAACCACATACGAAAGCCAGCCATTTGCCTTGGAACAGCATAATTATTATTTAATTTACCATGTACAGGGATTAACACTCATCTTAAATAGTATAATTAAGCACAGGTATATGTATTCAGTATTACAAAGAATGTCAGGTAAATACGACGAGAAACAACATTTACATACAATTTATATTGTATTGTGAAAAAAGAACATCCGGTTAGAATATATGTAATATTATACTAATTCCATTTGCAGCGAGTACTGAAAAGACGATTTACGGGCTTTCTCCGCTGTACAGATTTACTAACGTTCATGTATTATCTACTTTTAATTACTTGTTACTTCTAGGAGCCCCGATTGGACTTACATTGTACTTCCAACACTGACGGAGTATTGTATATAGTGTATTATTGTATATACAGTATGTTTTGCGGGCCTCATGGTAGATTGAGTTCTCTCATTAAATAAAGTCGTTATTATTATTATTATTATTATTTTTAACATTTGGAACTCAAAACAACATACACATGCATAGAATATGATACTTTCATTAGATATACATAACATATTACAAAGCTTAAGGACATGAGATATCAGTCTCCGTCATGCTTATCCTAATATTATATAACATACTCTCTTTCTCTGACTTCTGTCTCTCTCTGTCTATCGCAAGTTTTCTCTCTATATATGTCTGTCTGGCCGTCTGTCTATTAGTATGTCTGTGTATCTATATGTCTCTATTTTACTGTCTGTCTGTATATGTCTCCCTGTTTGTCTGTCTGTCTGTCTTGCCTCTCTCTGACCCCCTCTCTGTAGGCCTCTTTCTCTGTTTCTATCTGTCTCTCCCGTTGTCTACTCTGCCTGTCTATCTTTCTCTCTGTCCTTTTCTATCTCTTTTTGTCTCTTTCCTGTATTCCATCTATCCTCCTATCCCTGTTCCGAATATTTGCCTGTTATTGTCAAATTAATCATTTGTTTTAATGGTTTAAATATTTATGTATATGTATGTTTCTATTCTAATTTTCACCTAGTCTACATAGACGGCTATTTGTCTCTTTCTCACACTTAGATCATGTGTACAAGGCGTTTTGGTCTGTTAAATAACCAGTACACACGGCTTCAATGATTGGCTAATAGTATGTATACCCAGAACTACGTGCGGCACTAACGCTCGTCTGATTGGGTGCTTATCCAACTAAATTGTTTTGTTTGTTTCTAAAAAAAATAAATGTCCAAACTTTTGAAATCAAGTGTAATGGCCTTCTCCTCAATGAGATCTACCCAGCTATGAAGTTTCATGTTAATACATTTTATACTTTTCGTGTATTGTCTAATGAGCTACATTAAAGTATTTTGCACGCCGATTACGACAACTACAACCTGGACTACGACAATTACGATCTTGTGGTCACAGTAGCTCGGCGTTTCTTCGAAACAGACGAGCTAAACTAGAGCCGCGTGTGGCGCCAAGGCTCGTCTTATTTGGTGCTTGTGAGCTAAATTAAAACTTTTTTAAAAAAGATAAAGGGCAATAACTCAAACTTTTTGAAATGAAGAGTTATAGTCTTATGTAGCGACCTTCTCCTTAATAAGATCTACCCACCAATGCAGTTTCATATTGACACCGCTTATACTTTTTGAGTAATGGGTAACACTAAGTTGTTGCCCGTCGACGACGACAACGACGACCCAGTGATCACAATACCTCGACGTTTCTTCGAAACAGACTAAACATGTGTTTACATGATACTGCTAATGATTGACAGGACATGATTTATAATTTGACTGATATTCGTTTATAACAATTTCAATTTCAGAAGGAAAAGCGCAGTCAATCATACTTAAAACACATTATCCAGGATGACTTTCCTTACTAGATCCATGTTTCGTTATATACGTAAACATTGTAATGCAGAATGAAGCAGTTTGGTTATGTTACATCGGAGTCTGTTCTAAGTGCGCATCGCCATTTTCGGTATGCAAAGTAATGTAACACTATGTTACTGTGCATTTCATTCAAATATGTTATTCAGCTTTTAGCGATATGTTTTATGTGAATTTGGATCTACCATTAGTAGCGTAGTAGGTATTAAATAACAAATTAATTACACTGTACAAATATGATTTACAGGGGATTATTGCAATCCTAATCGCATGTATAATCCAAAAGCAGTAAGCTGACACAAGTATGTCAGGTTTCTATGAGCCGAAGCAAAACTATCAATATATTTTGTACACAGAGTATTGCTCACACGCCAAGTCGTGTGACGATGCTGATGAAACATCAGATTTGTGGTACGGTCTAAACTCCTGAAGTAGCTTTCATATTCTCATAGACAGCTGGCCGTCTTTCTAAAAACGACAAAGAGGAATGTCATATTTTGTGAAGCTTCTTAATGATGCCTTTATGACTGAACGCATGCATTACGTATTTTGATATTTATCCTGTACATCTCTGTGAAAACTAATTTAGGCTCAAATCTGGATATGGTCAGTTGTAACTACGATTGAACCCTATAATGGGACCACTTAAAGAATAACCATATCTGTCTTTATAAGCAGGTGGTTGCTTAAAGCAGGACGGAAGTAATCCAGAAAGCTCCTATCTGCATAACTTTCGTCCTGCATTAACAGGGTTCCCACAAAACAGAAAAAATAAAATTCCCGGACTTTTCACTGACCGAATTTCAATTTTCCCTGACCCCATGTTAACAGAAACTTAATTGGACATCTATGAGCATGATCAATAAATGTTGGCCTCCGTCCTCCCCATCACCCAATCCTTACCACCTCTCTCTTTATGACAACTATATATACAGCAGTAGTGTTTTTATCATTTTAAATAAAGAAAATATTATTATAAATGTTTTTGACTTTTTCATTTTTAATTGCTCAATATTGAATGTAACATGCATGATGCCAAAACTGTCCTAATATGCACCCTAAGTATAAAGTCTCTTGAATCTGTTCTACCTCTCTTAACCCTTTCCTCCATGAATTTTTATTAGAGACTCCATCTACTATGAATATATAAGAAAGTTAAATTTTATTTTTAAGCAAAGTTAAGAAATATTTTGGCAGTAGACTAAAGTAAAAACTCAGATTTATGATATTTTTCTAAGCAAACAGAGTAGACCTTGATCAGGCAGCTCCTACAGGAGCTGCCTGATATGGGTCTATTCTGTTTGCAAAGGTGATAAAATGTGTATCTATGGTGGACAGGGTTAATCTTTCAATTTTTCTGTGTAAGCTGAATTTAAAATACTACATACAGTGTGTAAGACACTGATATAGCATGCTATCAAAATGGGGTCAAAATTGGCCCTGCCCCAGGGCCGGCTAGTTTTCTATATAGAAACACATAGTGAAAACTTTGAAAATCTTCTCCTCTGATTTTCTGGTGAGGGATATCAGGGCCTTTCAGGTCCTCTTGTTTTGCAATTTAATCAAAATTTTGCATCACTTGGGATGTTTTTCCCAAATTGAGAAAAATAGGTCCTTTTAACGGGTCTCTGTAGACGCCAGAAAAGGGTATGCATTTTCACAGTTTTCATAATAGAAGACCAAATATTGCTGCCCTTACAAGTGAAGACAGTACAGTAGAATGTCCAATATCTAGCACTGCTGCCCTGCCTGTCCTAACAAGTGAAGACACTACAGTAGAATGGCCAATATCTAGCATTGCTGCCATATTCTAGCACTGCTGTCAAAACGGATGCTGGAGTCTTGCAGAGGTGCAAGAATTCTCCAATGCTTTTGTTTTAATGGACTTCATGACAGATATGCTTTAAAATTCGGATGTGAAATATACAAAGCTAATCAAAGATGTATAAAGATGCTTGGTTTAGTCAAAATTGAAGAAACTGCCTTAGCCTTTTATTTTCATTCTTTCTCCTTTTTGACATATTTCCTCAGCCCTCATCCTCTGGTTCCAAATTTCCCTGACTTTTCCCTGACTTTTGCCAAATTTCAAATTTCCCTGACCATTTAAAAAAATCCCTGACTTTTCCCTGACCTTGAAAAAAAAACCTTTTTCCCTGACTTTTCCCTGTCCATGGGAACCCTGATTAAGCTTTCAAATATGAGCTTTCTGCATAACTTTCGTCCTGCATTAAGCTACCACTTGCCTCTGCCAGACATAGTTTTGCCCCGTTTTGGTGGTCGCATTAGAGGGAGTTTACTGTACTTCCGTATCGAACAAGTTGAACTACTGACCGACGGTTTCAAGCACCTTGGTCCTTATGAGGATTAACAATTTGGCCTTTAGCTACTCGGCGTTTCATCTGGGTTCATACTGTTGCAAATGCAAGTCAATTCGCAATGAGTGTTACTACTTATGCCCCTATTCCACACAGACCACGAATCCCACGAATCGCTGCGAATTGACATTTTTTAGGATTCGTAGTGGAATCGTAATCAGTTCGTGCAGTTCTTAACTGATTCGTATATATTCGTAATCAGTTCGTGCAATTCTTGAGCAATCGGGAATTCGTCACAAAAGTTTTGAGCTGTTCAAAATTTTGGCCACGAACTCCCGAATCCAAAAGATCGTAGTTAATACGTAACAAATTCGGAGTGCTTTCTTAGGACTCGTAAATGAATTGTAATTGATTCGTAGATATTCTAAACTCATTAACTCTTAACTGTTAGCTTAATTCGTAGTGCTTTCTTAGAAGTCGTAATTGAATCTTCCACCCTCACTCCTGCATCAGTCTGTTGTAGTGACCGTATTCTAGCCTTCTAGGTGGTGTCAGCCACGGTCTAACTCTTCTCCTTCTTCTTCGAAACAGTCCCCTAGCTATCAGCAGCTGGTGCTGATATTGCAAGTCCAGGACTAAACACTACAGCTGCTCTACGATTAACATCCATTATAGAACTAAGGCCTTGCAAGCAGGGCTGAGGGCCTTTTTATATCTATACTTAGGAAAAATCAAACGAATTTTCAAGAATAGTCAATAATTCATTATTATTCGTGCCCGATTCGTATATGCATTCGGCGTATTCTGAACTGAATCGTAACTGATTCCTAACGTTCGTGTAGTATTCGTAGTAGATTCTGGTAGATCGTAGTGAATTCTTTACAATATTCGTGCAATTCCAGCCGAATCCCACGAATATTCGTATCACTATCGTATCTGTATCGTAGCTAAATCGTAGAGCATCACTAATTGGACCAGAACATTTACAAAATTCCACGAATCGTCACGAATCCTAAAAATTATCAGTTCTTGGCGATTCGTTGGATTCGTGGTCTGTGTGGAATAGGGGTATTAAGCCGATTGTTGATGGTCTTTGGGTTACCGTAAATCAGGCAAAATTACACACCTTGTTGTTGCACCTGGTCATATGTTCGCGTTTCATTTTCGTCGCTCCTTTGTAGGGATAGGTACGGTGATTGATCGGGACTGAATGAAAACCAAATTCCAGTATGTAAAATAAAAACATTGCAAGAAACCTATTGGAGTATATATTAACGGCATTACTAAGTGGCTTTAAATAGGACTTAAGAGAATTTACGAATATTTTCATCGAATGTCAAACTTATTATTTTCTGATGTAGTCTATTTACGAAATATGCCAATAATGAATTGTGTTGAACAAATAAGTAATAATTACTTCTCATATGTCTGAGGATATTCAATTGCTCGGTCCAACTGATCGTATACACGTTTGTCTGGGATAGGTTTTAATTCTTCATATTGCTGCCCGCCTTGGCTGAAAGAAGAAACGACAGTTGATAAGAAAATGACAGCTCATGACCTCTGAAAATACCACTTGCTGATTTTTATTTATTTATAAGCAATGCATCATACACATCTTTTGTTGTCGAATATTGCAACTATAATCGCTTAAGCATGAACCTCTCATTGGTATTCATGTAAGTATAATAAGTGAATCTACACTCTATGTCCGTTCTTGTTTTAAGTACGGTAGTTGATATTTGTGCAACACAAATTAAATTAATTTATAAATTTGTAGTAACAATCTGTCGATTTCGTGATATTGTACAATGCCATCTTGTTCGCAGTATGAACATCACGTGACTTCCTAGTGATTTTGATTTTAATATTGTAAATTTTCCTCATCTTGACGGGGATGTTCCCCGTGCTCCATCTTACGGGGTTTATATATCTCAACTTATTCGTTTTGCTAGAGCTTGTTCATCTATTGACGATTTTAACAGTCGAAATCTCATTTTAACTGAAAAACTGCTTAAGCAAGGATATAGATACCATAAACTAAGAAAAACTTTCTCTAAATTTTACTATCGAAATCTCTCGCTTATTGGCAAGTACAAATGTAATCTCAAGGTGCTTCTGCGACACGGTATTTCACATCCTGATTTTTATGGTGATGTGATTTACAAACTTCGTAAAATTATTGGACATACCCATTTTCTCAACTTGTTCATCAAATATATAAAACAATTCATTAAAAACGGATATGATCCTGTAGTACTACAACATACTACATGTTTGGTTGTGAACCCTTTTACAGTTGGCAATCACGCTGGCCTCTTTGCATGTACGCCGACAAGAAAGGTTTAGTACTCTATGAAGGCGACCTCTTAAATCCAGAAATGGAAGGAGAACGTCGGATATCTGTACTATTTTATTTTTGTCGTACCCTTTATTACTTTTCTACAGTTACTCTGTTTGCAGCTCAATCATTGAGTACACTAGCGATAGGTGGATACAGTATGTTCACTTAAATGTTTTTTCGTTATACATACACTTTACCACTGTATTTGCTGTCGCGGTTGTTGTAGATTAGTCGGAGAGGGGATACGTTTATTTACACTGTTTGTCTTTTAGGATGGGGATGGAATAAGTGTGAGGTTGGGCGCCCATAAACCGGTTTAACCCCCCCCCCCCAGTGACTTTGTCACTGACCGTTCCAAGGCGGTACTTCCATTTTCCTCCTATTGTATGTTTGTTTTGTCTTTGTGCGTCTCTTGTTGTTTTTTCTACTTATGTACATTTGCTGTTTCCTTGTGTTGCTTTTCGGGCGAGTGTTTGTTCTGTATGTGGTGTTTCCTGCATGACTCATTTTTGTACTTGTATTTGACAAGTATGTGACATTAAAGGCAACTATTTTGATACCACAATTTCACGTTGTTATTTAGACAAATGAATTTTTAATTTTGTCGAATAATCATGGATGATCCCATATTGCACCCTGTATGCGGGTTCTATTAACTTTATATGTCTTTTTCATGTATGGAGGTTTATGCAATTGTAATTAAGATGCAGAAATAAAAACTAATAATATGTTTTTCAAAATACCGTATGTGGATCCAAAACAAAGGGCAACACTTGTATCAAGAATAACAACAATTCATGTCCCTTTATTCAACTACATGTGTACATATGCGTTGTGTAACTGTCAAACATATCTGATCGTACATATAAATGGAGTCACTTCCAATGCTGCTGATATTCAACCCACATACGATTTTGTAAACATGGTTGAAATACCTTTACTTCCACCTGGACATCAAAGTAGCACATTGTTGACAAATTGAACTATACCAAAACTAGAACAGGGTCTTGTTTACAAAGATATGCCAGTTTGAATATAGTTTGAATATATAGAGTAGCTAAACGAGAAGAAACTTTCTTTATAGTCTTTATAAGTCTTTATAGTATGTACAATCCTTTTACATGGTTACTAGTTCAAAATTGATAATGCCCCAAAATTTTAATTTCGTCTACACTTTCAATTCTCGCACCAAAGGAATCATTTTATTTGACCCACTCAAATTATTCAATGATGGTAAAATATACGGATAAGCTGACATGGAATTGGGGACTAAGATATATTATCTCGATATTGACAAGTGTTGACCTACCTATCCGAAACACGCATGGCTAAAGGTGAGTACCTGTTATTTAGAGATACCTGTTTAGTGTTTCAAATACACGGACAAATTAAATTATCATTATTTTACGAAAATAACTACGTATATAGACTGCTCACCTATGCGAAATAGAAACATAACACCCGATCAAAATTTTAAGAGGTCTATTAATGAAGTTAATGTGCGTGCACATTACAAGACATTTGTTACAAGTACGAAGACTGTTAACAACTAAAACAGCTATTTGTCGAACTATATCCATTGTTATCTGATGGTGCATATTGTTGCATAACTTTATTTAATTACCGATTAGACAATATTAAAACACTTGACTTTTTACCTTGGTTCATCTGTATCAATTCCTGCACCATCTGTATCTCCTGTCGATATAAAGTATCTCTATTATAGTAATGTTCTAATATTGACACAGAATTCAGTAAATCCATGTACAGTAAAACCTCTCCATAACGGCAACTAATGTAACATCAAGTATTTGGTGTTAAAGACAGGTGGTTGCTTAAAGCAAGGTGAAAGTAAACCAGAACGTTCTGTTTTACTGTCACCTTGCTTTAAGCAACCACCTGCCCTAAATACAGCTAATTAACTCAATTTAGTGGCCGTTATAGAGATGTTCTACTGTATTTACACTCGATACACATTACCTTTCTAACCTCTACTAATGTTATAGTCGGTGTGCCATCGTAGGGCTAGAATCGATAGTATGCTATATAGCAAATGGTTATGTCATGGTTAAATAAGTCATTGCAGTCCCTAAATGACGAAACGAGTATAGAGCAAAATAAGTTCATCCAGGTCCTCTATAATTTCTTCCACAAATCATAGTGGCAAAGAGATTGTTGCAGTCGCACTCCTTCAGGTGGCTTATAATACATATATGTACAACTATACTACGGTAATTGGTGAATACAAACAACAATCATTAAATTAATCGATGTTGAAAAATATGGTCATAATCGTTCACAAAGAATATTAGCATATTCACGTCCTGAAGTAATAAAGGGTACAACCAAAACAAAATCCGACGTCCTCCTTCCGTTTCTGGATTTAAAATAGCATACCGTTGTCATTTGTGCTGTGGCTTTGAGAGACCGCTTTCCTGAAAATATGAATATCAATTGCATTTACATGTGATAAGTAACGGGAAAGCTTTTTACGAGAACGGCACAAGTTATGGTGAAAACTAGACGTGTCATTGATATGAACGATATGAGTCGATTCGATATCGATACTGGTTTCAAAATATCGATACAAATTGAGGACAAATAAACACCTATCCACGGAATATATTTCTTACAGGCTGGTAACCTTTTAAATACCTGCAGCGAAATGCTTCAGAAGAATTTCCACGCATACTTCAATTTCCGCCATTTTCCGGAGTTTACTTCAACTTACCTGTTTACAGATCGAAGTGAAGTTAAATAACGTTGAAGTGTTACAGTGTAGTTTAAGCCACAATGGTATATATAGTATTCTTTTATATAAGTGTATTGGAATGGAAAAGTAGTAAAGTCAAGCAGGCAAAGCCACATGCAAGACGCAACCACCACCAAAACACCGATAGACAGCATCACACACACACACACACACACACACACACACACACACACACACACACACAACCACACACCCAAACGCACACACACACACACACACGAAATGAACACAGAAAACACCAAAAGACACACAAGAAACAGGGACAAACGTTCCACAACATGAACAAACCACAAGCACAAAGACGCAAGGCAAACAAAAGGAAGAGTGACAAAGAGAGTACCGCCTTGGCACGGTCAGCAGCAAAAACACCACTGGGGGTTTAAACCGGTTTACGGACGTCCTAACCTCAAACTTCTCTCAAAGTCACCCTAGCTTTACAAATATTGTAAATAAAGGTATCCCCGCTGGATTTACCCACAACATAGACGACGGTGAACACAGGACAACATGTAAAACATAGCATAATAACTGTGACAATCCGTCAAATATGTACTCAATGACTTTGCTGAAGTCAGAGCACCTGCAGGTAAGCCCTTAAGGGCACGACAGGAAAAAGTAATACATGAGTCTGGTAAGCTCCTCCTGTATCCAAGTTTAAGAGTATACCATCATAGAGTAATACCCTCGGCCTGTCATCGCGCAAGCAAAGAGGGAAGCGTAGCTACCGACTGTAAAAGGGTCGATAACCAAACATGCAGTGTGTTGCAATATAATAGGATCATAACCTTTCTTTTTAAATGTTTTAATGCGTTTAATAAACAAATCATGAAAATGGATATGACCCCGAATTTTGTAGATAACATCCCCATAAAATTCTGGTTGAGAAATGCCTTGTCGCAGTAACGTCCGTAGATTGCAATTATATTTACTAATGAGAGGTAAATTTCGATAATAAAATTTAGAAAAGGTTTTCCGAAGTTTGTGATATCTGTAAGCTTGCTTAAGAAGTTTATCAGTTATAACTAAATTACGTCTGTTAAAATCTTCAAGCAAAGAACAGGCTCGGGCAAACCTAATAAGTTGAGAAATATAAACCCCATAAGATGTAGAACGTGGCACATCCCCCATCTAGAAAAGGATAATTAACAATTATAAAATTAAAATCTTCTCTTTTATCGTATACTTTGGACGAAACTTTATCATTTGTAATTGAAAGGATTCAAATCTAAAAATGAAGCATTAATGTCAGATTGATTAGCTTTGTTTAAAGACAGTTCTTTTGGGTAGATTGAAGAAACCATAGTATCAAAATAAGGATTATCTAAATTCAAAATATCGTCTAAATACCTTGAAGTTTTATTAAAAGCACTAACAATATCGGTCTGTGTATCAGGTTTTAAGATAAGCATAAAATCCCTCTCGTAGCAATACAAAAACAAATCTGCAACAAGAGGGTCACGATTTGTACCCATGGGTATACCAACAACTTGACGATATATGGTATCCCCATAACGCACAAATATATTATCTAAAAGAAAGATAAGAGATCTACAAACGTCAAGGCAAGTCCACATTGTGTAATGTTCAACTTCTGAATTCGAAAAGAATGAACGTTGAACATTACAAGCAATGAACATTTTGTTTTCTCTGACAAAGGTTTTTTCTATTAATTTAATAAGTTTATCCTTTATAAGATGGTGAGGTAGAGTAGTATAGAGTGTAGAGAAATCATAAGAGCTCAGTAAAGAAATGTTATACTGTTCATTTTCAAGTTTTGTTAAAACATCATTTGAATTTTTTATGGACCAAAAAACATTAATACCAGAATTTTCATATATTTTATCACAGTAGCGTTTAACATGTTCTTTGATCGTAGTAAGACAGGACGTCAAAAGTATAGATAATTTAGTAGTGGTACAACAGATAGAGTTTGCAATAAAACGCGATTAATAAGGGTTTGTATGTAGTTTCGGAATCCAGTACAAAGTAGAAAGTTTATGTTGTTTTATGTTAGGACCAGACTTAAAATTATTGCACATTTTTACATGTTCCGAGGCTATATCTTTTTCAGGTGTTTGAACTGTTATATAAGTTTTTGAATCAGTTAGCTCCTTCTTTAAAACATCAAAATAATACAATCTTCAAATAATGATTACATTGTTTGATGCCTTGTCAGCAGGAACAAGAACATAATCTGAATGAAAATTAGAAATGTTTTTCTTCAAGTAGCGAAATGTAACTCTAGGTAGAGTTGGTAAAAGATGGTTATTAGATTTGTAAAAAGTTATTCGCGTATCAATAATATCGAAAATACATTTCTTCCAATCCGAAAGGGCATTAACATCAGCATGTTCTCGTCGACACCATTTGATGCAGAATTCTTGAATAGCTTCCGCAATATGAGTTCGACAAGCGTCAAAATCAATAAGGGAAGGTAATCTGTATTTAGGTCCTTTAGTTAGGAGGGTCCTGAGACGTGTATCCGTAATGATATCAAAATTACCAGTAATGACATGACCAACTGGTTTATAGCAAAAGCTAGAAATGCTACAATCTCAAGAAATAGGGGTATTAACATCAATATTTAAGTCAGAGACAATTTTATTGTAGTTAGAAATAACATTTCTAATAGGTTTATTATATTTATAACAGATGATAGGTGATTCAGAGTTGATGAAATATTTGGGAATAGCATCGATTACATTCTTATCACGAAATATACTTTGAATATCAATAAAATCGATACCTTTATTTAAGAACTGAAGTTTCAGAAAATGTCTTTTATGTTCAGATTCTTTATCAATACGTGGACGAAGAACATGCTGTGTGTAACTTTGTATAAGTGAGGCAGTATTAATTAACGGATCTGTACGCATATAGATTTTATCAGCCTTTTCGTCTATTGACTTAAGACAGGAAAAGGGTAAAGACGATAAACAAGATAACATAGAATGTTTGGAGTTTTGCCTTTTTACACTCAGGTTGATGTAACTATAGAGCATAAATCATGTTATTGTATAAAAATCGATATATCGTCGATAATTTACCATCGATAATTTACCATCGATAATTTACAATCGATATAGAAATTTCCATCAATGATACTTCTAGTAGAAACATAACCGATGTATTTTAATCGAAAATAGTAATGTCGTCAGATTTTAATCAATCAAATATCAAAATAAATTTCAACTAACTAACCTTTTATCAAACGTTTCCTTAACAATTAGTTTACCTGAAACAAAATATCAATTCTTAAATATGCATTTAAATAATTACAAAAAAACGTTCACTGCATTTCAAATGTAACACTATAGTATAGATATCACACTATATGCCGTTATAAAGGTACGGAAAATATCGATAAAGTATTATACTTGTCTATAAATAATTTGCGAACTTTAAAAACAAACTTTCTGTAACATATTAATTTGATCAATTGATTCTGTGTGTTCAGTACCAAGGACAGATGGGCATTTTTGCCTGCACTTTATGAGTACAATAAATACGACCAAAGCGATGAGCAGTCCGACACCTGCACCTCCCATAAAAACACCTATGGGGAAGGTAGATTCTATCTGAGACTGTTCTGAAAGTAAAAAAATAACACATATTTGCAAAATGTAAACAAAATATTTACTCAAAAACGGCAAGATGCATATTTGAATATACATGTTTATGTTAAAAGTGCAATACATTTAACAGGTTTGGCTCACCAGAGCACAATGTACTTCCATCAGTCAAATGGCTGCCCAAACCCCAATTGGTCGTTTTTCAATGCTTATTTTGCATCATGCTAGAGTATGTATTTCAACAGCATTCTGTACCAGGTTTGCATTTATGTGTAAGGCTATAAGAGTTCTCAATCAAATTGAGATATTGGCAGACAAAGCTGGCTACACGCCATTTCTATAAAATTAAATTGCTTTATCAACACTGCTACTAATTGTTTTACAATGATTGGTATACAACCCACTGCTACATGTTTCTTACTTTATATCTATTTCAATGTTATCTGATGTATGTGTCCAGTTTTGAAACTTCAGACCACTGGGTTTAGTAAAATATAGCAATTATTTAACAAGCAATATGAAATGAGGAAATTCTTTGAAAGCAAAAGCATCAACGCGAAAACTTTGCAGACTGTTCATAAGCTGTTATCAAAAGCGCAATACTACCAATGCCCTCTAGCACCGGCTTAGGCAGCATTCAATTTTCACAACTAAAACATTTGTTTTTCATTTATATTTTGTCACATATTTCCTTGTACACGTATAAATGATAAAGGAACATTCAAGCTTTATGTCTGAAATTATGGGACCTTGATAACGCTTAAGCCGGTGCTAGGGGCGTGAGCAGTGTTGCACTTTCAATTACTGCTCATGAACAGACTCAATAAAATCGAGTCTGCACTTTTCTCATTTTGTGTTGCAATTTTTGCTTTCGGGGGATCACCTTTCTTCAGAATTTATAATTTTCACAACAGCAGGTGTTAGGTGCTTGTGTGGCGGCCGTAAAACGTCGCCCCGTACTTCATTCTCAGTGTTGTTATACTTTCTGATCCTTCGAGATCATGAACTTCAGTACTTTTTGTTCTGAAAATTGAATACCACTTAAGCCGGTGCTAGGGGCGTGAGCAGTGTTGTACTTTCAACTACTACTCATGAACAGACTCAATAAAACCGAGTCTGCACTTTTCTCATTTTGTGTTGCATTTTTTGCTTTCGGGGGATCACCTCTCTACAGAATTTGAAACACATTATCATTCTTTACCATGTGTATACTTTCTATACGGGTCCTTGTTCATACTCAGTAAGCATGTGCATTGCGAAACAATTTTGTAAGCAAAACTGTATCGGTATGGCCACATTAATGTGCCCTTGATTCATCACTATTTGATAAACAATTTTGCATTGACAATACCAGTAATATAAGTGATGTGAGACACGTTTGACTGTAAGGTGACATCAAATATGTACGTTTAGAGTTGTATATACCTGTCATAAATGTTACATTTTTCTCTTAGGTAGATCTGGTAACAATGAAGTTGAATCCTGATGGTCCGTGCCGACTATTTTAGATCTAATACAAGCAGCTTGTATCAGGATAATGTACCTTAGAGGGGGGTCATGCCGCATACCTGCGGTGTAATATCAGTGTATAACAGTACTTTAGTTACTTCTAGTAGATAGCGCCTTCGTGAAAGACAATTATTGGGTTGACGAAAATCCAAACACACACGCAAATACACACAAAACAACTATATAAAAATACACTTCTGTTTGCTTACATTCAGTCGTAAAACTCAACATGGTTGTAGGGCTGCTTTCTTCTTTGCCATTTACCGATACCATTTGTATATCGTATAACTGGCTGCTAGTAAGCGAAGTAATAGGTGTGACATGCGATTGTAGTGAGATGTAATTTAATGGTATATATAGTATACATAGAAGGTAGTCATACCAGTCTTATATATAAGGTTCATTTACTATTATAATGAACAAGTTATCTATGAGTCATATCACGAGAAAACATTTAAAACATTGTAGACTGTAATACTCCAACGTATTGAAACGCTTTGACTGTTCAGGGTCTGCACTAACCGCAGCAGTAGTGACCAGACAAACAATTTAAACCTGGTCAAAATAAACGTTTTAGACCCTGGTCAGAATCCGTGTTTTAGTGCGGTGGCTGATCTATGTCCAATGGTTTTCGATAATAAATTTTGGCTTGTTCATTTGCAGGTGGCGGTGGTCTAGTGGTAACGCGCTTGACTATCAGTCCGGAGGTCCGGGGTTCAAATCCCGGTCCCCCCCCCGGAAATTTCAGAGACGCTTTTCCGTGTCTCCCACCCGCACATCCTCTCCACCCAGGGGTTAAAATGGGTACATGTGAGGGTCACTTGCCGGTACTGCGGCTGCATGATTGCGCCATATGTTAGCAGTGCTCAATATTGTAGGCCAATGACTCGATGACCAGGGGAGTAAATGTACAGTCGGCTGAGCGGTCATTCGGACTGACTGTAGACTATAACTAGGTACTTTTTTATATGGACAGGAATAACAATAATATATTAAAGTTAACCAAACATATCCACTTTCAGAATATATTTACTTCACAACAACATGTGTAAGTGCTTGTGTGGCGGCCGTAAAAGGTCGCCCGTACTCCATTATCAGTGTTGTTATATTTTCTGGTCCTTCGGGATCATTAGTTTTGATGGTATTAGTTTTGACAATGGAATACTGCTTAAGTTGGTACTAGGGAGTGTGAGTATTGGTGTACTTTTAATTGCTACTTATGAACAGACTCAATAAAACCGAGTCTGCAATTTTCTCTATTTGCACTGCTACTTTTGCTTTCAAAGGATCTCCCACTTTCAGGATATATATAGATCCAAAATTTGTAACAGTAAATAACTGTAACATTGTTTCCATGAATAAGTAATTGTAATCAGGATTTAGTGATTTCTGGCCAGTCAATTAATTATATTCTTTAACTGTTTTATGATGAATAAAAGCTCGTTAGTAATATTTTTCAACCATTGCGTAATACCAAATTATCAATGAATTAATTTTTCATCCAGATTAGGAAGTTCGGAGATTGTGGGTAAATATGGTGTGGTGTTAAATCAAAAGCTTGTAGGAAAAAACGTAATGACTGACCTACTAAATTTGTCTTTTCTACTTATGGAAACGATACAATGTCATATACTTTCACTCCGAGAAAAGAGGACGTGCTCGATCATTACACTTAACCTAATAGACGCACCCTTTTAAATAGACATTCTATCACCAGGTCTCTCATCATGGGGTTTTTATTGCTTAATTTATAATTAAGTATCTAATGCAGGCAACGAGGCGAAAGGCGAATACGTCATTCAGCCATGTTCATCGGCATCCATTTTAATGAAGAAGGTCATGCTGAATTTTTATTGACACACGTTTATATTTCATCATAAATTCTGAAAGGAGGTGATCCCCCGAGAGCAAAAATTGCAAAACAAAGAGAGAAAATTGCGGACTCGATTTTATTGAGTTTGTTCATGAACAATAATTAAAAGTGCAACACTGCTCACGCCCCCTAGCACCGGCTTAATCGGTATTCAATTTTCAGAACAAGAAGTACGGAAATTCATGATCTCAAAGGATCAGAAGATATAACAACACTGTGCATAAATTAGCCCTAAAAGTACCGTATTTTATTGTTGTATGAGAAGTAGTCTAGAGGTAACGCGCTTGACTACCCATCAGGAGGTCCGGGGTTCCAATCCCGGTCACTCCCGGACATTTTATACACGCTTTTCAGTGTCTCCAACCCGTACTTCCTCTCCACCCAGGGGCTTAAATGGATGCCTGTGAGTGCCACTAGCCCGTACTGCGGCTGCATGATTGCGTTATATGTTAGCATTGCTCAATACTGTAGGCGAATGACTCAATGACCAGGGGAGTAAATCTACAGTCGACGGAGTGGTCTTTTGGACTGAAACTAGGTACTTTACTTTTTACTACTCAATATATATCGATTGCCTAGAGTAACGTTACTAAAACGCACATTTGGGAATTGGGTTATTTGCGTAAATATGTACCTGTTGGTTGGATTACCAAGGAGAGCTCTACATCACCGACTTCATTAGTTAAAATGATGTCATATGTGCCGAACTGGGTTTCTGTAGTCAAAACAAGGCTGATTGTTGCTTCCCTGCCTGTAGTGGTTATTTCACTTAGAAATACTGGTAGTTTAATTTCTACGTCTCTAAATTGCACCTCTCCAACGTCATTCCTAAAGCAGCTGCTGTTCTTGTAAACTTTCACAGATCCAATACCTGCGTTGGAATAGTATTGGAAGGTAGCTACTGCTGGTTGATTGAGTTCTCCTGATATCCTAATTTCCCTTGATGATGCAACCACCCCGACAATGATCGGAAACGCTGTCGATAAAAACTGGAAAGTTAGAAGTGTCAGTTCCGTGCTCATTTTATATGAAATTATATTATGTAATTAACACCTTGTCAATTGCAGCAATATTTCAGATCAGTCACTATATCAATTCTAGAGGGTTTACTGGTGTAATCTCATTTAAGCTATCACGTAATGATCTTTTGGTAATGAACTATTCAGTATGTTATTTGATTTGTTTTGGCGAGTGAATGAAATACGATTTTAAAGCATGTATTGGATATATTGTAGAATCCTGGAATACCGGTCTAAACTTTCAACATTTTAATTGTTTATGCCTCCCAGATCAAATCTCGGGGGGGGATATTGTTTTTGACCTGTCTGTTTGTTTGTTTGTCTGTTTGTCTTTTTGTTTCTTGTTTGTCAGCAACTTTAACATTGGCCATAACGTTTGAACCAGTAGATATACAGCCTTGATACTGGTATGCATGTGTATCTCATGAAGCCGCACAGTTTGAGGGGTGACATATCAAGGTCAAGGTAATCCTTCAAGGTCAGAGGTCAAATATATGGGTTAAATCACCGACTTTAACATTGGTCATAACTTTTGGACCAGTAGAGATAGAGACTTGATATTTGGCATGCTTGTGTATCTCATGAAGCTGCACATTTTGGGTGGTCAAGGTCATCCTTCAGGGTCAAAGGTCAGATTATCTGTTTTTTTGGCTGTAACTTTAACGCAACTTTATCTTCCTCCTATTGTATGTTTGTTTTGTCTTTGTGCGTCTCTTGTTGTTTTTTCTACCTATGTACATTTGCTGTTTCCTTGTGTTGCTGTCCGGGCGAGTGTTTGTTCTGTATGTGGTGTTTCCTGCATGACTCATTTTTGTACTTTTAACATTGGTCATAACTTTTGAGTTAGTACAGATAGATACTTGATATTTGGCATGCATATGTATCTCATAAAGCCGCACATTTGAGGGGTGACATGTCAAGGTCATCCTTCAAGGTCATCCTTCAAGGTCAGTGGTCAAATATATTGGTCAAATCACCGACTTTAATATTGGCAATAACTTTTGGACCAGTAAAGATAGAGACTTGATATTTGGCATGCTTGTGTATCTCATGAAGCTGTACGTTTTGAGGTGTGGCATGTAAAGGTCAAGGTCACCCTTAAACGTCAGAGGTCAAACATATGGGTCAAATCACCGATTGGTCATAACTTTTGAGTTAGTACAGATAGAGACTTGATATTTGGCATGCATATGTATCTCATAAAGCCGCACATTTGAGGGGTAACATGTCAAGGTCAAGGTCATCATTCAGGGTCAAATGTCAAATTGTCTCTTTAACAGTTTTCATAACTTTTGAGCCAGTACAGATAGAAACTTGATATTTGGCATGCATATATATCTCGTAAAGCCGCACATTTTGAGGTGTGGCATGTAATGGTCAAGGTCACCCTTAAACGTCAGAGGTCAAACATATGGGTCAAATCACCGACTTTAACATTGGGCATAACTTTTGAACCAGTACATATACATACTTGATATTTGGCATACTTGTGTATTTCATGAAGCTGCACAGTTTTAGGGGTGACATATCAAGGTCATCCTTCAGGGTCAAAGGTCACCAACTTCAAATTGGCCATAACTTTTGAACCAATAGTGATAGAGTCTTGATATTTGGTGTGTATGTGTATCTCATGAAGCTGCACATTTTGTGGGGTGACATGTCAGGGTCAATGTCATCTTTCAGGGTCAAAGGTCACATACTTTAACATTTGCCATAACTTTTGAACCAGTAGAGATACAGACTTGATAGTTTGTATATATGTGTTTCTCATTTGGCTGCACAGTTTGAGGGTGACATGTCAAGGTCAATGTCATCGTTGAAGGTCAAAGGTCATTAACATTGGCCATAACGTTTGAAACCAGTAGATATACAGCCTTGATACTGGTATGCATGTGTATCGCATGAAGCCGCACAGTTTGAGGGGTGACATGTCAAGGTCAAGGTCATTCTTCATGGTCAAAGGTCACCAACTTTTAACATTGGCCATAACTTTTTAACCATTAGAGATACAGACTTGATATTTGGTATGCATGTGTATCCCATGAAGATGCACAGTTGGAGGAGTAACATGTCAAGATCAATGTCATCCTTAAGGGTCAAATATCATATTGAGGGAGCATAGTGTTTCACAAACACATACTGTTTTGACGTATACACTATCTGACAACATAATGACATTAGAAGCAATTTATAATATGCCTGTATTTTTAGTCTTATCTACAATTCATACTTAGGCATAAATACTTGCATTGCACAAGTAGGTGTCCTGAACCAGCTGATGGTCCCTTAACACCGTTACTTGCCCGACATGTGTAAACTCCCGAGTAGGCATACGTCAGGTCAGTCATTGTCAGCACTTTCGCGGCAGGCAGTGGATCCGGACGTAACACCGCTTGCCCGTTCCACCAAGCATGCTCCCATATTCCATATGTATAGTGATCCGGAACACCAGATGCTTCACATGTAATCACGGATGATGGACTCTGGACTGACGTGTTCGTGGCAGTTACAACAACATCAGGAGGATCTGTTTAAATTAAATTGGATAAAGCGTAGTTTTTATATAAATCAGTGGTTGTTGTTATGATTCTTTATTATATTCCAAAATCAAGAACGAAATAATTATTCATTTTGTAATATATAAATAAATAATTTTTGCATCCAAATTCAATGTTAACCTATACAAACCTATTTGATTAATGTTAAGGAAAACAGCTATTATAGTAGATTATTGCATTGAGCTTGTTTTCTATTAATCGTATATGCTTGAAATAGTATAGTTGTATCATTGTCACACGTTGCAAATGTAGACAAACGATATGAGTCTGGAGGCTGCCAAACCTAAGTACAGATTTTTAAAGCGATAAGGTAGAAAATATCTGCTGATAAGAGGGTTTAATGTTACATTAAGTAAGTCACCATAGAGTGGATGCCAGATGAAGGAATGGTGCATTATTTGTTTGATGACCGCCGTATGTAATACGTGCCACATGTGACATCTAAAGAGGGGTGTATAAAAAGAGTTAGCAGGTTTGTTTTGTTTACTTTCAAGCTAAATACAGAATATTTTTATTCTATTTTCACCACTCGAAACTATATGATGCAGCTCCTAATAAAACACTATTTTAGAAATGGTGTTATACATTGTTGTAAACGTAAATCAGATAAATGCTCATGCATGATAAATATACAATGTGCCAAGTAATCAGCTTTAAAAGTTTAATAGGTTCCATACCTAAAATGAAATCTACCTTGAAAATGATATCCATAATAACGTAGCGTAATTACATTGTACTGTGAGTCCTATTTGCTTTTCGTCATTCGGTTGGATTCCATTGTCAGCAATACATGTATAATTCCCAGTGTGACTTCTTTGAGCAAGGCTAACTATGTGGTCCAGCCCGTTGTAGTTATTTGTACCGATACCAGTTAGTAACGTGATTAAGTCTTTTCTCCATGTAAAACTGGCCGACGGTTTGCTGTGGGCTTTACAGGTCAGAGTAATGCTGTCTCCTTCGGTCACGTTCATGTCTAACATGTCGTTAATAATTGGGGAATCTGTTTAAAATATTGTAACAAGTTCACATGTCCTACGCATTCTACAAGTACATGCACGAGTCATGCAGGAAACACCATATACAAAACAGCCGCCTGGATAGCACATTGACAACAAAGTAAATGTACATGCATATCAATAGACACAGAAACACTCAATGACATAACAAACAAACAATTTGGAAGGAGATGGAAGTACCGCTTTGGTTCGGTCAGTGACAATTGTCACTGGGTTTTTTAACCGGCTTAGGGACGCCCAGCCTCATATTTATTCAATCCTTATCTTACTAGAAAACATTGTAAATAAACGCATCCCCTCTCCGACTACAGCAGGTGTTAAGTGCTTGTGTGGCGGCCGTTAAACGTCGCCCCGTACTTCATTCTCAGTGTTTTTATACCTTCTGATCCTTCGAGATCATGAAGTTCAGTACTTCTTGTTCTGAAAATTGAATACCGCTTAAGCCGGTGGTAGGGGGTGTGAGCAGTGTTGCACTTTCAATTACTGTTCATGAACAGACTCAATAAAACCGAGTCTGCAATTTCCTCTTTTTGTGTTGCAATTTTTGCTCTCGGGGATCACCCCCTTTCAGAATTTATTATGTACACCATCGCGATAGCAAATACATTGGTAAACTGCATGTAAAAGGCAAACAAGTGGAACAAACTTGACTCCCCTCGCTATTGTACTCACTGAATGAATTGCAAACAGAGTAACTGTAGAAAAAGTAACAGCGGGTACGACAAAAATCAGATTGAACATTTTATAATAATTAGAGGCCTTTTGAGGCCTATCCCAGACTGTTTTTCGTCGTGGTGCTGTTCGGTCAGGTGTGCGTTTTGTATGCTATGTTTCCTGCATGACTCATACATGTACTTTTAACTTAAATCCGACATCAATTGTGTCGACAAAATGTATCTGCATCAAACATTTTTTGAAACAAGCTAGATCAAAAATAAATTTATGTTTACATGAAATGATCACAGCCTACATTATGATGTAGCTTTTGTGTTTGTAATACAGGGGCGATTAAACATAAATATCATTATTTATTTTTCATGGATACTATTTGTTAAAACTTAGTTAGAATAGTATTAGAACGACTCTTTTGACGTCAATACTTACAACGAAGATCAAGTAGCACTGATTTGGCGTCCGTCACCTGTAAAATTCCATTAGAAACAGAACATCTAATTGTGTTTCCATGAGCATATCGTGTGGGTCGTGAGTTAAATACTTGGGATCTTACAACACCATTATTTGCTCCAGCTATGTCACTGTATGCGTTATTGTTACTGATGACTGTAGACCCATTTGTCCATGTGATATAAGAGGCTGGATTTGACGTGCCAGTTGTACACGTAAGTGTCAGCAAATTGACTCCATTGGCTATAATGTTATTGTTTCCAGTGATAGATGTTGTGGATTTGGTTACAGGAACTGAAAATAACCACCAGATAATTTGAATAAAAAGAGCATAGTTTATAACCAAAACAATTTCTGTATAGTGAACTACTCTATTGTAATTTAACCCTATACTACAATCCATAAATAAACACACCATATCATACCAAATTTAAGTATTAATAAAATGCTTGAGTTCAACGTATACAATAAGGACAATCGTTGCTATGCTCAACAGCATAGATCTGTAACATGTAAGCAAAGAGAGAAGACATTTATTAGACAGCTCCTACATGGCCTGTCTTATCTGAGTCTACTTGTTTTCCAAAGCATATGAAGGGGTATGTATGGAGTAAATGGTCATGTTTTATTGTTCAGCAATATTGTTCAGTTTACTGTTTAAGCGATATTAGACAGCAGCGTTTCTAACATTTTGGTGTTGACTTTATGTAAGAGAACAGTTTAGCGTCATTTACATTGGTACGCATGACTATCCTAAGTCTAATGATCAAAGTATGCAGTGATAAGCGCTGTGAATAGGAAGAAGAGATTGTCTTGTGTTTTTACGGAAAGGCACCGGACAGGAGAGTAGACCGGGTTTGGTTCCTCAGTTAAGAACATGAAGTTCTCTGTTATAATATATGTGTGAATTTTCTGGGTTGATATTATTGCAATTACCCGTGTAGAAGGTAATATCAATTCAGAGAATTCAGAGAAGTACATACGAATCCTGAATAACCAGCTGTGGTCAGTTCTTACGAGACATTTCCCTTCTGGTGATTATTTGTTTGAAGATGACAATGTCCCTCATAGAGTTTAAGATTTACTAAAAGTTTCATTGCCCCAAATCAGAAAAACTCAATGACATGGACTGCCTAGTCACTTGATTGGAAATTATTGAACAGCTCTTCATCAAGAGAAACTTGACAGGCCAAATTCAATATAATCTGAATAAGATGTTTCCAACCGCATTCAAGATATCTGGACATGCATAACACCCTATAATGTACAACCTTTGTATGAGAATACTCATAGACGGTTGTTGAATTCTATAACACTTAAACGACAAATAACAACATATTGAGGTAAGATATTTTACAAAGTATTCTTTGAAGTGCGCGTTTCACCACCGTTATAGTAAGGGAATTCAAGATGGCATTCATGTTTTACCAATATGTTGGCACCTGACTATAGCTAACTAGCGGCCAGTTGATCTTTACATGTACAAATGGATAAAATACATGGGTAGACAAGAGTACTGATATTTACATAAACGTTACCTTGAAATACGCTTGCTATGGAATATGATCTTTTTATGTAATAAAATTATGAAGAATAATAAGTGCAACAAGCTGCAGAGGTGGATTTATGTTTTACGTTAATATTTTACGACTGATCGGTTTCTCGTCCTATGTTAGGGAATTGATATCAGTATAGTGACCACGCTTGTTATTCTCCACGGTGCTATCTCCTAAGATGATGCCGTTTGGGCACACTCTGGGCGTATGCAAGTTTTAAAATGGACATTTCTAGTATGGCAGTATTCTAGTCAACATGTATAACTATAATTATTCTTTAAACAGCGAGTTTCAGTCCGAGTCAGTTTATTAGCCTTATTATTGTGAATATCGTGTGATGAGCCTGGGTGAAACATATGTATGGTTTATCTGACTTTAAAGATGTGTTATACGCATTTTTCGTATTAATTAATCAATCAACACCAGAAGCTGTACAGGTATATATACAATGACAATAATGTTTACAAAATATATTCCGACAGAATATATTTGTTCAGCTAAATATTATCGCTATCCGAATACTGATAAATTCTTCAAAAAGGAGTCTCCTTTCTAGAAACGGGAATTTTGTACGGACATCAGCTGACATCTTCGGCCAAGTTAATTAGGTTGTTACCACATGTACAATGGCTGATACTGGTTGTTGGCCTACATAACAGATTTTATTCAGGAAAATAAGGCAATATGCCCATCTTACCACTTATATTTTACATGCAAATAAGCTAACTATTGTTCAATGGTGTCAATCAACTATAACGGTCAAAACTCATACAGGTACATCGAATGATAGTTTTCCGGTATGTAAAAATTTGAATCTTACGACAGATTTTGCCAATGGCCAAGACTGTTCCATTGATTTCCGTAGCAATCAAATTTTCTAGTTTTTTTCGACACAAACAACTATTTACTGACCGTGCTGTTTAGCGTTAAATAAGTGTTAAGGTAAATATATTCCAATTCTGACGTTAGTTCGAAACGCAAAATTTGCGGAAATTTGCGCAGCATACATCTTTAAAGTATATGCATACATACTGGCATTGTTCGTACGAGAACGACTACTCATGAACAGACTCAATAAAACCGTGTCTGAAATTCTCTATTGTTTTGCTTTTGCATTTCTTCTTTTGATTTCGAAGGATCACCCATTTTCAGAATATATTTACATTATAAGCAACCAATTGAAAAAGGTAATAACAACACAAATAGAATGAACCTGCAGCTACATAATATCAGCTTTAAGGACCATAAATAGAGTGCCATCAGCTTGAAATTTAAAGTTAAAAATGACAGATTTAGAAAAGCTTGGGTTTACTATAGGAAAAAATACAATTGGTGAATTATATACTGAAAACTGTCGCCAATATACTGCTATCATATCTCTTAGTGCTAGCATAACAGTGACTAACATTTGAGGCTCTGGCTCTAGGTCTTATATGCCAGGAGTCTGACATACGTTTGGCAATAGGATTTCTGATAACAAATGAGTTTGTTAAGTTCTAAAATCATTGTTTAAATTATATTCTAAACATTAACGAAATGACCAATATACATATAGGTTAAGGATGACCAATATACATATAGGTTAAGTAAGATATATACTACGATTTAGAGATGCACTCACAAAGAACTATCAGCCTTGTTGATTCAGTCAATACCGTATCGGTGTGCGTATGTGTGACCCTACATTGGAGTATCTGCCCATTATCAGCAGCTGCTACACGCATCCGCAACACAGATGTCACTGTTGCTGGGTTTCCATATGTAGATGTATTGGCACCAGCGGTATAATTCATGTCGTTGTATATCCAAGAGATATCTGCTGCTGGTCTACTGCCATTGGTATTACATTCGACTACGACCTCATCACCTGATATGACACTCGCAGTCTGTTTGATAGAAGGCTGGAGGGGTTTAACTACAAATATTCATGTAAGATTTATATCTTACCTGAACAAATATAAATTTTTCATTATAAACTGAAACGTTCCATTTCAACAATGCTACAAATATACGAGGGCTGTCCTGGAAGTTCGCAGAATTTCGCTATGACTTGATACGAATGATGCAAATATAAACTCAAACCACATAATGAAATACTTAGACGTTTTAACTAATAGTTTTAATAGTTAAGTATGATAGAGTAAATATTAATAGCATATGTGAAACAACAAAAACACCACTGACTGTCACCCGGAGCACGTCGTCGTTTTTACGACGTTACTCGACGTCGAACTTTTTCATACATTAGTAAAGTAAAGACTACGATTAACCTTCTCGATGTAATCTCCACGTGTTGCAACATATTTACGGTGTCATTTCATTAAATATGTCATTATAGCATTTGTTATCAAGTCCTGCTACAAGTTTCTGTGCGCATAATTGAAGTTCATTTTCTGATTCAAAGTCTTGCCAGCGCAACAGTTTCTTCACATCGGGACAAACAGCAAAATCCATAGGTACCAGGTCATGACTGTAGGATGGATGGTCTAACAGTTCGAACCCTAGTAAATCAATTTCAAGCAGTGTAGATCTTGCTCTATGTGCCGGCACATTGTTTTGGTGCAATATGACCTGATCAGGGTCTATGTTTCATCAGAAGTGATTAAGTGTCTCCCTCCATATCATACTGCCGTAAGTACGTCGTAGAGCATTCAGCTCGGCAATGCTTTTCTTCTTCCTTAAGCATGCGAGGTTCCCAATGTGCGCTAACTTTGGACATAAATTCTGAAAGGGGGTGATCCCCGAGAGCAATAATTACAACACAAAACGAGAAAATTGCAGACTCGGTTTTATTGAGTCTGTTCATGAACAGTAATTGAAAGTACAACACTGCTCACGCCCCCTAGCACCGGCTTAAGCGGTATTCAATTTTCAGAACAAGAAGTACTAAAATTCATGATCTCGAAGGATCAGAAGGTATAACAACACTGAGAATGAAGTACGGGGCGACGTTTTACGACCGCCACACAAGCACTTAACACCTGCTGTTGTGAAGATTATAAATTCTGAAAGGGGGTGATCCCCGAGAGCAAAAATTACAACACAAAAAGAGAAAATTGCAGACTCGGTTTTATTGAGTCTGTTCATGAACAGTAATTGAAAGTGCAACACTGCTCACGCCCCCTAGCACCGGCTTAAGCGGTATTCAATTTTCAGAACAAGAAGTACTGAAATTCATGATCTCGAAGGATCAGAAGGTAAAACAAAACTGAGAATGAAGTACGGGGCGACGTTTTACGGCCGCCACACAAGCACTTAACACCTGCTGTTGTGATGATTATAAATTCTGAAAGGGGGTGATCCCCGAGAGCAAAAATTACAACACAAAAAGAGAAAATTGCAGACTCGGTTTTATTGAGTCTGTTCATGAACAGTAGTTGAAAGTGCAACACTGCTCACGCCCCCTAGCACCGGCTTAAGCGGTATTCAATTTTCAGATGTCGAAGTTTGTAGTTAATATTTGATGAGCAGCATTACGTGAAATGTCAAGTATTTAGGCTATTTCTCTTACTGTCATTCGTCTTTCCGTGTTTATCAGCTCTTTCACTTTGCCGTGTAAACAGCAGTTACTATTGATGGGCGACCCGATCTTTCATCATCATTAGCTGATTTACTTCCGTTTCTAAACCGCTCATGCCATTTATAAACAAATGTCTTGCTACACTGTGGCAATGTGTTAGATGGTATAATCATTCTGAATGTCTCCATCGGTGATTTTCCAAAACTTCACAACACCCCGTATTTAAAGTCGTCTGTTAACCTCATCGTTTTAAGACTTTTATGAAACCGCTCAACAGTTGGTGATATGAAAAAATAAATGAGTGCGTACAGAGGCGTTAAATTTAAATGAGATGGCGTCATTATTACGTAATAACGTTTTGCTGTTTGGCGGTGATTTGCTGTAGCAGAAATAATGTAACGGTTCAAAATTTGAGACCACATTTTACAAACATTAGCATATTTGAACGTGCGCCGCTTATACGACTGGCTGTTACTGGTTGTGACTTTCTTTGGGTACATTTATAGCTTGAATGTCCGACAATCAGTCATGCTATAAATAAATTCCGCGAACTTTCAGGACAGTCCTCGTAGATTAATCTCCCTAGATCCCGATAAGGGAATAAGTGCATCATAGTTTATCTAACTGTCGAACAAATGAATACATATTTAAAATAGTTATCTTAATGAAGATTCACTTCACACAAATCATCCTTTCCAGGTAATATAAAGACGCAAGCGGGCCTGAGGGAGGTAACTACACAGCTTTGTTATAAGATGCACACCAGCCATCCATAATTAATTATTTGTAACGTATCTTGATTGTAAAATAGCTGCATACTGACTATGTACACTGCCATTGTATCCCATTCAACCCTTTTGCATTCTGTGAACGATTAATCGAACGTTGATTAAACATGCTGAAGTAATCGAGATCCCGATGAAAGCTCAGCCACATGAATTCGTCTAGTAAATAACCAGCGATATCGTTATGTAGCAGTTGAAAAATTGTACTTTAATCTTTGGTAAAGAGTTCAGACTGAGCAAGATTCGTCTTATAAATAACTATCGATTTTATCTAGCATTTGAAAAATACTTAAATGTTTTGTAAATACTTCAAGCACAGAGTGTACTGAAATAATTCTTTCACAGCCTCCTGTCTCTCGATGTAACAAAAATATAACACAATCATTACTTACGATAAAGATACAGTTGTTCAGTTTTGTTCTGTGAGTCCTGTGCATTTTCGGAAGTGGGGAAGTAGGAGCGGCACACTAACAGTTGTCCATCATCCTGTCTATTCGGTATGAACGTGTACCTCAATGTTACATTGTATGTGTTTCCAACCTCTGGTATCCCGGTACTGTTGCTGGCCAATTCCTGACTACTGATGTCCGACTTGTAAAGGACAACCGTGGGCGCCGGATATCCACCACTTGATGTACAAGTGACGTTAAAAGCCTTTCCTTCTGTAGCTCGCACTCCTTCGCCATCTATTAAAACTGAAGTCGTCATAATGGGCGCAGCTGGCCGAACTGAAACAATCATATCCATTCACATTTAAACTCAAATCCTAAGTCTTTTTATTTACAAGTTGTTGCAGTGATTGAACAATATTATCTTTCCGGATGTATGAATCAACCTTTTTTAAATTCTAAAACCATAATATAAATCCTTAAAATGCCATGTCTTTAGCTATCCAATACAACTGTTGTAAGGCAAACTTTCATAACATTTCTTTGTTAAAGAAACTATGTATATGGATACCACTAAAGAAACACATGCACAGTAGTAAGGCATGTGTGTGACAACATACCACCGCACTCGATCAGTGAATATGCTCCCTCGCTTAGAAACCATGTACGGTGCGTGCGTTGAAATCCTAACGTGAATCATTTTACAAAAGGCGTATTACTAGGTACGAGGACTCCCAAAAACTTTCTTCCTCATTTTCCTTTATGTTAGGAATACATACGCGGATACTGTGAGGGCAACAAATCAATAAACAAATGAAAGCGATATCAGTATATCGCTTTATATGGTGTTTATGTAGTTTCGGTAACCAATACATTGAGGAAGTTTATGTTATGTAATTTTAATTTCAGCTCTAAGTTGTTCGACCTTTTTGACATGGTCTGAAACGTAAACCATAACGCTCAGACAAGCATGTCCGTGGTATAGCTGGGAACTACACAATGCTAAACATGTAAGGCGCACGTTGGAACGAAACTGGAAAAAGACAAGACTCACAATAGACCATCAGCTGCACAGATAACAGTGTGCCAAAGATAACAAGCCACTAATAAAGTCAAAGATTTATTTCTACTCTGAGAAAGTAGAATCATGTCAGGCAGACTTAAAGTCTTTTTAAAATCACTAGCATCTGCTAGTTTCAATTAGTGACATCACATTGTCTATGGCTTCGTCCTCGAAACAACTTGCACAAGACTTCATTGGCTTTTTCGTTGACAAATTGGAAACATACCGGCAGATAATGCATTAGGCACTGTATCCAGTGCGCCGCTTACCACTAAGATGCAACATTCAAGGTTACAGATATCACAAACTTCGGAAAACTTTTTCTAAATTTTATTATCGAAATTTACCTCTCATTAGTAAATATAATTGCAATCTACGGACGTTACTGCGACAAGGCATTTCTCAACCAGAATTTTATGGGGATGTTATCTACAAACTTAGGAAAATTCGGGGTCATATCCATTTTCATGATTTGTTTATAAAACGCATTAAAACATTTAAAAAGAAAGGTTATGATCCTATTATATTACAACGCACTGCATGTTTGGTTATCGACCCTTTTACAGTCGGTAGCTACGCTTCCCTCTTTGCTTGCGCGATGACAGGCCGAGGGTAGTACTCTATGATGGTATACTCTTAAACTTGGATACAGGATGAGCTTACCAGACTCATGTATTATTTTTTCCCTGTCGTGCCCTTAATGGTGTACCTGCAGGTGCTCTGACTTCAGCAAAGTCATTGAGTACATATTTGACGGATTGTCACAGTTATTATGCTATGTTTTACATGTTGTCCTGTGTTCACCGTCGTCTATGTTGTGGGTAAGTCCGGCGGGGATACCTTTATTTACAATATTTGTAAAGCCAGGGTGACTTTGAGAGAAGTGTGAGGTTAGGACGTCCGTAAACCGGTTTAAACCCCCAGTGGTGTTTTTGCTACTGACCGTGCCAAGGCGGTACTCTCTTTGTCACCCTTCCTTTTGTTTGCCTTGCGTCTTTGTGCTTGTGATTTGTTCATGTGTGGAACGTTTGTCCCTGGTTCTTGTGTGTCTTTTGGTGTTTTCTGTGTTCATTTCGTGTGTGTGTGTGTGTGCGTTTGGATGTGTGGTTGTGTGTGTGTGTGTGTGTGTGTGTGTGTGTGTGTGATGCTGTCTATCGGTGTTTTGGTGGTGGTTGCGTCTTGCATGTGGCTTTGCCTGCTTGACTTTACTACTTTTCCATTCAACAAACGTTTTAGAAAATAATTGTTAAAGTTACAGTATAAGTACATGTTTGAGTCATGCAAGAAATACCGAATACAAAACACACAACCGCACAAACAGCACCACGATGAGAAAAAGCAAATGTACATGTATATAAAAGACACAAAGAGATGACGAAAGACATAACAAACAAGCAAAAGGGGGAAGCTTGAAGTACCGCCTTGGGACAGTCAGTGACAAAATCACTGAGACTTTAAACCGGTTTATGGGGACCCAACCTCACACTATTCCATTCCAACCCTAATAGACAAACAGTGTAAATAAGCGTACCCCCTCTCTGACTAATCCACAACAACCGCTATGGCAAATAGGGTGGTAAGGTGCATGTAAAACGCAAACATATTTAAGTGAAATAACTGTATCAACCTATCGCTAGCGTACTCAATGATTAAGCTGCAAACCGAGTAACTGTAGAAAAGTAATACAGGGTTCGACAAAAACGAGATATACAGGGTGTCCCAGAAAAAATCCAACCCAATTTAAATTCTTTATTACTCTAAATCTATTCAACCGATATAAAATTTTGTATACCAGAGTTTAGGTACAGTAGTGTCTCACATTTGTGTTAAACTACAGCTTAAATGCTTATATAGATTTTGCGATATACTGAAGGCACCCTGTTTTCAATTGTCCCAGAAATAGGATTACATGGATATAATAAGTACATGAGAAGAGAACGTGGCATTTTATCTCATTTTTTCATCAAAATGTGTCACTTATGTTTATTAAAACAAATTAACTGGTACCAAATGTAAAGTTTTGTAATACACTTGTAAACTATTACATTTAAAAGAAAATATAACAGCTTAACAAGTCCATAAAATGTGATCTCATTTAATTAACTGTGGTCCAAATAAATTCGTAACACAGAAATACTTAAAAGTATTACATGTAGTAAGAAGTTATCAAATGTTAAAGAAAATAGATTAATCATTTAATATTCAATTGATGATAATGTCAACAAGTACCTTAATACTGTTCAAAAGATAACCAGTTTTTAGAGCCATGCCCATTAAAACGACTCTATATTTTCACTGGCTGCTTAACATTTTGAGAACTGTTTGTTATCTCTGATCTCTGAACGTGTGCAATAAAATAAAATATTTATCTGTCTATAAATGCACAGATCTACGGGCCTGAATTAGTTGATAACAACTAAAAGTACCGTAAAATGGAAGATTTAATACCGGGATATGTTAAATGCCACTAACACACGTATAAGTATTATTTTGGGTACAGAAAGAGTTATATTGGTTATATGCTAAACAATATATTATCAACAAGGTAAACGTGTGACGAAAATCCAATTTCTGGGAAAAGTGAAAACTTTTTTGTCTTCAGTATTTACGCAATATCTCATAACCTATTACAGCATAAAAGTTGTACTTTTACGCAAAGGTAAACCAATGTGGTGCTGGTATTTAAGATTTTTCAATCGGTTGCATAGATTTAGGGTAATAGGGAATTGAAATTGGGTTGCAATTTCTCTGAAGCACCCTGTACAAATAACCGACGTCCTCCTTTTTCCGGATTTAACAGGTCACCTTCACAGAGTACGAAACCTTTCTTGTCGACGTACATGCAAAGAGGACAGCGTGATTTCCAACTGTAAAAGGGTTGACAACCAGACATGCAGTATGTTGTAGTACCATAGGATCATATCCCGTAGGACAGATCATTTTAGGCATCCCCTGAAAGTCTTGGGAACTGGGTCCAATACCTTCATGGCTGTTAAAGTCCTGCCTTGATGAACTCCTACCGAGTCTGACAAACATAGTAAACTTCTCTGACACTGCCTACGTTCAAAATTTTTGTCAGACCCCTTTTAAAGAAACCGGGTCCCGATTATAATGTACTTAGGTGGATACAGTTTGGATACAGTTTGTTCATTTAATGTTTTTGTTATACATGTACTTTACCACTGTATTTGCCATTGCAGTTGTTGTAGATTAGTCGGAGAGGGGATACGTTTATTTACACTGTATTTTAGGGTGGGGATTGAATAAGTGTGAGGTTGGGCGCCCACAAACCGGTTTAACCCCCAGTGACTTTTGTCACTGACCTTTCCAAGGCGGTACTTACATTTTCCCCTATTGTATGTTTGTTTTGTCTTTGTGCGTCTCTTGGTGTTTTTATAGTTATGTACATTTTCTGTTTCCTTTTGTTGATGTCCGGGCGACTGTTTGTTCTGTATATGGAGTTTCCTGCATGACTCATTTTTGTACTTTTAAGAATTACAGGCCTGTATCAAATTTGCCATTTTTCGTCAGATTGTTAGAAAAAGTGGTCGACAAACGCATTGAGTCCCACTTGAGCTCAAACAATCTAAATGAGCACTATCAATCGGCATACCAAAAGCATCCTTCAACAGAGACTGCTCTTCTAACAGTTCAAAACTACATCCTTCAATTCCTAGATAAATAATTAATATAAATTACAATTCTGGTGATGCTTGATTTATCGGCTCATTTGACACGATTGATCACGAAACGCTGCTAAAACGCCTAGCAAAAAAAGACTTCATCTTCCCTTATTGCTTGTTTCTTTTCTCTTTGTGTGTCTCTTTATGCTTTTGCTAGTTATTTGCTGTGTTTTCTTGTGTTGCTGCTCGGGCGGCTGTTTGTTCTGTATGTGGTGTTTCCTGCGTGACTCGTATTTGTACTTTTCAGAGTCATGTGAAAAGTCATTGAGTGGATGACCACCTATCTAAATGACCGCTATAGAATAGTCTCAGTAGATGGGGATATGTCCATCCCAGATAAACTTCCCTAAGTACATGTTTATCAATATCAGGGACATCATTATGACCAATCAAAATTCTGCATGTGGAGAAGTATTTGATCTTTTCATGTTTAGCAATGCTGCTTATTGTGTGTTCTCTGGACTAGACATGAACCAAATCAAGATAATCATTCACCGCAACATGTTTCGTCCTCGCATCAATACTTTATGTTAAACGTTAGCGATTGTGCGATAGGTAACATCTTCAGTGCATTTGATAATATTCGACTTTCCGTCTCGCAAAACTAATATGCAAGGAAATGATAAGAAGTGTGACAATTGTAACTATTGCTAGCATTGTACCAAATGCAATTTGAAACCATTTTGTTATTGGCCGTCACGAATTCATTCATATCGAAAAGCTGTTAGACTTTCTAATTCATTGTCGTACAGATATCAGGAATAAATGTGAACACATTCTGGATTGCCATTGTTTTACCTTCTTCACCCAACGTTTCAACTGATCCGAAAATGCACAGTTGAACCTTTTAGTATCTTATCTGTGATCAATAGTTTGCAATTGTCTGCACTTGAAGATATATTCAAACTAGTTTCCGGTAGACCAGTTTTACAACAAAATGTTCATTGTCTGATAACGATGCTCTTTGACCCATATGCAGACACGCTCCAGTGTGCACATAATTGAAACATGGGTAACTGGACGATAAACACAAACCAACAACATAAAAAAGTATAATCAGTTCTCCAATACATGTTCTCCAATTTATGTACCTATCGATATCTGGAAACTGGTGCAATATTTTGATTACAATGGCAATGTATTTATAAACCCTACATATCAATGTCTTTATCTGCCCTAATCGAACAACTTACCTCGTACTTGAAGAGTCGTTTTCAGCTCGTAATTAGTACCATTATGGTTAATCAAACATGTGTAAGTCCCGTTGTCAGCTCGTTTAGTGTCTGTAATGACCATACTGAAGTTGTTTTCGACAATTGAAAGCCTTAAGATTTTATCGCCAAGTTCCGGGTTGAACACCATACTTCCCGGATGATAGTAGTAAATTATGGTATGTGGTGACGTCAAATCTGGTCCACTCCAGCTGAAAGCGTCAATGGTTGTTTTGTTGGGACAGTCTAGCATAGTTTCCTCTCCTTTAAATTTTACCATTTGAAGAGCATTGGCTGAAACAACAAACAGCAAACCAAAATGTCAACAGCAATTGTGAGGCTATGGAATTACGCGCATACTCCGACGTCCCGTACTTCATTCTCTGTGTTGTTATATTTTCTGGTCCTTCGCGATCATTAGTTTTGATGGTACAAATCCCCAGTGGTGGTTTTGCTACTGACCGTGCCAATGCGGTACTCTCTTCGTCACCCTTGCTTTTGTTTTGTCTTTTGTCTTTGTGCTTGTGATTTTGTTCATATGTGAAATGTTTGTCTCTGGTTTTCGTGTGTTTGTTGGTGTTTTCTGTGTTCATCTCGTGTGTGTGTGTGCGTTAGGTTGAATAGTTGTGTGTTTGTGTCATGCTATCTATCGGTGTTTTGGTGGTTGCGTCTTGTATGTGGCTTTGCCTGCTTGACTTTACTACTTAGTACAGATATGAGCCATGCAGGAAACACCACATACAGAACAATCAGCCGCCCACACAGCAACACAAAAAACACAGCAAATGTACATACCTACCAAAAAACATAAAGAGACGAACAAAGACAAAACAAACAAACAATAGGGTGAAGATGGAAGGACCGCCTTAGAACGGTCAGTGACAAATGTCACTTGGGGTTTAAACCGGTTTAGGGACGCCCAACCTTACATACTGTTTAAGCCGGTGCTAGGGGGCATGAGTAGTGTTGCACTTTTAATTACTAATCATGAACAGACTGAATAAAACTGAGTCTACAATCTTCTCTTTTAGAATTACTGCTTTTTCTTTCGAATGATCTCCCACTTTCAGAATATATAAACCTGATCAAAATGTACAAAAGTAAATGTCAACATTCAACAGTCATAGATTGATACTCGTTATGTACAAATGTAATGTGGTAATATATCGTCGCTGTGCTGATAAAACCTTGTATATCCATTTTAGCCGAAAATCGTTTCTTCTCGATTTCTGATTTAAATGTACAATGCCCACATCCTGTCACAATCTCAGCCCATTCGACCAATGAAAAGTGTCAAAACTCGCCCGTGACCAAACCTCGTATATTTATTGGTCTGAATTTCTCAATATCAAAACCTCGTATAAAATTTACTCCTCAGGCATTAAACATATCAAAACATATACAGATTAAGTCAGTGCATGTATTGTGGTAGATAGAGAATAGGTATGTCGTTTTCTTTGTATGTCAAGGTACAAAGCTTAAACTCAAGTGAAATGTAAATTGTTGTATATCATGATCGCCGGATTTTGCTACTGACCATTCCAAGGCGGTACTCTCTTATATGTGGCTTTGCCTGCTTGACTTTATTATGTCTCCCCCATATTTATATGGGGGAGACATATTGTTTTCGTGAGAGCTGTTCGTCTGTCTGTCTGTCTGTCTGTCTGTCTGTCTGTCTGTCTGTCTGTCTGTCTGTCTGTCTGTCTGTCTGTCTGTCTGTCTGTCTGTCTGTCTGTCTGTCTGTCTGTCTGTCTGTCTGTCCGTCTGTCCGTCCGTCCGTCCGTCTGTCTGTCTGTCTGTCTGTCTGTCTGTCACACTTTTTTGTCCGGACGATAACTTCAATATGCCTAATGCCAGTTGATTGAAACTTCATATATAGAAAGAGCATAATGAGAGAAAGTGTCATGCATAAGGTCCATAACTCTGGCATCACTAATATAGGAGTTATTGCCCCTTGTAAAAAATGCACTTTTTTGTCCGGACGATAACTCCTATATGGATCATGCCATTGGCTTGAAACTTCATATATGGAAAGATCATGACGAGAGGAAGTGTCAAACACAAAGTCCATAACTCTGACCTCGTTAATAATGGAGTTATTGCCCTTGTATTTTTTCACATTTTTTTGTCCAGACGATAACTCCAATATAGCTCATGCCATTGGATTGAAACTTCATACATGGAAAGACCATGATATGAGAAAGTGTCATGCTCAAGGTCCACAACTCTGGCTTCACTAATATATGAGTTATTGCCCTTTGTAAAAAACCCGTAATTTTTTGTCAGGATGATAACTCCTATATGGCACATGCCATTGGAGTGAAACTTCATACTTCCCCAAGTTCCTTCCCACCTTGTCGTGGTTGGGGGGCTTAATTGTCATCGGGGATGTTCGTGTTTGCAGCATGAATCATCCCCCTTGGCAAGAACTAATAGGAAGGACCACCTGTTTGCCGTGTAGGTGGCGTCCCGTAAGCAGGGACGGGGGGTCCTGGTGGCTGAGTGGTTCTGGGAACAGGTGATAAGTTTCTGGACTGCAAAACTCCACTTTGGCCTCTAACTCTGTGTAGTCGGGTGATTGCATTGATCCGGTGTAATCAATCGGCTGGTCATGCCAGTTCTGGGTCTCAGTTCTTCTGTCCTTTTCTTTTCATCGAATCAGTTGTCTGGTTCAAACCGTGTGTCAATCTTTTATTCTTTCTATTATCTTTATATACCTAGCGCGGTGGCCAGACGGGTCAATCTTATCCATTTACTGGGTTCGAGTATACTGTCTGTGTATTCTTGGCGCTTGGAGTTGGAATACCGCTCCGTATAAGCGTCCCCTTGTTGGGTTCCGAGGTGGGTGATAAGCACAGACGGTGAATCGTCGTGATCACAATCATGGCAAACTCACTTAAAAAAGCGGCTCCGGCCGGAACCCGACTCAGGATCTGATGACGAATCAGCAAATACTTTTGATGCCTATCTGATCATTGAATCTAAGGAAGAAACCAATTTTTCAAATGTATCGCCTTTTGTCATTGAGCAATCACTTTTCGGGGCAATTGGCAATACTCAAGAAGTTAAAAAACTACGAGACGGCAAGCTTCTGGTTCAGATAATTAGGAAAAAACAATCTTTAAATTTACAGAAATTGGAAATGTTTTGTGGATTAAAAGTCAAAGTCTATCCTCATAGATTATTGAACTCTTCAAAGGGTGTGATTCGGGACAGGAGATTGTACTGCTGTTCCGAAGATGAAATCCAAGAAAATCTTTCAGCACAGTGTGTTTCAAATGTTCGACGAGTTGAAATTAGGAAAAATGGCTCTTCTGTGAAAACAAACACTTTAATTCTTACTTTCAACAAACCAACACGGCCAACTAATTTGAAAATATTTTATAAAATAATTCCTGTAACCCCTTATATTCCAAATCCTCTGCGCTGTTTTGAATGTCAGAAATTCGGACACCATGAGAACAATTGCAGAAACAATAATGTATGTGTCAACTGTGCACAAGTAGGCAACCACCAAAAAGAAAGTTGCAAGAATCCTACAAAATGTGAAAACTGCAATGGCCCTCATCCAGCAAAATCTAACCAATGTCCAGTTTGGAAAAAAGAAAAAGAAATTACACGTATTTAATTCACCAACAATATTTAATACCCAGAAGCAAGAAAACTGGTCGAAAACATCCCACAGCAAACTTATGCATCTATTATTAAATCGAAAACAGCATCTGTTGAAATGAAAGACGCTCAAACGCAAACTGTTTATTCGTCTACTCAGACTCCTGAGTCAATTGTTATTACACCCAGTACTGGTACATCTAATGTGCCGGTATCTGGTATACCTACTGCTAATGGTAGTTCTTCTACTACTTCTATTACTGGTTGTACTGGTAGTACTTCTGCTTCTACTACTGGTTGTACTGGTAGTGCGGAGACGCCGGGGAAACCCGCGTCTAAAAAGAAAGCTCAGAAAGGGCAGAAAGATTCTGCCTCGCAGCCTGTTGGTCGGCCCGGCAAACCTGCCGGCCGCAACAAAGAGAAAGGGCCTGGGAGGGTGTCTGGTTTGGCTGACCCTAATCGGGTGGACTGTGATGAAAGCAGTCAGTCTGATAGGGAAGGTCGGGCCAGATCTCGCTCCCCCATACTTCCTCCAAATACTTAGATATAATTAAATGTTATATCTTTGTATATGTTTGAAATATGGATAGCGAAATTATTCAGTGGAACTGTCGAGGTCTTAAAGTAAATTATAATGAAATTCTTTTGCTTTTATCTTCTTATAAACCAGCAGTTCTTATCCTTCAAGAAACATATCTTAAAACATCTGATAATATTAGCTTAAACGGTTACGCTCTTTACGATTTTATTAACAATAATTTGGGCAGGGCCTCAGGAGGATGTTCTTTGGCAATTCACAATAAATTACCTCATAGCTCTGTTATTCTAAATTCAGCGCTGCAGGCAGTTGCTGTTCGTGTAACTCTTGACAAAGCTATTACTATATGTTCAATTTATCTCCCCCCCCAATGATGTTGTTGATATATTAGAATTGGAAAACTTAATTGGTCAGTTACTAGAACCATTTATTCTTCTACTTGACTTAAATGGGCATAATCCTTTGTGGGGTTGTTCCGATCTCAATAACAGAGGAAATATTATAGAAGATTTTATAACTAAAAATGATATATGTTTACACAATGATAAATCTTCCACTTATCTACACCCTGCCACTGGACATTATTCTTCTCTTGATCTTGCAATGAGCAGCCCATCGATATTTCTTGACTATAACTTTTAAGGTTCATGATGATTTATGTGGTAGTGATCATTTCCCTTTAATTTTATCTAATACATCAGCTTTTACATCTGAATCTGTTCCTCATTGGAAATTTTCGAAAGCCAATTGTGAAATGTTTAATTTTAAATGCCACTCAAAACGTGTAACAAATCTGTTTGATACTGAAGATCCGATTGCAGAATTTTCTTCTGCTTTAATATAAATAGCAGAAGAATGTATACCACATACCTCGACCAATTTTAAACGCGCAATGCCATGGTTTTATGTTGATTGTAAAAATGCTGTTAAAGAACGAAGGGCAGCAATTCGAAAAATTAATATCCGTCCCACTCGTGAAAATCTAGAGAGTGTAAAAAAATTAAGAGCCAAAGCACTTCGTACAATTAGACAAACAAAAAAGAAGTCCTGGCAGTCATATGTATCAAAACTTAATTCTCGTACATCAGTTAAAAAGGTTTGGGAAATGGTAAGGAAAATTAGTGGCAAAAATAAATCTTCAACAGTTTCTCATCTGAAGCAGGATAATGATACACTAACTGACAAAAAAGATATTGCTAACACTTTGGCTGAAATATTTTCTAAAAATTCATCGTCATCTCACTATTCGGAAACATTCCAATCATTTAAAAGAAAAGACGAAAGGTCCCAACTAAAAATCAACGTAGTACAAACGATCATCTTGTCCGTTTAGAATTATTTATTCGTGATGCTTTTATTAAAAAAGAACATCTTGTTGCAGTATTTTTTTATATGGAAAAAGCCTACGATACAACATGGAAGTACGGAAGTATGAAATGCCTGAAAGATCTAGGTCTGAAAGGTAGACTACCTACATTTATTGCGGATTTCCTTTCTGACAGAAATTTTAAAGTGCGAGTTGGGTCGACACTCTCTGACACACAACAGCAGGAGGAGGGTGTTCCCCAAGGAAGCATTTAATCAGTACCTTTATTTGGTTTAAAAATTAATAATATTGTCAAATGTTTAAATTCAGGTGCTGACTGTTCTTTGTATGTAGATGAGTTTTTTAACATGTTATCGTTCCAAAAATATGCATACTATTGAAAGACAACTTCAACAATGTCTCAACAAACTTGAAACATGGAATAATGAGAATGGCTTTACATTTTCAACGTCAGAAACGCAATGTGTTCATTTCTGTCAGAAATTTTCACCAAGACCCCGTTTTAAATCTTAATAATATTCAAATCCCTGTGGTTGATTAAACCAAATTTTTAGGACTTATATTTGACAAAAAGTTAACATTTATACCTCATATTAAGCATTTGAAAACAAAATGTCTTAAATCTCTTAATCTTCTTCGAGTTTTAGCTCACACTGACTGGGGAGCTGATCGGAAAGTGCTGCTGCGCCTTTACCGATCATTAATTCGTTCTTAACTGGACTATGGAAGCATTGTATATGGATCAGCTATAAAGTCTTACCTGAAGATTCTTGACCCCATTCACCATAAAGGACTTCGGCTTTCCCTAGGTGCTTTTAAAACCTCACCAATCGAAAGTTTTTTAGTAGAAGCAAATGAACCATATCTATACATTCGAAGAGAGCAATTAGCTCTTAATTATGTTACTAAAGTGAAGGCAAATCCTACCAATCCTGCAAATTAAATAATTTTTGAACCCAAATATGAAATGCTTTATGAAAGGAAACCGAATGCTATAAAGCCAATCGGTCTCCGTCTCAGATCGGCAATTAACGAGGCAGGTCTGAGATTGGATTCTGTTAGGCAACATAAAGTTTCAAACATTGTGTCATGGACTATCAAACAACCTAATGTTTTCTTACATCTGGCTTCAAATAATAAATCTACAAATGCACTAGAATTTCAATCCGAATTTGAAGAACTTAAGTCACAGTATCCTGACCATATTTCCATATGTACTGATGGTTCTAAAGATGAAAATAAAGTCAGTTGTGCATCTGTCAGTAAATTTCATACCTCTAAAGTAAGACTACCTGATAAATCTTCCATATTTACAGCTGAAGTCCAAGCAATTGACCCCCTGCCCTTCGATTCATATCGGTGCACAATATGAACAAATACATAATTTTTTCAGACTTGCTCTCTGTTCTTCAAGCGTTGAACAACAGAAATATGAATAACCCATTAGTTCAGCAAATTCTTCCTAAACACCATAAATTATCTCTGTCAAACAATAATGTTTTCTGTTGGCTACCTAGTCATGTTGGAATGAGGCAGTTTTCAAAATACCATATACTGATTTTAAACCATTGATTAAACAGCATACGTGTTCCAAATGGCAGGTTTCTTGAGACAGCAATATTAACAATAAACTTCATGCCATCAAACCAGCCATTGGTGATTCTCTTTTAAATTATAGAGCTATACGAAGAGATGAGGTGGTCCTAGCTCGCTGTCGCATCGGACACTCTCATATAACTCATTCCTATTTACTAAAGCGAGACATTCAACCAGAATGTGTCTTCTGTCAAGAGCCATACACAGTAAAACATTTTTTGATTGAATGTATTGACCTTTCTATAATAAGACATAAATACTTTTCTGCTGATTCTATGCAACAGTTATTTAATGCAGTTCCGTACGAGAATGTAATTTCGTTTTTGAAAGAGACTAGTCTTTATTCTAAAATATAAATCTGTTTAACCCGTTTTATTTCTGTATTCCTTTCTACATTTTCATCTTCGTATATTTTAATGACTTACATACTCGTTGATCGAGATTTTTTATTGATTTTCATCGTTTCATCATAATATTCGTCATTGGCGCTATATGACCTACTTAGTGTCGCGGCGCCGTAAAACCCAACTCACTCACTCACTCATACATGGAAAGATCATGATAAGAGAAAGTGTCATGCATAAGGTCCTTAACTCTGGCTTCAATAAATTGAGAGTTATTATCCCTTGTACAGTTTAACGCTTTCTTGTCCGGACGAAAACTCCTACATGGCTCTTGCCATCGTATTGAAACTTCATTCATGGAAAGAACATGGTGAGAAAAAGGGTCATGAACAAGGGCCATAACTCTGGCTTCAATACTTTTGGAGTTATTGCCCATTGTTACATTTTTTGTCCGATCAATAACTCCTGTTCGACTGATGCTATTGGAATGACATTTCATTTACGGAAAGAGCATGATGAAAGTAAGTGTCATGCACAAGGGCATCAATCTGGTATCAATATTTTTGGAGTTATTAGCTGTTATCATTTTCTTCTTGAAAAATGTGGTGTGGAAAGCGCATAATGAGGGGAAGTCCATAACATTTTAGTGATTTCTATTTACATATTGCTTTTATTAGATGGGAGACATCCGTTTTTGTGACAAAAACCTCTAGTTACTTTTTCAAATACCTTTCAGTACGACGGTTTGTCTCGTTTTGTCTTATCATACTCTTGCGTATGTGATGGTGCTACATCTTGCCTGTTGGTTTAGTGAGTTTGAGTTCTGGTTTAAAGGTGCAAATAAAATGTTGTCGGTGTTGAGCATTCAAGGAACATATCTATGTGTATGAGTTTGGTATATGTGTATGATTTGTGTATGTTAGAGCTCATAATTCGCTGTATGTTGGTGCTTGTAAGAGTTCCGGGATGTTTATCAACATGCCTTGACGCTTTATATCACACTTTCCGTGTCACAGTGCCTTCAACTCCAAACTGTCCTGCTTAGTGTCGCCTTGCCTTAGACCAATCCAAACCGAGATTTATGACAGTATATGACAAAATGGTCGGTTCCATGAACAGCATTGTTTTAGATAAAGAAACGTACTCAATATTTGCCTACAGCATCCCAGCTCTCCTGAAACGATTCCTGTATTGGAAACACTCGATGTGTCATTCCAACCCAACGCAACACTTAATTGAACTTGCTAGGACCTGTTCATCTGTGTGAGCATTTCAATGATCGCAGTCGCGTGAATAAACTGAATAAACATATTAATCAAGGATGTCTGTATAATATACTTAGTAAAACATTCTATAAAGTATTTATCGAAAAGTGCCACTCATTATGAAATACAAATATAATTATAGGTCCCTCGAGACAAAGCATTTTATACCGGAACGGTATGACGATGTGATTTACAAACATCGTAAGACAGAAAAATCGATTGTCAAAGTTTGTTTGTTAAAAATACCATGATAATAATATGTATCATCATTACAACGCTTTGTTGCCGCAAATCACTGCGTATTTAAACTGGCACCTGCTATGGAATATAACAGTGAGAGTATATAACTTCAATGAACATTAACTGCGCAATCAGTATGTCCACCTGTCAACATTTTGTTATTGCCAGGCTAACAAATACGACAACATTCTGTAACCGGTGATTTTCTCTAAAGCACCATGTGCTAGATCATTTATTTATTTCATTGCCCAGCCAATCTAATGAATTTTTTAACAAACTAGAAAATACCTTATTCCATTTTATTTGGAATGGCACTCACAAGATTAAGAAAGAAATAGTTGTCAAAGATTACTTAGCATGCTCAATATTAAGCTTTTTATAGGTTCTTTAACGATCACTTGGATAAGAAACACATTGAATTGATTGTATTCCAGTATCAGATTATTTCTACTGTGCACACGACATTTTTTCCAGCAGGAATGTGTTTTTAACGACCATGTTTAGTTCAGGGTAATTGTGATACTGCCAATGTCAACAAACGTTCACTAGCTGTAACTGAAATTAAAATATACACCCTATTATCCTGACGAGTTGGTGTCCTTTGGATATGCATATGAAACATGTAGAATTTTCTAGCGTGTTTTGTTTTTATAACACTTTATGAACAGTGATTTATTAACATAGTGGAATATATTCAAACGTCGTCGGTGTATACCGTCATATGATTACTGAATCGCAACGTCCGACACCGGTCAAACCAGAAGGAGGTACAAAGAAATGCAATGTTCCTATCGTTGTCCTGCCTTTATGACATTGTCCTTGAGTTGGCAAAGATAATACATAATTTACATGTAAAATGAACCATATACAATATTATTGAAATCGCCTAAAATAAAACGTTTATGTCCACCCTAGTCGGTTCCATGTCAATTTTCGAAATGAATCACCCATTGCAAGCAAAATGAACAGCAATTAACACCGCGATATATGACCCGCGACTTTGTCTACTGGTCCTTCGGGATCATTAGTTGTGATGTTCTTAGTTTTTAAAATTGAATAATGCTTAAGCCAGTGCTATGGTCTGAGTAGTGTTGCAATTTTAATAAGAACTTATGAATAGACTCAATAAAACCGAGTCTGCAATTTTCTCTTTTTGCTTGTCTACTTTTGTTTCGAAGAATCACTCATTTTCAGAATATATTAGAGAACACGACGCCCAATGTCAATTCCGTTCTACATTCAATTTCCCACTTTTTAACATCGCGGTTGTTGAAGATTAGACGAAGAGGGGATGTGTTTATCTACACTATTTTTAGGGTAGAGATGGAATAAGTCTGAGGTTGGGCGCCCATAAACCAGTTTAAAACTCCAGTGACTATTGTCACTGATTGTTCCAATGCGGTACTTCCATACTCCTCTATTGTTTGTTTTGTCTGTGTGCGTCTGTGTGTTGATAGTTATGTACATTTGCTGTGTTTTCTTGTTGTGGGTCTGTTCGGTGGCTTTTTGTTATTGTATGTGATGTTTCCTGCAAGACCCATAGATTTGTTTTTTGACCTTACATGCCCTGCAGCGAGGGACCCCGTTTATTTTCCCTGTCCATTTAATGTGTGAGGGTCGGAGAACATTTCCCCTTCACACCTTACAAATTGACATATAGAACATACAATTTCACAAACAGTATAAGAGATGGATATCATACATATAACGAAGTATATCGATAACGACATTTTTGAATGAGTTGTTATAAATTTAAGTTGGTGTTATTCCGAAGGCATAACAACCAATCGTACACATCGAGCATTACACCGCTAAAATCTCTTTTTGGTCATTTAAGCGTTATGGCTAAAACAGTAAAAGTACAAAAATGAGTCATGCAGGAAACACCACATACAGAACAAACACTCGCCTGAACAGCAACACAAGGGAAACAGCAAATGTACATAGGTAGAAAAAACAACAAGAGACGCACAAAGACAAAACAAACATACAATAGGAGGAAGATGGAAGTACCGCCTTGGAACGGTCAGTGACAAAAGTCACCGGGGGTTTAAACCGGTTTATGGGCGCCCAACCTCACCCTTATTCCATCCCCATCCTAAAAGACAAACAGTGTAAATAAACGTATCACCTCTCCGACTAATCTACAACAACCGCGACAGCAAATACAGTGGTAAAGTGCATGTATAACAAAAACACATTTAATTGAACATACTGTATCCACCTATCGCTAGTGTACTCAATGATTGAGCTGCAAACAGAGTAACTGTAGAAAAGTAATAAAGGGTACGACAAAAATGAAATAGTACAGATATCCGAAGTTCTCCTTCCATTTCTGGATTTAAGAGGTCGCCTTCATAGAGTACTAAACCCTTCTTGTCGGCGTACATGCAAAGAGGCCAGCGTGATTGCCAACTGTAAAAGGGTTCAAAACCAAACATGCAGTATGTTTTAGTAATAAAGGATCATATCCCTTTTTAATGAATTGTTTTATATATTTGATGAACAAAGTGAGGAAATGGGTATGTCCAATAATTTTACGAAGTTTGTAAATCACATCACCATAAAATTCAGGATGTGAAATACCATGTCGCAAAAGTACCTTGAGATTACATTTGTACTTGCCAATAAGCGAGAGATTTCGATAGTAAAATTTAGAGAAAGTTTTTCTTAGTTTATGGTATCTATATCCTTGTTTAAGCAGTTTTTCAGTTAAAATGAGATTTCGACTGTTAAAATCGTCAATAGATGAACAAGCTCTAGCAAAACGAATAAGTTGAGATATATAAACCCGTAAGATGGAGCACGGGGAACATCCCCGTCAAGATGAGGAAAATTTACAATATTAAAATCAAAATCATCTCTTTTGTCATATATTTTAGAAGAAATCATTCCATTATTAATTTTAAGGTCTAGGTCAAGAAACGCTGCATAATTGTCGGACGGGTTAGCTTTATTCAATGTGAGTTCTTTAGGATAAATTGTAGGAATCAGAGCATCAATGAAGGCTTTTATAACATCTTCTTGTGATTGAGGATTCAAACTCAACATGAAATCTCTCTCATAGCAGTACAAAAACAAATCTGCGACAAGTGGTGCACAATTCGTACCCATGGAAATACCAATTACCTGACGGTATATAGCATTCCCATAACGTACAAATATGTTATCCAAAAGAAAGGTTAGTGCTTCGCAAACTTCTGAGCAAGTCCAATTGGTGTAATATTTCATTTGCTCGTCAGTAAAGAAAGCTTTTTCAGCATTACATGCCAAGAATGATGTTTTTTCTCGGGCAAATACTTTCTGGATCAAGTTAGTAAGCGTATCCTTAATTAAAATATAAGGAAGAGTTGTGTACAGAGTAGAAAAATCGTACGTGCTTACAGTGGATGCAAGATACCTTTTGTTCTTAAGTTTATTTAAGACTTCTGAAGAGTTCTTAATAGACCAGAAGAGATTTATTCCAGAATTTTCATAAGTCTTATCACAGTAAAATTTTACATGTTAAACAAGAAGTCAAAAGTATAGACAATTTAGTAGTTGTACATGAACTAGAATTTGCAATGAAACGCGCTTTATATGGTTTTTATGTAGTATTGGTAACCAATACATAGTAGGAAGTTTATGTTGTGTAATTTTAATATCGGTTCCAAATTGTTCACACTTTTTGACATGGTCTGAAATGATGGTCTTTTCGTCAGTGGTAACTGAAATGTATGACTTGGTATTAATAATTTCCTGCTTCAAGGCATCGATATAATGTAATCGTCAAATAATAATCACATTATTTGATGCCTTATCAGCAGGAACAAAAACGTATTTTGAATGGAAATCCTGTAAACTCTTTTTAAGATGTCTAAATGAAGTTCTAGGTTTAGGTGGAAGAAGGTGTTTATTAGAGCTGTAAAAGGAAATGCGTTTATCAATTATATCAAAAATTAGTTTTTTCCAACAAGAAAGGGCATTAGACTCAACATGTTCTCTTCGACACCATTTAATACTAAAATTTTGTAAAGCCTCCGCAATCTGAACTCGACAAGAGTTAAAATCTATCAAGGATGGTATTCTATATTTAGGACCTTTATTCAAAAGAGATCGTAGACGTTTATCTTTAATTATCTCAAAATTACCAGTAATCACATGACCAGCCGGAGAATAGCAAAATTTTGAGGTGGCGCAATCTCAATTATCAGGAATATTATCATTAATATTAAGGTCGGCCACAATTTTATTATAGTTGAAAATTGTATTTCTGATGGGTTTGTTATATATATTTGTAGCAGATGATAGGTGGTTCTGTATTTTTAAAGTATTTAGGAATAGTGTCAATTACATTTTTGTCTCTAAAAATACTTTGGAGGTCAATAAAATCAATACCTTTATTAATAAAAGGAATTTTCAAGAAGAATCTTTGGTGTTCAGATAATTTGTCGATGTGCGGTCTGAGAACATGTAGAGTAAAGCTTTGTATCAAACTAGCCGTTCCTATGAGAGGATCTGATCGAAAAATAATTTTATCGGCTTGCTCGTCAATTTCTTTTAATGAACATATAGATAAGGAGGAAAGTCTAGAAAGCATGGCATGTTTACCCGAAGTTAGGCGTAAAGTAAGTAGATCAAGAAGAGTCATTTTCAAACGAGATTTTCGTTTAATATTACCATTCTTGCGAATGCCATGCGATCGAGATTTGCGTTTTCTAATAGAAAAAATTTAAAAATATCTATATCTGGTTCTTTTGAAATATTTCCAGTCTGGTAAATATTATCATTCAGTCCTAAAGGAAAAGGTGTTTGCAATTTTTTGATCCAATTTAATTCAGATATAAATCTAGCTTTCGATTTAAAGCTACTAGTCGCCTCCTTATCATATGTTATATGCTCAACAATATGTACTAAAACATCTTTAAAAGAATGGCCAGATTTCCGAAAGTGTTGGTATAAAAAAATGTTTAGTTTACGATTTCGACACTGATATGCATGCTCACGAAATCGAGTTTTCAAAGCACGTCCTGTTTGTCCTAGGTACTGTATACCGCAACTAGGCGCGTTTCAAGTTAAAACATAAATAACGTTAGTAGTAGTACAATCAACGTCTGAGTTTATCTTGACATTAAATGTTCTACCATTAACTGTAGATTTTATAGTGGAATTACAAGAAATGTTACTACAACATATGCACTTCTTAGCAAAGCACTTTTGGATAATTGGATACACTCTGTGTCGCTTGCATAAGGACCGTTTACGAATAGAAGAAACATTTTGGATAACAGATTTTAAAGGTGAAAGTACAACTCTTGGTCCATTGAAAAAACATTTATTAATAGAAAGAGATGGTATGTGAAAAGATGATGCCGACTGAAGATTAAGTTGTTTTAAACGAACAAAAGTTTGAAGGGAAGAGAAATTAGAAATATTCTGGGTACTTGTACAGACGACACAGATTGCATATTTAAAGCTTTTAGTTCTATTCGAGGTATTTTAACTTTATTCATATTGGAAAGTGATAGAGGGGCACCTGTATTGTGTTCATCAACACGTCAATTACATTAGTGTAGCTACCAAGTGCATCAAATTGTTGTTGAACACAACACCTACCACGAGGTGCATGACATACTTATGATGATGTAAGAGGCGAATGAGAGTTGTGTATGTTACTTGCATATCCTGCAAAAGAATGATAACAACATCGATTACGTGTACGGGGAGACTTTTTACGGCCACCACACGGCACAAGCAGCACTGTTGTGATAATAAAAGTACAAAAATGAGTCATGCAGGAAACACCACATACAGAACAAACACTCGCCTGAACAGCAACACAAGGAAACAGCAAATGTACATAGGTAGAAAAAACAACAAGAGACGCACAAAGACAAAACAAACATACAATAGGAGGAAGATGGAAGTACCGCCTTGGAACGGTCAGTGACAAAAGTCACCGGGGGTTTAAACCGGTTTATGGGCGCCCAACCTCACCCTTATTCCATCCCCATCCTAAAAGACAAACAGTGTAAATAAACGTATCCCCTCTCCGACTAATCTACAACAACCGCGACAGCAAATACAGTGGTAAAGTGCATGTATAACAAAAACACATTTAATTGAACATACTGTATCCACCTATCGCTAGTGTACTCAATGATTGAGCTGCAAACAGAGTAACTGTAGAAAAGTAATAAAGGGTACGACAAAAATGAAATAGTACAGATATCCGATAAGTACAGTAGCTGAAAGAACCAATTAAGTTTAATAATAAAATTAACAAATTAAACAAAGTAGAAAAATAAACCAGTTAGCTCCCAGGCTGGTAATTTATTTATTGTGTTCTTATGGTCTACATTCTACATGTAACACTATACTGATCTTTTTAGGTCTTTGTAGAATACGTACTGTATTTTTAAGATTTTTGAAAAATATGCATGGTATTTGCCATATATACATACATATATTCCTTGTTATTTTGTACGGCGGTCTGTCTAAATAGATTGCATTTTAAGATATGTATGTTTTTGCACTTTGCTCAGTACGAAGAAATTTCATGTTTCTGCATTGGAAAATATACATTTTAAAGAAAATGAGTACAAGATCATTAGTTATATCTATAGTATTTGAGAATAAAAAAAACATAGTTTCTAAACTTAAATCCCTGAGATAGGGTAGGTCGAATATATTTTATATTAGATTTAGAGTAATTGGGCAGTACAAAAACAGATGTTCAATCGTTTCTTGATTACTTTTAGAAAAGGTACAAGATGGATGGTCAGTGTAATTCATTTTAACCCTTTCACCGCTGCAGTCGTACAAATGCACCACGACAAATAGTGCAGTCCAAGATCGGGCTCCGCCTTTTCACTATTTTGTCTAAAACTCTTTTTCTATATATTTGCTTTATTTCTTTGAAATTTGCATTTATTTATCTCATTTCATTATTTTACTGAATAATTTAACAAACTTGGCCATCGCGGTTGTTGTTGAATAGTCGGACAGGGGATACATTTATTTACACTGTTTGTTTTTTAGGGAGGGGATGAAAAAAGTGTGAGGTTGTGCGCCCAAAAACCGGTTTAACCCACCCACTGACATGTGTCACTGACCGTTCCAATGCGGTACTTCAAGCTTCCCCCTATTGTCCGTGCGTCTCTTTGTCTTTTATATTCGTGTACATTTGATGTTTGTCGTTGTGGTGCTGTTTGTCCGTTGTGTGTTTTGTACGCGGTGTTTCCTGCGTGATTCATCCATGTACTTGGATTGCAGACGACAATTAGAAATTTGGCACTCAAAAGGGTTAATGAGGTATGAATTTACTCCTAAAAGTCTTTGCAATTGTTGACCATCTGATTTCTCAAGCTACTAATTTTCTTATCAAGGTGATCTTTAAAGAATCTATAAAAAGATTTGATATTGAGTATTCTAAGACCGCCTTCTATGTAATCTTTGACAACTATTTCTTTCTTAATCTTGTGAGTGCCATTCCAAATAAAATGGAATAAGGTAGTTTCTTCAAAAGTTCATCAGATGTATTGGGCAATGAAAGAAAAATGATCTAGCTTTGCAATAATTAGAGTTTTAACAACTGTATTTTTCCTATGGGAGAAAGAATATGTCTGCTCCACGTTTTAATTGTTTCTTCTATCTCTGCAATTTTAGATTTATAATTCGTCAATCATTTTAGTCACGCCGACTTGAAAGTCTTTGCCTAAAATGCTTAACTGCTGATGATTCCATGTTAGTTTCCATTTAGTTTTTATTGTATCCGATCTATATTTCTTCTTGCCTATTCAGACAACCTTTGTTTTATCAAAATTAATTTTTAACTTTCTCTAAATTTTAATATAATATTAATAATAATATAATATAATTATTAATCTAATATATCTAAAGGTCGTAACATCGATATTTTCTCAATATTTTCAATTAGAAATCGTAAAAGCAGATCGCATGGTAAACGTAGAAATGGTATTATTAAGCGCAACTTACGTCTTAATATGTCAGTTCACGATTTACATACTATTCTTAAAGAAACTGGCAAACATGCTATGCTTTCTTGTTTATCATCTTTGCCATTTTCTTGTATTTAGTCCATTGACGAGGAGGCTGGTAAATTTTTTATGCGTACAGACCCACTGATCAAAACTGCCTCTATTATACAAAGTTACACCCAGCATGTTCTTCGTCCTCATATTGATAACGAATCTGAAAATAAAAGACATTTTCTTAAACCTCAATTCATAAATAAAGGTATCGACTTTATCGACATAAACCGGTTTTACCCCCCGGTGAATTTTGTCACTGACCGTTCCAAGGCGGTACTTCCATCTTCCTCCTATTGTATGTTTGTTTTGTCTTTGTGCGTCTCTTGTTGTTTTTTCTAGTTATGTACATTTGCTGTTTCCTTGTGTTGCTGTTCGGGCGAGTGTTTGTTCTGTATGTGGTGTTTCCTGCATGACTCATTTTTGTACTTTCATTGATATTCATAATATATTTCGTGATAAGAATCTAATCAATACTATTTCTAAATATTTCATAAATTCTGAATCGCCCATCATCTGTTATAAATACAATAAACCAAATGGGAACGTTATTTCTAACTACAATAAAATTATATCCGATTTAAATATTGATGTCAATACCCCTACTTCTTGAGACTGTAGCATTTCAAACTTTTGTTATAAACCAGTTGGTCACGTCATTACTGGTAATTTTAATATTATTAAAGATAAACGTCTCAGGACCCTCCTTACTAAAGTACCCAAATATAGATTACCTTCCCTTATTGATTTTGACACTTGTAGTACTCATATTGCTGAAGCTATTAAAGAATTCTACATCAAATGGTGTCGACGAGAATCTGCTGATGTAAATGCCCTTTCGGATAGGAAAAAAAACTTGATACGCGTATTGCTTTTTACAAATTTACATTTCGATATCTGAAGAATAACATTTCGAATTTTCATTCTAATTATGTTTTTGCTTCTGCTGACAAGGCATCAAATAATGTAATAATTATGTGACGGTTGTATTATGTTGATGTTTTGAAGAAGGAATTAACTGGTTCACAAACATGTATTACAGTGCAAACCCCTGAAAAAGATATAGTCACGGAACATGTAAAAATGTGCAATACTTTTAAGTCTAATCCTAACCTAAAACAACATAAACTTTCTACTATGTACTGGATTCCTAAGCTACATAAAAATCCGTATAAGGCGCGTTTTAATGCGTTTTATTGCCGTAGGTATGCTTTTGACTTGATATAATTATATTAACAGTTCTTTGTAAACACAAGTTTCGGAATACTATGACAAGTTTTACCTTGAAATACAGTTGAACTTTTGTATGGTGACCATTCAAAATATGTCTACAATAAAAGTACAAAAATGAGTCATGCAGGAAACACCACATACAGAACAAACACTCGCCCGAACAGCAACACAAGGAAACATCAAATGTACATAGGTAGAAAAAACAACAAGAGACGCACAAAGACAAAACAAACATACAATAGGGGGAAGATGGAAGTACCGCCTTGGAACGGTCAGTGACAAAAGTCACTGGGGGGTTTAAACCGGTTTATGGGCGCCCAACCTCACCCTTATTCCATCCCCATCCTAAAAGACAAACAGTGTAAATAAACGTATCCCCTCTCCGACTAATCTACAACAACCGCGACAGCAAATACAGTGGTAAAGTGCATGTATAACAAAGAAAACATTTAATTGAACATACTGTATCCACCTATCGCTAGTGTACTCAATGATTGAGCTGCAAACAGAGTAACTGTAGAAAAGTAATAAAGGGTACGACAAAAATGAAATAGTACAGATATCCGACGTTCTCCTTCCATTTCTGGATTTAAGAGGTCGCCTTCATAGAGTACTAAACCTTTCTTGTCGGCGTACATGCAAAGAGGCCAGCGTGATTGCCAACTGTAAAAGGGTTCACAACCAAACATGCAGTATGTTGTAGTACTACAGGATCATATCCCTTTTTAATGAATTGTTTTATATATTTGATGAACAAAGTGAGAAAATGGGTATGTCCAATAATTTTACGAAGTTTGTAAATCACATCACCATAAAATTCAGGATGTGAGATACCGTGTCGCAAAAGTACCTTGAGATTACATTTGTACTTGCCAATAAGCGAGAGATTTCGATAGTAAAATTTAGAGAAAGTTTTTCTTAGTTTATGGTATCTATATCCTTGTTTAAGCAGTTTTTCAGTTAAAATGAGATTTCGACTGTTAAAATCGTCAATAGATGAACAAGCTCTAGCAAAACGAATAAGTTGAGATATATAAACCCCGTAAGATGGAGCACGGGGAACATCCCCGTCAAGATGAGGAAAATTTACAATATTAAAATCAAAATCATCTCTTTTGTCATATATTTTAGAAGAAATCATTCCATTATTAATTTTAAGGTCTAGGTCAAGAAACGCTGCATAATTGTCGGACGGGTTAGCTTTATTCAATTTGAGTTCTTTAGGATAAATTGTAGGAATCAGAACATCAAAGAAAGGGTTATCTAAGTTAAAAATATCATCCAAATATCGACAAGTTTCATTGAAGGCTTTTATAACATCTTCTTGTGATTGAGGATTCAAACTCAACATGAAATCTCTCTCATAGCAGTACAAAAATAAATCTGCGACAAGTGGTGCACAATTCGTACCCATGGGAATACCAATTACCTGACGGTATATAGCATTCCCATAACGTACAAATATGTTATCCAAAAGAAAGGTTAGTGCTTCGCAAACTTCTGAGCAAGTCCAATTGGTGTAATATTTCATTTGCTCGTCAGTAAAGAAAGCTTTTTCAGCATTACATGCCAAGAATGATGTTTTTTCTCGGGCAAATACTTTCTGGATCAAGTTAGTAAGCTTATCCTTAATTAAAATATGAGGAAGAGTTGTGTACAGAGTAGAAAAATCGTACGTGCTTACAGTGGATGCAAGATACCTTTTGTTCTTAAGTTTGTTTAAGACTTCTGAAGAGTTCTTAATAGACCAGAAGAGATTTATTCCAGAATTTTCATAAGTCTTATCACAGTAAAATTTTACATGTTCCTTTACCTTCGTTAAACAAGAAGTCAAAAGTATAGACAATTTAGTAGTTGTACATGAACTAGAATTTGCAATGAAACGCGCTTTATATGGTTTTTTATGTAGTTTTGGTAACCAATACATAGTAGGAAGTTTATGTTGTGTAATTTTAATATCGGTTCCAAATTGTTCACACTTTTTGACATGGTCTGAAATGATGGTCTTTTCGTCAGTGGTATCTGAAATGTATGACTTGGTATTAATAATTTCCTGCTTCAAGACATCGATATAATGTAATCGTCAAATAATAATCACATTATTTGATGCCTTATCAGCAGGAACAAAAACGTATTTTGAATGGAAATCCTGTAAACCCTTTTTAAGATGTCTAAATGAAGTTCTAGGTTTAGGTGGAAGAAGGTGTTTATTAGAGCTGTAAAAGGAAATGCGTTTATCAATTATATCAAAAATTAGTTTTTTCCAACAAGAAAGGGCATTAGACTCAACATGTTCTCTTCGACACCATTTAATACTAAAATTTTGTAAAGCCTCCGCAATCTGAACTCGACAAGAGTTAAAATCTATCAAGGATGGTATTCTATATTTGGGACCTTTATTCAAAAGAGATCGTAGACGTTTATCTTTAATTATCTCAAAATTACCAGTAATCACATGACCAGCCGGAGAATAGCAAAATTTTGAGGTGGCGCAATCTCAATTATCAGGAATATTATCATTAATATTAAGGTCGGCCACAATTTTATTATAGTTGAAAATTGTATTTCTGATGGGTTTGTTATATTTGTAGCAGATGATAGGTGGTTCTGTATTTTTAAAGTATTTAGGAATAGTGTCAATTACATTTTTGTCTCTAAAAATACTTTGGAGGTCAATAAAATCAATACCTTTATTAATAAAAGGAATTTTCAAGAAGAATCTTTGGTGTTCAGATAATTTGTCGATGTGCGGTCTGAGAACATGTAGAGTAAAGCTTTGTATCAAACTAGCCGTTCCTATGAGAGGATCTGATCGAAAAATAATTTTATCGGCTTGCTCGTCAATTTCTTTTAATGAACATATAGATAAGGAGGAAAGTCTAGAAAGCATGGCATGTTTACCCGAAGTTAGGCGTAGATCAAGAAGAGTCATTTTCAAACGAGATTTTCGTTTAATATTACCATTTTTGCGAATGCCATGCGATCGAGATTTGCGTTTTCTAATAGAAAAAATTGAAAAAATATCTATATCTGGTTCTTTTGAAATATTTCCAGTATTTTCAATAAAACCTCTCTATAACGGCCAACTCTAGTTGTTGTACTACTACTAAACTATCTACTAAACTATCTAAACTTTTAACGTCGTGTCTTACTACTATCAAATAACATGTTAAACGTTACTGTGATAAAATATATGGCAATTCTGGTATTAATGTTTTTTTGGTCCATAAAAAATTCAAATTATATTTTAACTAAACTGAAAATGTACAGTACAACATTTCTTCATTGAGTCCCCCTGCTGGCGGGGGTTAGAATTCGCCAGCTGCATCTCCTGCAGAGGGGTAAGATCCCCCCGAATAGGAGCAACCTGTTTGCCGTGGGTTGCGACTCGAATCGCCCAGGTGATGGGATCCTGGTAGTTGAGCAAAAGAGGTCTCTGTGCGTATGACCTCTGATGCAACACACTGCTTTGGCCCTTAACCTGGGCGTAGAAGAGCGGTCAGGCCTGGCCCAGTCTGATCAATCGGCTTACCATATCTTGCCCAAGGATACTTCATATCTTGAGAGTTCGTCATTTCTCTATTAAATGCCTTATTTTCTCTATTTTAATACATTTCATTAGTTTTGCTAATATTAACTTTATGCTGAAGTGTCTTTGAAGACGATGGTTTAGGGCTAATCAGGTAGATTTTGTGTATGGTTGACCAGCAATTCCTGCGTCGATTAACCTATTGGCCAGAATGTGTTCTATTTAGCGGTAGCGCATTGGAGGTACGGCGTTGGCTCGACTTTGCTATTTATCTGAGTATATCACTCATGTAACCCCGGTGTCTTTCGCTGGAGATATCCCGAAGGCATCCCCTTGTTGGGCTCCGAGGTAGGTGGGGAGCATGGGTGATGAATTTTATTTTAGCGCTATGGCAACCCCGGCCAATAAACGCCAAGGTTCAAAGAAATCAAATAATCTCAAACGGTTCCGTAAGGACTCTGAGACATCAGAGTCTGATCGTGAAAAAAACATCAACACCATTGATGACCAATTATTGGCCAAGATTCTTCGTAATCTGTCCAGTCAATAATGACCAATCTCTGGCAAAGTTGTCACCCTTTGCAGTTATGAAAGCAATGCAAGGATTGGCAGGTGAGCCAAAAGATGTTAAGGTTCTTCGATCAGGCAATATTCTAGTGGAATGTGTCAAGAAACAACAGTCTGATAATCTACTTAAAAGTACAATGTTTGCTGGTATTTCTATTCAGGTATCTCCTCATCAGTCTCTGAACTTCTGTAAAGGAGTTGTGCGAGACCGTGATCACACCACACCAATGAGGAAGAAATGCTAGCTGAACTGAAAAATCAGAATGTTACGGAGGTTAAACGTATTAGGTTTGTCAGGGATGGTAACGAAATAGTTACCAATACTTTCATACTTAAGTTTAACATCCCATTTGTTCCACCAAGACTCAAATGTCTACTTAAGCGTAGATGTTGACCCTTACATCCCAAATCCTCTCCGGTGTTTCAACTACCAGAGATTTGGCCACCATAAGGACAAATGTTCTAAAAAACCAGTGTGTGCTCGTTGTGGTCAGGAAGATCATGATTCCTCGACCTGCGAAAACCCTGTGCAGTGTTTAACTGCAAAGGGGATCACTATGTTCACTCGAAAGAGTGTGCAAAGTGGAAGCAGGAAAAGGAAATTCAGAGAATTAGGGTTCTACAGAATGTATCCTTTCCTGAAGCCCGTAAAATTGTGGAAGCTTAAAAACCTTCCACTGTTGCGGGCCCATCTTATGCGGATAAGGTGAAGGAAAATCAGATTAAGACTAAGAACGCTGAAACTCAAACAGTAATCACCTGGCCACACGGTGCGCCAAACTACAAAAAGATTTCCGACTCTGTCGTCTCTGGCGGTTCTGACATGGCATGTCAGGCGACCCAGGAATCGCCTCAGAGTCAGGAAAACTCCAACTCTAAAAGTAAATCTAATAGTAATGATCCTTTACCAAATGGTAAAAGACATCCTGTAAAGCTGCACAACACTTATAGCAGCTTGGATGAGGAAGAAGTGATGGGTGTACATACATCAATTGTCCCTTCTTCCAAATCCACCAAAAAGAAAAAGGACAAGAAGCTTATTCCTCTTACGCCTCCATCCTAACTAAATATATTTTCATTAATCAGTAATGAAAAATTGCGTAATACAATGGAAGTGTAGAGGACTTAAGGCAAATTATAATGAGATTCTTCTGTTGCTGAATAAATATGACCCGGCCATAATGTGTCTTCAAGAAACATTCTTGAAGGACACTGATCATGTCAACTTTAGAAATTATTCTATTTATAATCATATTTTTAACGATGGTGAAAGAGCTGCTGGCGGCTCATCAATTATTGTGAACAACTCTGTTGTTCATAGTCTTTTACCTATTAAAACTAATTTACAAGTTGTTACTGTCAGTGTCACCCTTCATAAGGTCATTACATTTTGTTCTATTTATATTCCGCCAAGGACAACAGTTGACAAGAAAGCACTTGACTCCCTTGTTGAACAATTGCCTGCCCCATTTATATTGTTAGGGGATTTTAATAGCCATAATCCTCTATGGGGATCTACAAATACTAATGCTTTAGGTAAAATTGTTGAGGATTTTGTTGGTGAGCATGATTTGTGCATCTTCAACAATAAGTCCCCACCCTATCTTAATCCAGCATCAGGAACTTATACTTGCATTGATCTTTCTATTTGCTTCCCAACCGTTTACTTAGATTATGATTGGAAAGTTGGTGATGACCTATGTGGAAATGACCACTTTACATTATTTCTAAACCATATTGCTTCTCCAGTCGAGGAGTGTGTCCCTCGCTGGAAACTCAAGAAAGGAAACTGGGAAAAGTTTGAAATATTGTGTAGGGAAAAGATCAGATCAGATATATTTGAAAATAGTGATGACCCCATTGAAACATTTACATCCATTTTATATTCAGTGGCAGAAGAATGCATTCCAAAGTCCTCATCAAACGCCAAGAAATCTACTAAACCGTGGTATGATGATGAATGTAAGTAGGCTATTAGAAAGCGTAAAGCAGCTCTTAGAAAATTTAAATTCAGACCTACTCAGGGAAATTTAAATCATTTTAGAGTATTTAGGGCTAAAGCTCGTCGTACTATCAAGACTGTTAAATCGCAGTCTTGGAAGAAATATGTTTCTAAATTAAATTGCCGTTCATCAGTAAAGAAGGTATGGGATATGGTGCGTAAAATAAGTGGTAAAGGTAAATCCTCTTTTGGACATTTAAATGCAAATGATAAAAAATTAACAGATGTTAAAGATATAGCCAATTCCTTAGCTGATGCTTTTGCTAAAAACTCTTCATCAGCTAAGTCTTCTCCAGAATTTAGACACATTAAAAAGAGAAAAGAAAAGGAAACACTTAAGTTTACGTCTCACAACAATGAAGGCTACAATTAACATTTTACTTAGAGAGAATTGTCTGATTCTCTTAATAAATCGCACGATACAGCTGTTGGACCTGATGACATTAATTATCAATTTCTTAAACACTTGCCCTCAAATTGTATGCATGTTCTATTAGATATTTTAACCATATATGGTCAAGTGGTAAATTGCCCAAGTTTTGGAAACAGGCAACAGTTATTCCTGTTCCAAAACCAGGGAAAGATAACACAGATCCAAATAATTATCGCCCTATAGCCTTGACGAGCTACGTATGTAAAACTTTAGAGCGCATGATTAACGCAAGACTTGTTTGGTATCTTGAAACCAACAACCTCATTACGGAGTACCAAAGTGGGTTCAGGAGCCAAAGAAGTACAAATTATCTTTTAGTTAGGTTGGAAACATTTATTCGTGAAGCTTTCATCAAGAAGGAGCACTCAGTAGCTGTCTTCTTTGATCTTGAGAAAGCTTACGTTACAACTTGGAAGTATGGCATAATGAAAGACCTTCATGAAACAGAACTTAAAGGTCGACTTCCAGTTTTTATTGAAAACTTTTTAAATGATAGGGAATTCCAAGTCCGCGTTGGAACTACTCTTTCTGGTATGCAAAAACAGGAAATGGGTGTTCCACAAGGAAGTATTTCGTCAGTTACTCTATTTAATATTAAAATTAATAATATTGTTCAATCTATTACTAATGACACGGATTGTTCATTGTATGTTGATGACTTTTTAATTTGTTACCGTTCTAAAGACATGCGTACTGTTGAACGTCAACTTCAACAGTCCATTGATAAAGCTCAAAAGTGGGCTACTGAAAACGGTTTTAGATTTTCAAAGTCTAAAACAAATTGTGTACATTTCTGTCAACTGAGAAAATTCTACAATGATCCTGAGTTGCACTTGACTGGTGATCCCATTCCTGTTGTAGATCAGGCGAAATTTCTCGGTGTCATTTTTAACAAAAATCTTTCCTTTATACCACATATTAAATTTTTAAAGGCTAAATGCCAGAAAACACTGAAATTGCTTCGCGTTCTTGCACATACTGAATGGGATGCAGATCGCAATGTAATGCTCAAATTATACAGAAGTTTAGTGAGGTCCAAAGTCGATTATGGCAGTGTTGTATATGGCTCTGCAAGAAAATCATACTTGCAGATGCTTGATCCAATTCATCACCAAGGTTTACGTTTAGCATCGGGTGCCTTATAAAAGTTTATATTTTGAGGCGAATGAGCCATTACTTTACTCTCGTCGTGAACAACTATCCATGCAGTATACCTCTAAATTAGCTTCAAACCCATTAAATCCCGCTCATAAAAATGTTTTTAGACCTAAATATCAACGTTTATTTGAATCTAAGGAAAAGGTAATTCCATCTTTCGGAATACGTATGAAAAACGGTTTTCAAAATAGTGATATAGAATTGTCTTTGGTTGAAAAGATTAAAGTTAAATCTATACCACCTTGGACTATTAAACCACCAACAGTTATTTTTGAACTAACACGGCATAAAAAGTCTGAAACAAGCTCGCTTGAATTCAGTTCTTTTTTAAATGAAATAATTTCAAGATTTGAAGATTATGAACAAGTATATACTGATGGTTCAAAAGATGATGAGAGAGTCGCAGCTGCCTTTGTGGCTGATGACTCAGAGACAAAGTTTCGGCTTCCCGATAATGCCTCCATTTTTCAGCAGAGATCAAAGCTTTTGACTTAGCTCTTGATTATATTGCTGGAAAATCATATAGTAAACATATAATCTTTTCGGATTCTCTTTCTGTTTTACAATCTCTGAGTAAATGTTCTTCAAAAAATGTTCTTATTAAAAAACTTGTTTTGAAATACCATGAAATGTCTAATTCAAAAGATATAATATTTTGTTGGATACCTAATCATTGTGGAATACAGGGCAACGAGAGGGCGGACATTGCAGCGAAGTCTGCCCTTGAATCGCCTGAATCTGATATGAGAATGGAAAAGTAGTAAAGTCAAGCAGGCAAAGCCACATGCAATACGCAACCACCACCAAAACACCGATAGACAGCATGACACACACACACACACAACCACACACCCAAACGCACACACACACACACGAAATGAACACAGAAAACACCAAAAGACACACAAGAAACAGGGACAAACGTTCCACAACATGAACAAATCACAAGCACAAAGACGCAAGGCAAACAAAAGGAAGGGTGACAAAGAGAGTACCGCTTTGGCACGGTCAGCAGCAAAAACACCACTGGGGGTTTAAACCGGTTTACGGACGTCCTAACCTCACACTTCTCTCAAAGTCACCCTAGCTTTACAAATATTGTACATAAAGGTATCCCCGCTGGACTTACCCACAACATAGACGACGGTGAACACAGGACAACATGTAAAACATAGCATAATAACTGTGACAATCCGTCAAATATGTACTCAATGACTTTGCTGAAGTCAGAGCACCTGCAGGTAAGCCGTTAAGGGCACGACAGGGAAAAAGTAATACATGAGTCTGGTAAGCTCCTCCTGTATCCAAGTTTAAGAGTATACCATCATAGAGTACTACCCTCGGCCTGTCATCGCGCAAGCAAAGAGGGAAGCGTAGCTACCGACTGTAAAAGGGTCGATAACCAAACATGCAGTGTGTTGCAATATAATAGGATCATAACCTTTCTTTTTAAATGTTTTAATGCGTTTTATAAACAAATCATGAAAATGGATATGACCCCGAATTTTCCTAAGTTTGTAGATAACATCCCCATAAAATTCTGGTTGAGAAATGCCTTGTCGCAGTAACGTCCGTAGATTGCAATTATATTTACTAATGAGAGGTACATTTCGTTAATAAAATTTAGAAAAGGTTTTCCGAAGTTTGTGATATCTGTAACCTTGCTTAAGACGTTTATCAGTTATAACTAAATTACGTCTGTTAAAATCTTCAAGCAAAGAACAGGCTCGGGCAAACCTAATAAGTTGAGAAATATAAACCCCATAAGATGTAGAACATGACACATCCCCATCTAGAAAAGGATAATTAACAATTTTAAAATTAAAATCTTCTCTTTTATCGTATACTTTGGACGAAACTTTATCATTTGTAATTGAAAGATTCAAATCTAAAAATGAAGCATTAAGGTCAGATTGATTAGCTTTGTTTAAAGACAGTTCTTTTTGGTAGATTGAAGAAACCATAGTATCAAAATAAGGATTATCTAAATTCAAAATATCGTCTTAATACCTTAAAGTTTTATTAAAAGCATTAACAATATCGGTCTGTGTATTAGGTTTTAAGCTAAGCATAAAATCCCTCTCATAACAATACAAAAACAAATCTGCAACAAGAGGGGCACAATTTGTACCCATGGGTATACCAACAACTTGACGATATATGGTATCCCCATAACGCACAAATATATTATCTAAAAGAAAGGTAAGAGATCTACAAACATCAAGGCAAGTCCACATTGTGTAATGTTCAGCTTCTGAATTCGAAAAGAATGAACGTTGAACATTACAAGCAATGAACATTCTGTTTTCTCTGGCAAAGGTTTTTTCTATTAATTTAATAAGTTTATCCTTTATAAGATGGTGAGGTAGAGTAGTATAGAGTGTAGAGAAATCATAAGAGCTCAGTAAAGAAATGTTATACTGTTCATTTTCAAGTTTTGTTAAAACATCATTTGAATTTTTTATGGACCAAAAAACATTAATACCAGAATTTTCATATATTTTATCACAGTAGCGTTTAACATGTTCTTTGATCGTAGTAAGACAGGACGTCAAATACCGTATTCGGATTTCAAACCACAAATTACTAGACACATTCTATATAAATGGCAGGAGTCTTGGAATGAGGAAATTCATAACAAGCTCCATGCATTTTTGTTCATGCTTGCCAATTCGGCGTGATGAGGTCGTATTGGCCTGAATAAGAATTGGACATTCTTTTTTAACTCATTCATTTTTACTGAAAGGTGAAGTTCAACCTGAATGTTTATTTTGTTTTGAGCCTTATACAATTCAGCACATTCTCATTGAATGTCCTGATTTAAGCTTAATCAGAGATAGGTTCTTTCAAGCAGATTCCCTGAGGGAACTGTTTGAGCTGGCAGAAATACCAAAACTATTTGATTTTTTAAAAGCCATTAATATATATTCTGAAATTTAAAAGGTATATTTTTAGAATGTCGATTATTATGTCTTCCCCATATTTATATGGGGGAGACATATTGTTTTCGTGACAGTTGTCTGTCTGTCCGTCTGTCCGTCACACTTTTTGTCCGGACGATAACTTCAATATGCCTGATGCCAGTTGATTGAAACTTCATATATGGAAAGAGCATAATGAGAGGAAGTGTCATGCACAAGGTCCATAACTCTGGCTTCACTAATATAGGAGTTATTGCCCCTTGTAAAAAAAGCACTTTTTTGTCCGGACGATAACTCCTATATGGCTCATGCCATTGGAATGAAACTTCATATATGGAAATATCATGATGAGAGTAAGTGTCATTCACAAGGTCCATAACTCTGGCTTCACTAATAATGGAGTTATTGCCCTTGTAATCATTTTTAACAATTTTTTGTCCGGACGATAACTCCTGTATGGCTCATACCATTCGATTGAATCTTCATATATCGAAAGATCATGAAAAGAGAAAGTGTCATACACAAGGTCCATAACTCTGGCTTCACTAATAATGGAATTATTGCCCTTGTAATTTTTTCACAATTTTTTGTCCGGACGATAACTCCTATATGGCTCATGCCATTGGATTGAAACTTCACACATGGAAAGATCATGATAAGAGAAAGTGTCATGCTTAAGGTCCATAACTCTTATTTCACTAATATTGGAGTTATTGCCCTTTGTAAAAAAATCACAATTTTTTGTCAGGATGATAACTCCTATATGGCACATGCCATTGGAGGGAAACTTCATACATGGAAAGATCATGATAAGAGAAAGTGTCATACACAAGGTCCATAACTCTGGCTTCACTAATAATGGAGTTATTGCCCTTGTAATTTTTTCACAATTTTTTGTCCGGACGATAACTCCTATATGGCTCATGCCATTGGATTGAAACTTCACACATGGAAAGATCATGATAAGAGAAAGTGTCATGCTTAAGGTCCATAACTCTTATTTCACTAATATTGGAGTTATTGCCCTTTGTAAAAAAAATCACAATTTTTTGTCAGGATGATAACTCCTATATGGCACATGCCATTGGAGGGAAACTTCATACATGGAAAGATCATGATAAGAGAAAGTGTCATGCACAAGGTTCGTAACTCTGGCTTCAATAAATTGAGAGTCATTGCCCCTTGTACATTTGTTTAATGCTTTCTTGTCCGGATGATAACTCCTAAATGGCTCTTGCCATTGTATTGAATCTTCATACATGGAAAGAGCATGATGAGAAAAAGTGTCATGAACAAGGGCCATAACTCTGGCTTCAACACTTTTAGAGTTATTGCCCTTTGTTACATTTTTTGTCCGATCAATAACTCCTGTTCGACTGATGCTATTGGAATGACATTTCATTTATGGAAAGAGCATGATAAAAGTAAGTGTCGTGCACAAGGGCCATAACTCTGGTGTCAATATATTTGGAGTTATTAGCTGTTATCATTTTCTTCTTGAAAAATGTGGTGTGGAAAGCGCATAATGAGGGGAAGTATCAGTAATATAATATCAAGTCCATAACATTTTTAGTGATTTCCCTTTACATATTGTTTTTATTAGAGGGGAGACATCCGTTTTTGTGACAAAAACCTCTAGTGTTTTGTCCTTATTTTATTTACAATCCCATTGATCGGGACTGACATTAACATAATCTAGTGAGATTGTCTATATTTGATTTCATCATGAAGATTTATTTACATTATTTATTCGGCTCTATATGACCTTCAGTGTCGATGGGCCGTAAAACATCATTCATTCATTCATTCTTCATTGAGCACTTACGATTTCTCTACACTCTATACTACTCTACCTCACCATCTTATAAAGGATAAACTGATTAAATTGATAGAAACAACCTTTGCCAGAGACAATAAAATGTTCCTTGCTTGAAGTTGAAAATTACCTTGATGTTTGTAGATCTTTAACTTTTCTTTAAGATAACATATTTGTGCGTTATGGGGATATCATATATCGTCAAGTTGTTGGTATACCTATGGGAACAAATTGTGCCTCTCTTGTTGCAGATTTGTTTTTGTATTGCTATGAGGATTTCATGCTTAGTTTAAAACCTGATACACAATCTGACATTGTTAGTGCTTTTAATAAAAAATTAGGTATCTAGACGATATTTTGAATTTGGATTATCCTTATTTTGAAACTGATTTCTTCTATTTACCCAAAAGAACTTACTTTAAACAAAGCGAACACACCTGACATTCAGATTTCCTTTTTAGATTTGAATCTTTCCATCACTAATGATAAAGTATCGTCTAAAATATACGATAAAAGGTAAGATTTGGGTTTCAAAATTGTTAATTATCCTTCTCTAGATGGAGATGTTCCCCGGTCTACATCTTATGGGGTTTACATTTCTCAACTTATTGCTTTGCCCGAGCCTGTTCTTTGCTAGTAGATATTAATAGTCGTAATTTAGTAATAACTCATAAACTTTTTAAGCAAGGCTACAGATATCAAATTCGGAAAGCTTTTTCAAAATTCTTTTATCGAAATTTACCCCTCATTAGTAAATAGAATTGCAATGTACAGACGTTACTGCAACAAGGTATTTCTCATCCAGATTTCTATGGTGATGTTATCTACAAACTTAGGAAAATTCGAGGTTAAATCCATTTTCACGATTTGTTTATTAAACGCATTAAAACTTTTATGACCCTATTATATTGCAACACACTGCATGTTTTGTTATCGACCCCTTTACAGTCGGTAGCTACGCTTTCCTCTTTGCTTGAACGATGACAGGCCGATGGTAGTACTCTATAATGGTATACTCTTAAACCCAGAAATGGGATGAGCTTACCAGACTCATGTATTACCTTTTCTCGGTCGTGCCCTTAACACCTTCCCTGCAGTTGCTCTGTCTTCAGCAAAGTCATTGAGTACATATTTGACGGACTTTCATAGTTGTTATGCTATGTTTTACATTTTGAACTGTGATTACTGTCTTCTATGTTAAGGGGAAGTCCGACGGGGATACTTTTATTTACACTATTTGTTTAGCTAGGATGACTTTGGGATAGGTGTGAGGTTAGGACGTCCGTACACCGGTTTAAGCCCCCAGTGGTGATTTTGCTACTGATCGTGCCAAGGCGGTTCTCTCTTTGTCACCCTTACTTTTGTTTGTCTTGTGTCTTTGTGCTTGTGATGTGTGGAGTGTTTGTCTCTGGTTCTTGTGTGGCTGTTGGTGTTTTCTGTGTTCATCTCGTGTGTAGTGTCTGTTTGGATGTGTGGTTGTGTGTGTATGTGTGTGTGTCATGCTGTCTATCGGTGTTTTGGTGGTGGTTGCGTCTTGTATGTATCTTTGTCTGTTACTTTACTACTTTTCCATTTATTGAGTCTGTGAAAATACAACACTATAAAGTCTCTTTTCTGGATCCATTTCCCAAAATGGATCTATTAACCCACTATTCGAGATATTATTTAAAAGAAATTCGAGTGAATTTTTGTTGTTTACATGTTTATAATTATAATAATCTAGAGCTGGATCCAACACTTAATTAAAATCTCCGCAGATTATATACGACGTATTTCCGATTGTGTCTATGATGGCAAAATGTTATTACAAGGGTAGGTGTATCACTATTTGGGTCATATAACGACGCTAGAGTAAATTTAGCATCTCATACACTCAAATCAAATAAAACATAATTTCCATACGGGTCAATTATAAAAAGGGGGGTGCACAGTAGACCCCATTGGCTCCCTGAGTAAATTATTTCATTATGTATCTTAAAATCATATTTTCTGAAAAGCACTGATACACTACGGCTATTTGAAGAATTACAGCTTAGGTAGACATCAGATCCCCATTCTGTATAAACTGTTTTATATAAATCTTCGGTAAACTGTTTTATATAAATCTCCGGTGAAATGAGTTTCTTGTAGACAGAATATATCATATTTTAGGAATTTGAGATGGTTAAAAACATTCAACCTTTTCTGTTTACCGTTCTGTAGCCCTCTACAATTAAGCGAAAAAAATATTTAGACTTTCCATTTTGGTTTTGTTGAAAGGGGTACCATACTTTTATAAGAAAAAATATTTGTAACATCGACCAGGGCAGCAAGATAAACGAAGATTGCAAAAACAGAAAAATACAATTACAAAATAAATACTCAGAGAGCCGATGGGGTCTACCGCGCAACCCCCCACCCTAGACGTTTTTTCATGGGTTACAAAATATTCAGAAAAGTCTCCTAAATCAGAATCGCGAATGTACTCAATCAAGTGTTAGGCTATGTGTAGTTTCACCGTTTCCATGGCAACCCCCAGTTTTCGTAATGATCACCCGTACCTGCAAATTCGCCCATATCACAGCCAGTTATTGTCCTAGACCTATTAAACTGGCACCAAATTGAAGATAATACCTTGTGCGTTTATGTCTAGCTTGTGCTTTTAATAACCTTATTGATTAATGAGAATATTAAAAATAGTGAAAAAAGTATAGAAATAATGTAAACCTTTCACTTTTTTATCCTACAAATATCAGAAAACAACTTAAATTGCAGTTTATGAAAGGGATTTTATGCTTACTTAGCTTAATACCTGATACACTGGCTGATATTGTTAATGCTTTTAATAAAACTTCAAGGTATTTAGACGATATTTTGAATCTGAATAATCCTCATTTTGAAACTATGATTTCTTCAATTTACGAAAAAACTGTCTTTAACCAAGCGAATCAATCTGACATTATAGCCTCATTTTTCGATTAGAATCTCTCAATCACAAATGATAAAGTGTCGTCCAAAATATACGATAAAAGGGAAGCTTTTAATTTAAAAATTGTTATTCACCCTTTTCTAGATGAAGATGTTTCCCGTTCTACATCTTATGGAGTTTATATTTCTCAATATCTTCGGTTTGCCTGAGCCTGTTCTTTGCTAGAAGATTTTAAGTCGTAATTTAGTTATAACTGAGCAACTTCTTAAGAAATGTTACATATATCACAAACTTCGGAAAACGTTTTCTAAATTTTATTATCGAAATTTACCACTCTTTAGTAAATGTAATTGCAATCTACCGACGTTACTGCAACTAGGCATTTCTCAACCAGAATTGTTTTGGAATCTTACCTACAATTTTTTGCTTTCGAAGGATTACCAATTTTCAGAATATATCTTCTTCAAAATTCGGGGTCATATCCATTTTCATGATTTGTTTTATAAAACGCATTAAAACTTTTAAAAGGAAAACTGCATGTCTGGTCATTGTCCCTTTTACGGTCGGTAGCTACGCTTCCCTCTTTGCTTGCGCGATGAAACGCCGAGGGTAGAATGCTATGATGGTATACTCTTAAACTCAGATACCGGATAAGCTTACCAGACTCATGTATAACCTTTTCCCTGTCGTGCCCTTAACGCCTTCCCTGCCGGTGCTCTGACTTCAGCAAGTCATTGAATACATATTTGACGGAATTTCACAGTTGTTATGCTATGTTTTACATATTGTCATGTGTTTACCGTCTTCTATGTTGTGGGTAAGTCGGGCGTGGGTACATTTAATTACACTATTTGTTTAGCTATGGTGACTTTTAGAGAAGTGTGAGGTTAGGACGTCCGTAAACCGGTTTAAATCCCCAGTGGTGATTTTGCTACTGACCGTGCCAAGGCGGTACTCTCTTTGTCACCCTTACTTTTGTTTGTCTTGTGTCTTTGTACTTGTGCTTTTGGTCATGTATTGAATGTTTATCTCTAGTACTTGTGTGTTGGTTGACGTTTTCTGTGTTCATCTCCTGTAATTGTGAGTGTGTGTGTTTGGGTGTGTAGTTGTGCGTATTTGGGTGTGTTTGTGTTTGCATGTGTCGGTGGTCTAGTGGTAACGCGCTTGACTATCAGTTCGGAGGTCCGGGGCTCAGAGACGTGTTTCCGTGTCTCCCACCCGCACATCCTCTCCACCCAGGGGTTAAAATGGGTACATGTGAGAGTCACTCGCCGGTACTGCGGCTGCATGATTGCGCCATATGTTAGCAGTGCTCAATATTGTAGGCCAATGACTCAATGACCAGGGGAGTAAATGTACAGTCGGCTGAGCGGTCATTCGGACTGAAAGTAGACTTTGTCACAAAAACGGATATCTCCCCTCTAATAAAAACAATATGTAAAGGGGAATCACTGAAAATGTTATGGACTTGATGATTGATACTTCCCCTCATTATGCGCTTTCCACACCACATTTTTCAAGAAGAAAATGATAACAGCTAATAACTCCAAAAATATTGATACCAGAGTTATGGCCCTTGTGCACGACACTTACTTTTATCATGCTCTTTCCATAAATGAAATTGCATTCCAACAGCATCAGTCGAGCAGGACTTATTGACCGGACAATAACTCCAAAAGTATTGAAGCCAGAGTTATGGCCCTTGCTCATGACACTTTCTCCCATCATGCTCTTTCCATTATGAAGTTTCAATACAATGACAAGAGCCATGTAGGAGTTATCATCCGGACAAGAAAGCGTTAAACAAATGTATAAGGGGCAATAACTCATAATTTATTGAAGCCAGAGTTAAGGACCTTATGCATGACACTTTCTCTTATCATGATCTTTCCATGTATGAAGTTTCACTCCGACGGCGTGTGCCATAAAGGAGTTATCATCCGGACAAAAAAATGTGATTTATTTTACAATAACTCCAATATTAGTGAAACAAGACTTAAGGACCTTAAGCATGACACTTCCTCTTATCAAGATCTTTCAATGTATTAAGTTTCAATCCAATGACATAACCATATAGGACTTATCGTCCGGACAATTTTGTGAAAAAAAATTACAAGGACAAGAACTCCATTATTAGTGAAGTCAGAGTTATGGACCTTGTGTATGACACTTCCTCTTGTCATGATCTTTCCATATATGAAGTTTCAATCCAATGGCATGAACCTTATAAGAGTTATCATCCGGACAAAATTGTGAAAATGTTTTACAAGGGCAATAACTCCATTATTAGTGAAGCCAGAGTTATGGACCTTGTGTATGACACTTCCTCTCGTAATGATCTTTTCATATATGAATGTTGACCAGGTTTCATTGTATATGGATGTTATCGTGGTATTTTGCCATTTTACGTCATATCCGGTTTACGTGTATTATCCGTACATTCCATAGTATGCTTGATGAATGAATGAGTTGTATAACTGGTTTGGTGAGCGAGTGGTCACTTTGCACGAGCACCTAATTATAGAACCTTCCCATCCACCCTTCTTCCCGCTTAAACAGCTTCGTCACTAGATAACCCGGCACTCTTCGACATATAGTCAAGGTGTAAGCACATTGACAGTATATCTCTATTAGGATATTTAGCATTTCAGCTCACAGCTACTTTATTCTATTTATATTATAAATTCATTTAGCGTGCCATAGCCTGGTAAGTTACTTATATTTATCTAGAAAACCATTCTAATTCCATTGTTAATTATTTGGTATATTTACACCGTGAGTAATGGGAATATCGGAACTCTGAATTGTTTGAAACCTTTAGTCTGTGATATTCATAAGTGTTTATATTGTTTCAGGCTGTTTTGTTCTGAATATAAATTTATTGGAACCGGCAGACGTTTTATTATTCTTCGTTTCAACCCCTGGTTACAATTGGCGATCCCGGCAGGATTCAGACAGACAGCTGGGCGTGGCAACCTGGGGGTCCGGCGGCAGAGGAAGCGCTGTGTTACCCAGCGCAGGACCAGCACATATTAATATAGGGTCGACCCAGCCAACGTTTATACACCGTGAGGAGCAGTTTTTTGGCCACCCGCGAGTGTTATATATATATATATATATATAGTTGTGTTTGTTTTTTTCCGGAAAAGTGCATTAGTCGCGCGGACCTAATGAACTCTTTTTCGCGGAGAGTCCTTTTCTAGCAGGCATCGTTTTCTTTGGAAGAGTCACGTGACGTGACGTCACAACTTGTGTTTGTGTTTGTTTTGTGTGGACCCACGTGTTTTGGAGTCGGCGGAAGGAAGACTGTGATAGTTTTAATAGTGAGTTTTAATATTGTGTATAGTGTTATTTGGATGGATATTTGTGATATTTAAGGTAAGTGCCTTTGTCCAGTACTATCATTTTGTATTTAGAGGCAAGTCGGTCTTACTGGGGTGTTGTGACCCATTTTCACAATGGTCACGTGTCAATTTTCCAAGTTCGTGATTTTGTTGTTTATTTGCACGGCAGTCTGTGGCTATGTGTTGACTAGTATATTTTAATAATATCTAGCCCGTGCAGATAGCGTTCCGTCTTCTTATCGAGTGTCAATTTTAGTTTTACAGGAATTTCATTGAAGCCTCGTTTTGGGTTCGGTAAACCGGAAGCGGCTTTACAGCTGTTTCTGACTTCCGGAAACCCGAGGAATTTTCTGTTTTCGTAAGTTTTTGTTTAATTACGCTGATTTTGAGCATTTGGTTTAATATTTCTTTCATTTTTCGGAAGCGTATACTTTTGTTTTGGATTATGTTTACTTGTGTTGCTTTGATTTTGAGTGACACTCGATAGTTTACTGTTTATGTGCTATTGAATTGACAGTACTTGTGCTGGCCAGAGGTTCTTACAATTTGTGTATTGGCTTGTGTATATTTGACATGTGTTATATAAATTGAATTATTTGACTGTTTTGGCCTATCTGTCTGGGTATACGTATTGCATATATTTTGTTATGTGTGGTATAACATGTGAAATGATATTTACATGAAATAGATCTTGGGATCTATAGATATACATATAGATATTAAAAGGTATACTGGGTATAGATTCTAGCTCTTGAATAATATAGATCTTAGTTAGAACCCGGTATAAAATTTGTATAACTTGTACCCCACCCTCATTAAATTATTTCTAACCAGCCCTATACGGTGAGTGTGTGTGAGAGTGTAATTGGAGTGATTGTTTGTTTTACAGGGTCCTTTATACCGGTCATTTGTTGCAGTTTTGGTTAAATTTTACAGGTTGGTCATTACTTTAGTGGATCTATTTTATGTATTGATACTAGTGTCCACTGGATAGGAGTGTGGCGGAAATCACCAAGACGGTTTAGGATATAAGTTTTAGTATATTTTCATTTTGTCCTTGGTTTTACTTTTGATTTCCTGTCTCTTTACTTTTGATTTCCTGTCTCACCATGGCTACCAGTCAGTATAGTCTCAAGGATAGTGTAACGCCTCTTAAGTATGGCCTGGGTAGGGGCAAGAGTTTTAACACTTCCACCCCTGTTTGCAATGATAGTTTGGGGACTAGTAGGCCTTTGAATATCTACCCTTATGTTCCAAAATTACCCTAATTTTCAGGAGATGAACCATTACAGAAAGGCGACTGTGTTTACTCTGAGTGGAGGTACGAGGTAAGGTGCCTCCAGAGTGACCCAGATGTTACTGATCATGTCATTCTTTTGGCCATGCGTAGGTCCTTAAAGGGTACGGCTAGGAAGATAATGATCCCTTTAGGTGAATCTGCTTCTGCTTCTGATATATTGGACAAATTAGATGCCATGTTTGGAGATGTTTCCACTCAGAACATGATAATGCAGGAGTTTTTTAATGCATACCAGAAGCCAGAGGAGTCAGTTACTTCTTTTTGTTGCAGGTTAGAGACCATTCTACAGTCTGCTATAGACAAAGGTCTGCTAACCGCTGCCTCTAAGGACGACCTTTTAAGGCATAACATTTGGGTGTCCCTTTCTTCAGACAACATTAAGGCGCAGATTCGTCATAAGTACGACACGCTTACGGATTATAACACCCTACTTAGGGAAATCCGTCAGGTCGAGAAAGAAATCTCTCTCTCTCGGTCTGTTACGCACACTCAATATTCGGGCAAGTTGAAGACTCAAGCTAATGCGGTCATGTCAGACCAGTCCTTTACTTTTGAAAGTCGATTTAACGACTTGGAGCAGAGACTCAATCTGCAAGTATCTCAGGTAAAGTCCAGGTTACAGAGTCAGTTTGACTCCAAACTGGATAAAGTGTTAGAAAAGCTTGACCAGTTACAGACCCCTGGTTCTCAGACTGCCTCATCACATTCAGATAACTTTCAGTCATACCAGTCCCGACCTTATAATGGTAGAGGGCGTGGTCGAGGCCAGTCAGGCCGTGGTTTTAACCGTGGCAGGGGCAATTACTACAGGGGCAATTACTACAGGTCCCAGCCAAAAGCTTAACCGTCTCTGTTGGGGGCCGGACAGAGGCTGGTGAAGACACAGGCCACTTGCTTGATCGTTTGGTTGGAAGTTCCAACAAGTCATGCATTCTTTTGAATGACAAGCCTTTTGAGGCATTGATAGATTCTGGTGCTATGGTTTCTACCATATCCGAGTCTGCAGCCAAGTCTATTTGTTCTGAAATTTTACCTCTTGGTGATTTCGGACTTTCTCTTTCAACCGCTGATGGTTCACGGTTAGATTATTCTGGATATATTGAATGTACTCTCAAAGTACAGGGACACTTAACCAATTTTCATGTACCTGTCCTTGTAATTCCGGACAGAAAATTCAGTGGTGCTACCCCTGTTATCATTGGCACCAATGTCATTCGTCTATTTAGAGATTCTGATCTGAAACCAGATATGTCTGAGGAGTGGCATATAGCTGTTGCATCTTTGCAATCTGTTACTTTTAATGCCAAGTTCTCTGGAAAAGTCGGCACTACGCTGAAGCCGTATGAAACAGCTTCCCTGAACTGTATTGCACGTGATATTGACCCTGATATTTCTCAACTTGTCACTGAGAATACCCCTGATGGGAACCCAGGATATTTGGTTTGCCCTAGGGTTGTTGATGTTCAACGCACAGGGTCATACTGTAAGTTTTCTGTCCGTGTTTGTAACATCACTGCGAAACCTATCACTCTCAATCCTAGAAATAGAATCTGTCAACTGTCAGAAGTCTCTGTAGTTGACAACTTGGCTTCTTCTCTTCCCACCCCACAGACTACTACCACCTCTTCTGATTGGGTGTTAAAATTAACACTGAGAGTCTTACTCCTGAGCAGTTACTCAGAGTTCACCAAGTTCTTGGTAAGTGGAAACATGTTTTTTCCACTGGACCCACCGATATTGGTTGCACAGGACTTCTTAAACATAAGATAGTCCTGGAGGATCCTAAGCCCTTTAAGCAACCATATCGGAAGATACCTCCTGGTCTTTATGAGGAGGTAAAACAGCATATCAAGGAGATGCTTGAAGCTGATGTCATCAGGGAATCTGAGAGCCCCTGGTCGAGTAATGTCGTCCTTGTCAGGAAAAAGGACGGTAGTCTCAGATTTTGTATAGATTGGAGACTGCTGAACTCAAAAACACGAAGGGATGCTTACATGCTTCCGCGTTTTGACGACATTACTGATTGTCTTGTTGGCTCTTCAATGTACAGCAAGCTTGATCTTCGCTCAGGCTATTGGAATGTTGAAGTAGAGGAGGAGGATAAACCTAAGACAGCCTTTAGTGTAGGCAATCTTGGTTTTTATGAATGGAATCGCCTCGGTTTCGGTTTAACTAACGCACCTGCCACATTTCAGAGGCTTACCGAGCGTTGCATGGGCGATTTGCATCTTCGAGACTGTCTTGTCTTCTTAGATGACATTCTCATCTTTTCGAAAACTTTCGACGATCATATTGAACGTCTTGAGTCAGTTTTTCATAGGCTTGCTGTACATGGCCTCAAGCTTAAACCTTCTAAGTGTGAGCTTTTTATGGAGTCAGTGACCTATCTTGGACATGTTGTTTCCAAGGACGGGATCCATACTGATCCCGAGAAGGTTTCTTCTATCAAGTTCTGGCCAGTTCCTACGAATGTTAAGTAATTGCGCCAATTTCTTGGTTTTGTGGGATATTACCTGCGCTTTATTTCTCGCTATGCTACCATTGTGGAACCTTTGAACTCTCTTCTGAAAGGTCACTGTACTTCGGGTAGGAAACCCAAATCCAAAAAGCCTAAGCGTCCCACAGTGTGGACCTGGGGTAAAACTGAACAGCTGGCTTTCGATACTGTTATCGAGGAGCTCACATCTGCCCCAGTTCCAGCCTATGCAGACTACTCTCTGCCTTTCATTCTGCATACTGATAGCAGTGGCACTGGGCTGGGTGCAGTTTTGTATCAGGTGCAGGATGGCGTAGAGCGGGTAGTCGCTTACGCAAGCCGAGGACTCAGACCTAGCGAGAAGAAATATCCAGCTCATAAGTTGGAATTTCTAGCTTTGAAGTGGGCCGTCACTGAAACATTTCATGATTACCTTTGCGGTAATACTTTCAGTGTAATTACAGACAATAACCCACTTAATTATGTCTTGACGTCGGCTAAGCTTGATGCCACTGGTCATAGATGGGTAGCTGCTTTAGCTAATTACCATTTTATCATCTCTTACAGACCAGGCAAGCTTAATGCCGATGCTGATGGCCTATCTAGAAAGCCGCAAGTCTTTCCAGATGTCATTGAGGCTATCTGCCAGGCTGTCACTGCTAACATACCTTTAGCTGACACCATTGCTACCGTTCATTCTCCTCCTTCGGTCGGGGAGGGTATGGGTCAGCATACAAGTCTCAAAGTCGACTGGAAATTTGTGCATAGTCAGGACAAAGATATCGCTAGGGTCATTTCCTTTTTGCAACGTGGTTCTCGCCCCAGAGGGAGAAGTATTGGGAAGGAGTTACCTGAAGTCCAGAAACTCCTGAGAGAATGGAATCGTCTTTCTCTCGACGATGACATTCTCTACAGAACCACGTCGCTGAATGGTGAACCCGTCAAACAGTTGGTCCTCCCAGAGTCTTTCCGGGCTACAGCCCTGAAGGGTGTTCACGATGATATTGGACACCCTGGCAAAGAAAAGACCCTTTGGCTTGCTAGGCAAAGGTTCTACTGGCCTGGCCTTGAGAAAGGGGTAAATGCCAAGGTAGAACACTGTGGGCGCTGCATTCGCAGAAAGACCCCATTGCAGTTGGGTGAGATGGTCCCAATAACCACTTCCAGGCCCATGGAGCTCGTCTGTATGGACTTTGTCTCTTTAGAGAAGTCACGGGGTGGTTATGAGCATATCCTGGTCATTACCGACCACTTTACTAGGTATGCTCAGGCCATTCCTTGCAGGAATCAGACCGCCCAGACCACGGCTAAAGCTCTCTATGAGAACTTTATTAAGTTTTATTCTTTTCCTGACCGTCTACATAGCGATCAGGGGAGAAACTTTGAGAGCAAGGTGATAAAGGAGCTTTGTAAGATTGCCGGCACTACAAAGTCTCACACTACACCTTATCACCCCATGGGCAATGGATCCTGTGAGCGCTTTAACCAGTCTCTTCTTAAAATGCTCGGAACGCTCGAAGCAGACCAGAAAGCCGACTGGAGTTCTTTTGTAGGTCCTTTGGTGCAGGCCTACAATGCCACTCGGAGTGAAGCCACCGGTTTCTCTCCGCACTATCTGATGTTTGGATGGCATCCAAAACTAGCTGTTGACATCCTTATGGGCACAGGTCCCAGGGATGGCAGCACGGACAAGCCGACATATGTAAATAGGCTTCGTCAGCGCTTGCGGTACGCTTATGATAAGGCTACCCAAGAGGCTGCTCGTAATGCAGAAAAGGGAAAAGCCCTTTATGACCGCAAGGTCACTGCAGCGAAGCTGGAGGTCGGTGATAGAGTGCTTGTCCGGGCAGTTGGGTTCCAGGGCAAACACAAATTAGCGGACCGGTGGGAGGAATCTCCCTACCGAGTGTTGAGGGTCCCTAATCCTGATTTGCCAGTGCTTGAGGTTCAGCGGGAGGATGGCCAAGGCCCAGTTAGGAAGCTGCATAGGAATATGCTTCTGTAATTCAGTGTGCTGCCTCCTACTCCAGACCCGTTTGAACCTGTGACCCAACCCAAAGCCTCCAAACCACAGCGAGTACCAACCAGGTCAAGGATCAGACTCAGCTCTGATAGCGGAACAGATTCTTCGGACTCTTCGGATGATTCTATCCCAAGATACATTATTCCCTAGAGGAGATCCGGATCTGACATCAGGAGTTCTAATTCCTTGCCCTCCAATACCACTGACCGTGCTACCCCTTCTATCCCCCCTAATCCTTCTTCTGACCGGGTCCCTGGATCGAGCCTTGGTTCGAGCTTTCCCAGTTCTCCGTCTCGCACAGAGTCTACTATACTATATAGTAGGGACCAGACCGGTCTTGGGAGTTCAGTGGTGGGCGGCCCCACACCACAAGTCCCGCAGCCTGTTGTTACAACAGACATTCCTTCTGCTTCTCCAGCAAGCATTCCTCTTTCTCGTCCTTCTCGGACCAGGAAGCCACCAGAACGCTACGGTCAGTGGGTTACACCAGTCCAGATAGTGCAAGATGTTGAATTATTTGTGTAGCTGCAGCACAGTTACCTATTTGATACTATTTATACTTTTCCTGTCAGCAGGATACACTGGCTTATGTATCAGTATGTTATACTGATGCCAGAACTGTTTATATGTACATGTATATCTGTTTTTCAGTATACATTATGATATCTTGGACCGATATCCAAATGATATCTTTAGATATCAAACTTTCATAATAGTTTCATACGTGTCTATTATGTCAGTTATTAATATACTTAAGTGGATTTGCTTTTATAATTACTTCATTGTTTTCCCATAATTATATGAATTCATGTTCTTCCTAGCCGATACTCCATTGTCTATACTTTGTTTTATTTTAAGAAAAATAGCTGGTTTCATTTAAATTTGGAAGTGCAAGTGACTTTGGAATCTATGAATCATTTCATCATTTGTTTAATGTTAATATGTAGTGCATGAGGCTGGTAGTCTGGTATTTTATACTGGTTTATAATAGTGAAATGCCAGGAGACATTTTCTTCAAGAGGGGGAGTATGTTGACCAGGTTTCATTGTATATGGATGTTATCGTGGTATTTTGCCATATTACGTCATATCCGGTTTACGTGTATTATCCGTACATTCCATAGTATGCTTGATGAATGAATGAGTTGTATAACTGGTTTGGTGAGCGAGTGGTCACTTTGCACGAGCACCTAATTATAGAACCTTCCAATGCACCCTTCTTCCCGCTTAAACAGCTTCGTCACTAGATAATTATACTAACCCGGCACTCTTCGTCATATAGTCAAGGTGTAAGCACCTTGACAGTATATCTCTTTTAGGATATTTAGCATTGCTGCTCACAGCTACTTTATTCTATTTATATTATAAATTTATTTAGCGTGCCATAGCCTGGTAAGTTACTTATATTTATCTAGAAAACCATTCTAATTCCATTGTTAATTATTTGGTATATTTAGACCGCGAGTAACGGGAATATCGGAACTCTGAATTGTTTGAAACCTTTAGTCTGATATTCATAAGTGTTTATATTGTTTCAGTCTGTTTTGTTCTGAATATAAATTTATTGGAACCGGCAGACGTTTTATTATTCTTCGTTTCAACCCCTGGTTACAGGAAGATTCATTCCAATGGCATGAGCCATATAGGAGTTATCGTCCGGACAAAAAAGTGCTATGTTTTACAAGGGGCAATAATTCCTATATTAGTGAAGCCAGAGTTATGGACATTGTGCATGACACTTCCTCTCATTATGCTCTTTCCATATATGAAGTTTCAATCAACTGACATTAGGCATATTGAAGTTATCGTCCGGACAAAAAGTGTGACGGACAGACGGACAGACAACTCTCACGAAAACAATATGTCTCCCCCATATAAATATGGGTGAGACATAACTAGGTACTTTTTTGTTTCAAGCTATCTATCGATGTGTGATGGTGGTTGCGTCTTGTGTGTGGTTTTGCTTGCTTGACTTTACCACTTTTTCATTTAACATGATGAAATAATCCTCAGAAAACAATATCCAACTTGAGAAACAAAACATTAAACTTCTAAAAGGAGGTGATCCCCCGAGAGCATAAATTGCAACACAAAAAGAGAAAATTGTAGATTCTGTTTTATTGAGTTTTTTTACTGTTCATGAACAGTAATTGGAAGTGCAACACTGCTCACGCCCCTAGCACCGGCTTAAGCGGTATTCAATTTTCAGAACAAGAAGTATTGAAACTAGAGGTTTTTGTCACAAAAACGGATGTCTCCCCTCTAATAAAAACAATAAAAGCTAATAACTCCAAAAATACTGATACCAGATTTATGGCTCTTGTGCATGACACTTACTTTCATCATGCTCTTTCCAAAAATAAAATGTCATTCCAATAGCATCAGTCGAACAGGAGTTATTAATCAGCCAAAAAATGTAACAAAGGGCAATAACTCCAAAAGTATTGAAGCCAGAATTATGGCCCTTGTTCATGACACTTTCTCTCATCATGCTCTTTCCAGGTATGAAGTTTCAAAACGATGGCAAGAGCCATGTAGGAGTTATCGTCCGGACAAGAAAGAATTAAACAAATGTACAAGGGGCAATAACTCTAAATTTATTGAAGCTCGAGTTAAGGATCTTATGCATGACACTTTCTCTTATCATGATTGTTCCATGTATGAAGTTTCACTCCAATGGCATGTGTCACATAGGAGTAATCATCCGGACAAAAAATTGTGATTCTTTTTACAAAGGGCAATAACTCCAATATTAGAGAAGCGAGAGTTATGGACTTTGTGCATAACACTTCCTCTCGTTATGATCTTTCCATATATGAAGTTTCAATCCAATGGCATGAGCCATATAGAAGTTATCGTCCGGACAAAAAAGTGTGATTTTTTTACAACGGGCAATAACTCTTATATTAGTTAAGCCAGAGTTATGTACCTTCTGCATGACACTTCCTCTCATTATGCTCTTTCCATATATGAAGTTTCAATCAACTGGCCTCAGGCATATTGAAGTTATTGTCCGGACAAAACAATATGATATTTTTTACAAAGGGCAATAACTCCAATATTAGTGAAGCCAGAGTTATGGACCTTGTGCATGACACTTCCACTTGTCATGATCTTTCCATATATGAAGTTTTAATCCAATGGCATGAGCCATATAGGAGTTTTCGTCCGGACAAAAAAGTGTGATTTTTTTACAAAGGGCAATAACTCCAATATTAGTGAAGCCAGAGTTATGGACCTTGTGCATGACACTTCCTCTCATTATACTCTTTCCATATATGAAGTTTCAATCATCTGGCCTCAGGCATATTGAAGTTATCGTCCGGACAAAAAGTGTGACGGACAGACAGACGGACAGACGGACAGACAGACAGACAGACAACTCTCACAAAAACAATATGTCTCCCCCATATAAATATGGGTGGAGACATAATTCATGATCTCGAAGGATCAGAAGGTATAACAACATTGATAATGAAGTAGGATAATAAATTGAAGGAAATATATGTTTGCATATACATGAATTCTAATGAGAGTTATAAAAAAGTAGTAAACTTTAAGTAACATTCTAACCGTTTCCTCGACAACCCCCAGTGTTCGTAATTATGGCCAATACCTGCAAAATCGTCCATGGCACAGCCAGTTGTTCTAAACCTATAAAACTGGTACCAAAATTAAGATAAGATATTGTGCTTTTAATTCTACCTTTTCCTTGAAATTGCCTTTTTTGCATACTCATGAATACTAGTAAGAACATTAAAAATAGTAAAAACAATACAGAAAGAACGTTAATAATGTATACTATTCAGTTTGTATCATACAAGTATCAGAAAACAACTTCAAATGCAGTTTAACATGATGACAAAAAAATAACAACAGGTAACGTTTTAACTGTTTCCATAGTAACCATTCATTTCACTCTGTTCACATATATTTTATTAGTCGACACCTACCTGCAAAAATATTTCATATCACTGGAAGTTTTTGTGCTAACTGTATAAAACTGGTATCAAATTAAAGCTAAGGCGTAGTGCTTTTGTTTTAAGGCTATACTTAGGTATTACCTTGTTTTCATATACATGAATATTAATGAGAATTATAAAATAGTAGTGAAAAATACAGAAATAACTTCTCAATTTTTTATCCTACCAATATCAGAAAACTACTTCAAATGTAGTTTAAATTGATGGGATAAACACTCAGAAAACAAAGTATCTGAATTGATAACTAAACAATGAACTGTACGTAACATTGTAACTGTTCTCATTGTAACCGATCCTTTCACCCATTTTGGAAAATTGACATCTACCTGTAATACTTCGCTATATCTCAGTTATCTTTTATGAAGCATGAAATTATTTGTTACAAACATAGATATGAGGCATTGCTTTAATAGTGAATGTTACGTTTCTGATATAAAATAATTTACATGTGTATGAATATTTATGAGAACAGTAAAAGATGTAGAAAGTTTCGAAAGACACCAGTCTTTCTCTTATAAAGCAAACAAAAATGCAAAATGTTTTGTTTATGTTTAAAATGCTCACTGAATATCAGATTGTCAGATAAATAAATTTGGGACAAATTATATAGCACTGATAGTGATAATTCTGTTTCCTAGGCAACAGTTCTAACCTAATGCAGTGTTTAAATACCTACAACATACAAATGTATCGCGTCCTACCTTTCACTACAAAAACTGGCTGTGCTATAGACGATTTTGCAGGTATGGGTCATCATTACGAAAACTGGGAGTTGCCATGGAAACGGTTAAAATGTTACTTAAAGTTAATGTTTTGTTCCTCAATTTGGATATTTTGTTTTCTGAGGATTATCTTATCATGTTAACCTGCATTTGAAGTTGTTTTCTTATATTTGTAGGATAAAAGGTGAAAGATTTACGTCATTTCTATACTTTTTCACTATATTCAATGTTCTCATTAATATTCACGAGTATGCAAGTAAGGTAATTTAAGAAGATTTTAAAAAATTAAAATGTCTGTGAACAGAGTGAATGGTTACTATGGAAACAGTTAAAACGTTATTTACAGTTAATTTTTTTGGTCTTCAAATTAGATATTTTGTTTTCTGAGGATTTTGTCATCATGTTTAACTGCATTTGAAGTTGTTTTCTGATATTTGTATGATTAAAAGTTAATAGTGCAAATAAGGCAATTTCAAGGAATAGTTAGAAATAAAAGCACAATGTTTTATCTTCAATTTGGTACCAGTTTTATAGGTTTAGCACAACAACTGACTGTGCTATGGACGATTTTGCAGGCATGTGTCATCATTACGAAAACTGAGGATTGCCATGGAAACGGTTTAAATGTTACTTAAAGTTAATGTTTTGGTCCTCAAAGTGCATATTTTGTTTTCTGAGGATTATTTTATCATGTTAAACTGCAGTTGAAGTTGTTTTCTGATATGTGTAGGATAAAAAGTAAAAAGGTTTACGTTATTTTTTTTCACTATTTTTAATATTCTCATTAATATTCATGAGTATGCAAAATGTAATTTAAAGAGACAATCTGGACATAAAAGCACAATGTATTATCTTTAGTGTGGTACCATTGTATAGGATTAGGACAAAAACTGGCTGTGATATGGGCGAATTTGCAGGTATGAGTCATCAATACCAAAACTGGGATGTTGCCACCGAAACGGTTAAAATACACATGGCCTTAAAGAATTTTAACTTTAGTAAATTCGCGAGTCTTATTCAGGAGACTTTTTTGAACATTTTGGTACCCATGAAAAAAGTCGGAGGTGCACGGTAGACCCCATTTGCTTCCTGAGTAAAACACACACAAACATTTCACCAAAGAAATTCTTTGGCAGAAATCGCACATATAAAAGACACTGGAAAATTATTCAAATATTATAATACAAGTAATTCCTCATCCAGCACTCCGTATGTCCATTTTTCATTCTGCTGTTTTGCTTATAGACCATTATGTCTGAAATATAATGGTCTATGAACAAATCAGCAGGCTTATCGTGCCCATCAACTATGCATGACTCATAGTTGTACCTCCATGTCCTCTTATACCTCTTAACTGAATCCTAATTTGAATTGCAATTTCTCATCCGCTCCTAGAATTTGTATATGTATATATTGTAAAGAGTAGATAAAATCCGTTTAAATATGTAAACTATCATTTCCATTAGATTTAATCAGCTGTTTTCTGCTCATTGTATCCAGCTTAGTGTCAAACACACAGTTTGCACACTTATTCTAAAACCATCTTGATAACTTCATTCGATGCCCTGTTTAGCACACTATCTGGCTATATATGTTTTAGAAGTGCGTAAAATCTTAAAACAGTTTCTTATCTTTAAACCATAACAGTACATGTATGAGGCATGCAGGAAACACCACAATACAAGACACACACCAGCCTAAACAACAACACGACGAACAAGAGCAAATGGCCATGTATATTAAAATATACAAATAGGCGCTAAAAGAAAACAAGCAAACAATAGGGGGAAGTTGCAAGAACCGACTAGGAACGAACGGTCAGTGACAAATGTCTTTGGGTGGTTAAAGCGGTTTAGGAACGCCAACCTCACCCTTATTCAATCTCCACCCTACAGACAGTGTAAATAAAACATCCCCTCGTATATAATTTATATTTGGGCATTTAGGTGATGTGATAGTTGAGATTGCGCCACCTCAAAGTTTTGCTATTCTCCGTCTGACCATCTGATTACTGGTAACTTCGAGATAATTAAAGATAAACGTTTACGATCTCTTCTTAATAAAGGTCCAAAATATAGAATACCATCTTTGATAGATTTTGACTATTGTCGAGGTCAGATTGCTGAGGCATTACAAACTTTTAGTACTAAATGGTGTCGTAAAGAACATGTTGAGTCTAATGCTCTTTTAAACCGTAAAAAACTAATTTTTTTATATAATTGACAGCCGCATTTTTCATTTTATAGCTCAACTGAACACCTTTCACCTAAACCTAGCATTTCTTTTAGACATCTTAAAAAGGGTTAACATTCAACCTACGTCTTTGTTCCAACTGATAAGACATCGAATAATGTTATCAGTATTTGACAATTACATTATAGTGACGTCTTGAAGCAAGAAATTATTAATACCAATATGGAAAAATAGTCAAACAGGGAGAGCCACATACGAAACACCAAACACCATCAAACAAGAAACGGTATAGCCATAAGACAAAACATAAAAGGACGCATATCCAGACGAAAATAATAAACATTAAGCATATTAAACAACAAAGTTGGCAATAGGCTGAAAGCAGGAGTATCGCATTGGAACGGTCAGTAGCCACAAAAGCTAAAGGGGGATTAAACCTGTTTCACGGGTACCCAACCTCGCCTTTATCCCACCTTCAACAAAGTCAAAATGGAAAAATAAAATTCCCCATCCAGAGCACTTCACAACATGAATATAATGTCTAGCAAAATGAAATGATGTTAAGATAAATGTTAGATGTAAACAAGCGACGTCATGATTTAAATGATGTCGTTTTTTAAAAGTACGGGAAAATATATACATTTTTACATACATTTCAGTGAATACTGACAAAAAGACCATCGTTTCAGACAATGTTAAAAAGTGTGAACAACTTGGAACCGATATTAAAATTACACAACATAAACTGCCTACAATGTATTGGTTACCGAAACTACATAAACACCATATAATGTAGATTCTAGCTCTTGTACAACTACTAATATTCTGAAAATGGGTGATCCCTCGAAAGCAAAAGTAAAAATGCAAAATGAGAAAATTGCAGACTCGGTTTTATTGAGTCTGTTCATGAGTAGTAATTAAAACTGCAACACTACTCACGCCCCCTAGCACCGGCTTAAGCAGTATTCAATTTTCAAAACAAATAACATCAAAACTAATGATCCCGAAGGACCAGAAAATATAACAACACTGAGAAGTTTTCTACACATCTTGTTTAACTAAAATAAATGAACATTCTGGAATAAATTTCTTCTGGTCTATTTAGAACTCTTCACAAACGTCTTAAACAAATTTAAGAACAAAAGGTTTCTTGCATTCACTGTAACAAATACGAGTTTTCTACTTTAAACACAACCCTTCCTCATGATTTAATTAAATATAAACTTACTTACTTAATCCAGAAAATATTTGCCCGAGAAAAAACATCATTTCTGGCATGTAATACTATCTTTCTTTACTGACAAAGAAAATGAAATATTACACCAATTTGACTTGCTCAGAAGTTTGCAAATTACTAACTTTTCTTCTAGATAACATATTTCTGTGTTATGGGAATGCTATATACCGTCAGGTGATTGGTATTCCTATAGGTACGAATTGTGCACCACTGGTCGTCGATTTGTTTTTGTACTGCTATGAGAGAGATTTCATGTTACGTTTGAATCTACAATCACAAGATGTTATTAAAGCCTTCAATGAAGTTTCTCGATATTTGAATGATATTTTTAACATAGATAACCCTTTCTTTGATTTCTACAATTTACCAAAAAGAACTCAAATTGAATAAAGCTAACCCCTCAGACACTTATGCAACTTTTCTTGACCTAGACCTTAAAATTGACAATGGAATGATTTCTTCTAAAATATATGACAAAAGAGATGATTTTGGTTTTAATATTTTAAATTTCCCTCATCTTGATGGAGATGTTCCCCGTGCCCCATCTTACGGGGTTAGACTACTCTACCTCACCATCTTATAAAGGACAAACTGGTCAATTCAATAGAAAAGACCTTCGCCAGAGAAAATACAATGTTCCTTGCTTGTAATGTTCAACGTTCATCCTTTTCGAATTCAGAAATTCAACTTTACCCAATGTGGATTTGATTTCTTTTAGATAATATATTTCTGCGTTATGGGGATACTATATATCGACATGTTGTTGGTATACCCATTGGTACAAATTGTGCCCCTCTTGTTGCAGATTTGTTTTTGTATTGCTATGAGAGGGATTTTATGCTTAGCTTAAAATCTGATGCACAGGCCGATATTAATTACTTTTAATACTAATGCTTTTAATAAAACTTCAAGGTATTTAGACGATATTTTGAATCTGGGTAATCCTTATTTTGAAACTATTATTTCTTCCAGTAAATTCGCCAATATCACAGTCAGGTTTTGTCCTAAATCTATACAAATGGTACCAAATTGAAGATAATACAATGTGTTTTTATGTCCAGCTTGTGTTTGTATTAACCTTATTTGCATACTCATGAATATTAATGAGAATTTAAAAAAATAGTGGAAAAAGTCTAGAAATAATGTAAACCTTTCACTTTTTATCCTACAAACACCAGAAAACAACTTAAATGCAGTTTATGAGAGGGATTTTATTGTTAGCTTAAAACCTGATACACAGGCTGATATTGGTAATGGTTTTAATAAAACATCAAGGTATTAAGACGATATTTTGAATTTGGATAGTCAATATTTTGAAACTATGATTTACTTCAATTTACCCAAAAGAACTGTCTTTGACCAAAGCGAATCTGACATTAAAGCTTTATTTTTAGATTTGAATCTTTCAATCACAAATGATAAAGTTTCGTCTTCCATTTCATCGTATACGAAACTTTATCATTTGTGATTGACAGATTCAAAGTCAGTTTTACCAACAAATATGCAACACAAAACAAAGCAAACTGTATGAAGAACTAGAGCTTAGTTCAAAACTATTTGAACTTCATCAGTAAAAGTACAACTATGAAAAATTAGTCAAGTCAAGCAGGAAAAGCCACACACAAAACGCCACAATCACCAAAACACCGACAGAAAGAGTCATGCAGGAAACACTACATACATAACAAACAGCTGCCCGAACAGCAACACAAGAAAACACAGCAAATGTACATAACTATCAACATATAGAGACGCACATCCCACCCTAAAGACAAACAGGGTAAAACATAATTCCTTCTTCGACTAATCTACAACAACCGCGATGGCATCTACAGTGGTAAAGTACACGTTAAACGAAACCATTTAAGGGAAATAATCTGTATCCACCTATCGCTAGTGTACTCAATGATTGAGCTGCAAACAGAGCAACTGTAGAAAAGCAACAAAGGGTACGACAAAAACGAAAGAGTACAGATATCCGACGTATTCCTTCCGTTTCCGGATTTAAGAGGTCGCTTTCAGTAAATCGTATATATCATGAAAAATAACGCGTCCCAGTCGGTTTCAGTTTTAAAACGCTACTGTCATTCAAGTCAATAAATTCATAATAACGGAGGTAATAAACTCTGAAGGGGGTGATCCCCCGAAAGCAAAAGTACTGAAATTCATTATCTCAAAGGATTAGAAAGAATAACACAACTGAGAATGAAGTACGGGGTGACATTTTACGGCCGCCACACAAGCATGTACCACCTGCTGTTTTGAAGATTATAAATTCTAAATGGAGGTGGTCCCCCGAAAGCAAATCGTGCCATACAAAAAGAGAAAATTGCGTCTGTTCACGAGCAGTAATTGAAAGTACACTAGTCCCTGGCACCGGCTTAAGCGGTATTCAATTTTCAGGGCAAAAAGTACTGAAATTCATGATCTCGAAGGATCAGAAAGTATAACAACACTGAAAAGCATGAAGTTTAGATAGACTATATGTAGGAAGGATAGGTAGGTAGGGCAGATAGGTACATACACTACACTTACTTTGCAAAAACAACACGATTAGACACGAAGCAGTTGTTTTTCCCTTCCACATTTCTGAATAGGTATCTACAAATAGCAAAATAAATATGAGAGCTCCGGATATTTAGGGCACTCTTATCATAGCTTTAACACTGTCATGTTTAGTCTCAGCATAAATTTGATTCGCCAAGGATACATCTATTCTAAAAATTCACCTAAAACGAATTTCGCTCTAAATACGTGTTTGTTCCAGCTGATAAAGCGTCAAACAATGTAAGTATCGTTTGACGACTTTATTATGTGGATGTTTTAGAACAAGAACTCGCTAAGACAAAGTCATATATTGTGGTCTCTAAATATGAAAATGACACAATATCTGAACATGTTAATAAATGTAAACAGTTCAATGCTGATATGGTAATCACACATAAACTTCCGACAATGTACTGGATACCTAACCTCAATAACACACGTCATATAAACAACGCTTCATAGCAAACTCGGTCTCATGTACTACTACCACACTGTCCAAACTCATTACATCGTGTCTAACAGCGGACAAATAACATATCAAGCGTTTCTGTGATAAGGCTTATGAGAATTCAGAAATTAACCTTTTTTTGGTCTATAAAAACTTGGCAACATCAAGCTAACACTATAAGCACATACGATGTTTCTACACGTTATACCGAATTACCACACGATCTAATAAAGATCAAACTTACAAACCTTATAAATAAAATATTTGCTGGAAAAAAGTATCATTTGTTGTCAGTAATTCTAGACATGCGTTCTTTAACAATGACATTATAAAAAAGTATACCTCACGGACATGTTTAGATCTTTGTGACGCAATTACGTTTCTGTTAGACAATATATTTGTTCGCTTTGGTAATTCTGTATATCGCCAGGTCATTGGTATTCCAATGGGATCCAACTGTGTTCCCTTAATTACAGACTTGTTTTGTATTGTTATGAACGGGATTTTATGCTTAACGTTAAAACCGATTCACAGGCGGATGTCATCAATGCTTTTAACAATACATCACATTATTTAGACGACATATTTAATATTGAGAACCATTTTTAGCTCGACTATTCGAAGAACAGTGGAGCTATCCTACTCGTACCGGCCTCGGCGTCGGCGTCGGCGTCCGCGTCCGCGTCACACCTTGGTTAAGGTTTTTGTTAAAGTCCAGGTTTTGCCTCTAACCTTTGGAATAAAGATTTGAAACTTGGAACACTTGTTCATCACCAAAAGCTTCATCTGTAGACAAGGGTACATAGCTCTGTCTAGCATTTTGACAGAATTATGGCCCTTTTGAACTTAGAACGTTTGGTTAAGGGTTTTGTTAAAATTCTGAAGGGAGGTTAAGTCAAATTTTTGCCTCTCACCTTTGGAATTAAGCTTTGAATCTTTGAACACTTGTTCACCACCACAATTTTCATCTGTAGGCAAGAGTACATAACTCTGTCAAGCCTTTTGGCAGAAATATGTCCCTTTTTAACTTATAACTTTTGGTTAAGGTTTTTGATGAAGTCCACTTAATTACATAACCCTTTGAGATAAAGCTTTAAACATTGGAACACTAGTTCACCATGACAAAATTCATTTGTAGGTAAGAGTACATAACTCTGTAAAGCATTTGGCAGAATTATGGCCCTTTTTAACTGAGAACTTTTTGTTAAGGTTTTTGTTAAAGTCCACCTATTTACATAACCCTTTGAGATAATGCTTTGAAACTTGGAACACTTGTTCACCATCACAATCTTTATCTGTAGGCAAGAGTACATAACTCTGTCGTGCATTTTGACAGTAATATGACCCTTTTTGTGTCACCTGCCGAGAGGCAGCGTGTCACTTAGGGATCACTTTTCGGCAGTCTGTCTGTCCGTCCGTCTGTCTGTTCGTCACACTTTCGTTTTTTGGCTGTCATTTCTGAACTAATCATTATAGAGCTTTCAAATTTCACACATGGAACAAGCATGATAAGAGGGAGTGTCATGCACAAGGGCCACAACTCTAGCATAAATATTTTTGAGTTATTCCCTTTTTCATATTAGCAATACATTTTGTGTCCGCTATGAGCAGGTGACACAAGTGTTCCTCCGACAACTCTTGTTAACTTAGAACTTTTGGTTAAGGTTTTTGTTAAAGTCCACTTATTTACATAACCCTTTGAGATAAAGCTTTGAAACATGGAACACTTGTTCACCAGTTGTTCCACTGTAGGCATTTACTCTGTCAAGCATTTTAACAGAAACTATTGTCGTTTTTTACTTACGTTTTTCTCTTTCTTCAAAGAGTTCAAAGAGATCCTACATCCTGAATACTAGTAAATATATTTTACTGAGACTGATTACTTGCTTCTAGTATAATTACACACTATTATAGTCCACTATCAAGCATTTTTACACTAACAATTCAGAGAATAGTCGAGCGCGCTGTCCTGTAACAGCTCTTGTTTATTATATGACAACATCAATCTACCCTAAAGAACTCAAGCTAGATAAAGCAAAATTTTATAGTTCTGACATAGCTGCAGCCTTTTTAGATTTAAATGTATCTATAAACAATGGAACAATTTCTTCTGGAATTTATGACGAAAGGGATGACTTTAATTTTTAAATAGCTAACTATCCTCATTTGGACCGGGATGTTCCCCGTGTCACATGTTATGGTGTATACATTTCTTAGCTTATTCGTTGATGATGTTAATAATCGCAACCTTATTATCATTGAAAAGCTACTAAAACAGGGCTACAGATATGACAAACATCGTAAAACATTTTCAAACTTCACCACCGCAATTTTCTACTAATCAGCAAATACAATTGTAAGTTACGTACTTTTCTAAAATAAGGTACTTCACATCCGGAGTTCTACGGTGATGTCATTTACAAACTTCGATTTGTAATTTGTTGGACAGACATAATTTGATACTTTCTTTGTCAAACGTATAAAACAATTCATTAAAAAGGGCTATGACCCCTCTATATTGCAGCACACCACATGCTTGGTGGTCGACCCCTTTACAGTTGGTCATTATGCTTTCCTCTTTGCTTGTGCGATCACAGAAAAGAGTTAATACTCTATGAAGATTTCCTATTAAATCCGTTTACGGAAGGAGGAAGCTGGATATTTGTATTTTGCGAGTTCTGTCAGACCCCAAATGACTTCTCCACAATTACTCTGAATAGTCTTCGAGTACATGTCTACGATATCATGTTTATTCTTTTTCAAATAAAACGGTTGTATATATTTAGTATCCAATTGTATTTATGTTCTCTAATTTTAAAATATCGGTGTGGAAATGTTTCATGTATTTTCCCGTACTTTTAAATTATGACGTCATTTAAATGATGACGTCGCTTGTTTACCTCTTCGGTTTATTTTAAAATCATTTAGTCTTGGCAGGTATCGTTATGCATGTTGTGAAGTTGTCTGGAGGGGGACTTTTATTTTTTATTTACATTATGACTTGGGTGAAAATGTGATAAGAGCGAGGTTGGGTACGCGTAAACCAGGTTAAAGCCGTTTTTGGCTACTGACCGTTCTAGGGCGGTACTCCTGCTTTCAGCCTATGGTCAGATTTGTTGTTTAATATGCTTAATGTTTTTCGTCTTGATATGCGTTCCGTTATGTTTTGTCGTGTGGCTGTGCCGTTTCTTGTTTGCTGGTGTTTGGTGCGGTGTCTTTTCATATGTGGCTCTCCCTGTTTGACTATGTTTCCATATTTACCAATTACATCATAGTTTTCGGTTTCAAATTCTGAATTTCATGCTATTCGTATATCAGGTAACTGGCATTGTTCTGTTCGCTGTATTTCACTTAGGTAGAGAGCTCTGTATAGACGGCTAAAGCCTATTGAATTTAGTCAAGATCTACTGTGCAGTTTTAGAAAAGCCGTTCAAGGAATTTGTTCAGTGAAACCTATTGTTAGCTGATGAGACAAACTTTTACTTAATTTGGTTTTAAGGCACTGCCATTATGTTTGTATTGTTGAGAAAGCACGGAACAGGGTTATGTGCATGTGCGTGGTCTTTATCTTCTGTATTTATGGAGTTATGTTAAACATCTTTTGGTACTACCCGATTTGTTAAATGTCCCGAAGCCTAATATAGCATCGCAGAGCCCAAGACCAAGTCAAACCGAAATATACATTTAATTAAAGCGTTTTGTGACGTAAAGTCGTATCAAACTCTTTTGGCGTCGCATCTTTTATTGTGTTGTGAAGTTTGTTTTTCGGCACTGTTTGTATAATTTTGGTGTGGAACAGGCTTGAAACAGATTTTTGAATGTCTAGTATATATGTGTTAGCGAGTATTTCATTTGTTCATCTGGTTTGGCTATAGACTTTGCTTCCGAAGGATCATCCATTTTCAGAATATATGTACTTCACAACAACAGATGTTCAGTACTTGTGTGGCAGCCGTAAAACGTCGCCCTGTACTTCATTGTCAGTGTTTTCTGGTCCTTCGGGATCATTAGTTTTGATGTTATTACTTTTCAAAATTGAATACTGCTTAAGCTTGTGCTAGGGTGCATGAGTAGTGTTGCACTTGTAATAACTACTCATGAACAGACTCAATGAAACCGAGTACGCACTTTTCTCTTTTTGCATTTCTACGGATCACCTATTTTCAGAATATATGGACCTCACAACAACAGGCGTTAAGTGCTTGTCTAGGGGCCGTAAAACGTCGACCCGTACTTCATTCTCAGTGTTGTTGCGTTTTCGGGTAATTCGGGATCATTAGTTTTGATGTTTTTAGCTTTGAAAATTGAATACTGCTTAGGCCGGTGCTAGGGAGCGTGAGTAGTGTTACAATTTGAAATACTTCTCATGAACAGACTCAATAAAACCGAGTCTGCAATTATATCCTTTTTGCATTTCTACTTTTGCTTTCGAAGGATCACTCATTTAAAGAATATATTTCATGCGCTATTCCCTCAGTTCCTGTCTGACTTCTGGCCTATTACAGGAGTGTAAAATGGTTCGTTAGCATTTTTGTATTTGAACTACCCAGGAGACTGAAAAATGTAAATCCATCCGATAGAGGGTCACATACAAATCATCCATGTGATATTTGATGAAAATCCAGAGATTCTAGGCGATGTGTTACTTCAAAACCATGCGATAAAATGGAACTTTAGCTTCCGTTACCTATTTATGCAGCGGATGGTATTTTTTAAAACTGCGTCATGTTTTGATCCTTCGAACGCAAAAATAGCAATGTAAAAAGAGAAAATTGCAGCCTCAATCCGACTGAATATGTTCATGGGTAGTTATTAAAAGGGCAACACCACTCACGTCCATAGCACCGGCTTTAAAATCGATATTCAATTTGCAAAACTAAAGGCAATAATTCCGAATGGTTACACTCTATCGTATAGCTTATTGTACGTGAGTGATAACACAAGCGAAAAGATCGATGCAGAACATCAAAGCGTGCGTATTACTGAATAGTAAATAATAATAATTAAACGCGTTTTATATAATATAATTTCTACAAGGTATATGTGTAACTCCCTTAAGATATGGCATTGGAACACAACACAACGCTTGAGTTTCACCACAAACAGCAGCTGTTTAGTCGGATTGCCCTAGTCACACAATAAACGTTTCAGTCTCACACTTGCCCTTTTATAGATCGAGCTGAAATGGTTATAATATTAGCGTCCTGGTCCGGATGCGAAAGTCTTTTCGGTACCATCGAAAGACCGGTCATTTGTATCAGCGAAAATACTGCATGGGTAAACAAAGACACGCATATTATTTAATAGAATAAACCTGCCCTGTCCATCTTGCGAGAGTATTAATGTAAACAACAAGATGGCCTTCAGATCCATTCAAACTATTACTGTGTTGCACATTACGTCTAGCTATGTTTTTGCCGCATGATGTGCCCTCGTTATTCCATGAGTCGCGTATTTATGACATGTTTACATGTATATGAAATTGTATTATCTAATACATATTACCATTTAACACTCATAAACCGAACATTACATTTCAACCATATTCACACAATTCGTGATAAATCAGCCCTCCGACCAGTGAAATTGCATACAAACACGGGGCTTCAATACGCGCAAATAAACAATTCCAAAGCTAAATAGATCTCGTAAACAAGAAATCTGTTTGCAGCTCAATCATTAAGTACACTCTCGATAGGTGGGTCTAGGTTGCTTCACTAAAATATGTTTTCTTTTTACATGCAATTTACCACTGTATTTGCCATCGAGGTTGTTTTAGATTAATTGGAGAGGGATATGTTTATCTCTACTGTTTGTCTTTTAGGATGGAGATGGGATAAGTGTAGGATTGGGTGCCCCTAAAATCAGTTTAAACTCCCAGTGACACTTGTTACTGACCGTTCCAAGGCGGTACTTCCATCTTCCCCCTTGTGTTTGTTATGTGCGTATTTTGATACGCATATACATTTGCTATTATTATTTGTCGTGTTGCTGTTCGGGCGACGGTGTGGTTGGTGTGTGATGTTTCCTGCATGAATCGTACATGTACTTACCTCATATACTATTGATTAATTTACTCCAAACCTGAAACGAAGATGTGCGTAAAGACGGGAAATTTCGCTGTGGACATTTTACCAGAGTTACCGGATTTTGGCATTTTCTGTGTAACATGTAGCGCAACTATCGTGTGTGTCGAACTCCTCATACACCAATTGAAGTTTTTACGTCAGACTCTCACAGGTTTATACATTTTATTTGAAGATGTACTAAATGAAGAGAAGTTTTGCTCCGATGGTTATGGGAATTTGATATTTTCTGGGACTTTGATATTTTCTTCACTATACAACATATTGTAAAAAGTGTTTGATTTAAAGACAGCGCCCGTAGGGGCATCTGTGTTCTATTTACACAATTTTCTGATTGTATAAAGCGTTGGACACACATGCATTTTCGTGACGTACGTTTGTATGGAAGCACGGATAAGAGCAATCTGTATGTCTCCCACATCGTCGGTGCGTAACAACTGCATTTCACTATAAACGATCGAAGTTATCACCGTCACCCTTTTGTTTGCAAACTTAGTGTGGTGAATAACTTTGAAAGGTAGCCGGTAGCCGGTACTTTTGAAATTAACATGACATATTCAAACATGTTTCTAGACTGTAATGAGTTTCATTTTGAGCTGTCACATATGCATATCTCTTTTTGAGATTAGTTAGATGAAATCTGCCATTTATTAGAGAAGGTATAGACCAGATATGAGTTGTGGACATGCTGGTGGACGAACATTCAACTAACATTATGCACATATGCTTACGGAGAGAAAAAATAGAAACAGTAGAGTATAGAACTGCCATTGGATTAATAACATATACTCAAACCAACCTATACACACCGACTCTAGTCCAGACTTTTTGACCTTGACCTTTAATGTTTAGAATTGGTAGTAGAGTTCTGTACATTAACATAACGGTTTAGGAACGATCAACGAAACATGGAGTTAAGTAGATATGGCTTGGACACGAACAATAAGAATTTGATCAGACCCTGCGATATTACCTTGAACAGGCTTAAATTAAACAGAAGTTCTGCATACTGTAACATACGTAGATAAACATTTCAGCTACGTTTTATGAAAAGTTCTTTAATAAGCAACACAGAATATAATGACTGTGCATCGAAAACACAATGTATATGACCGTAATTGTTATTTTAAATTCCCTTGCAAGTAAAAATATAGTCTAGTACGATTGGAACAGCCCCAATGTTACTGATATTGAAGACACTACAGAATGTTAACTATCTCTCTGCCAATGTCACATATGTTATTACCTTTCCAAACAGTTTGGATCCAGATGAGACGTCGCGTAACTCGGCGTCTCGTCAGGGTCCAGACCGTTTATTACTGTGACTGTTTTTTAAAGAAAAGTAAAAACTGAAAATTGTAGCAGATAACAAATGTTGCAGACTACAAAATGTACAAAATTTTGCCGCGAAAGAGTCAATAACTAAAAATACCAACCGCCAATCACATCTAGATCCGTAAATCAGCTGGTTCTATTGTAGTAACACCAAATTCCGCGGTTCAGTTTCCGATAATTTATTACTGGTTGTTAGCTACAAATTACACTGCCTGTTATTCATACAATCTTCACAAACTGAATGTGTATATATATGTATTGGTATTTACTTCCTTATAGTCGATGATGTGTATTCTGTCATAGTAAAAATGTAGTAAGCAAATATGCCTTATCGGTTCACTTAAATCTGTGTACATAAAATGCGTTAACTAAATACATGAGTGTCAATACCACCGATATTGTCAGAAACGTTCATCAGAGATTGTGTTGAAGTAGATTAATGCGTTTGCTTCACTCGATATTCAAAATATATTTCACTATTGTAAATAAGTACACAAGCAAGGTCAGTGTAAATCTTCTATGCCTCTATTAATGTATCGAAATCACGACTGGTAATGCATATATTTAGGTTCAACATAAGACGCGAAATAACCCGTAGTGACAGGTAGTTAGGAGACACAACGAAAAAGCTGAAATGAATCCGAGGGAACGACATGGTATTGATGTGAAACCGAGAGTATTATGGAGCATATAAGTACAATGAATACATGAATAAATGGACATATGAGCTGCAATGCGAGAGACTTACCTTTCAGGTACTGGTAAATCTGTGGTGCAGTGCAGAGTAGATCCGAGCGTGAAGAGGGCACAGTGATCTGGAACCGGTGTTTATATACCCTCGCTCCAGTCACGTGGTCGTGGTGGCAGTTCGGCCAATAATAGCTTCGCCCGCGGAAGTAACACTGGACTCACGATGCGGCCTCGTATCACTCCCCTCCACTTTGTTTTTAAAGGGGTTAATATTATGTTGTTAAAAAAATTTAGTATGTTAATGAAACAGAGTTAGAATCCAAGTATAATAAAAATAGCATCGTCTCCAACTAGAAAATCCATTAATATTTCATTCCTGTCCCCTCTCACAATATAAAGAGAAATTCCCTATAATATACCAAACAGTGAACCACATGATTATACCGTTTTGTCATTGTTAGATGTGATGAAAGAGACATGATAAAAACCGCCAAGGTTATTCGTGATTCCAAACAACTTACTTGATTCATACGGAGCCACATGGCTATATGCCCAAATATATTGGAAAATTAGATCCTAACAAATCTTAGAAAATAGAGTACAGAAGTTGTATGAACCACATGATTATACTCCAACTTCGTATTGTACCCTACTTGCTGGCACAGAGGAATTGCTCATTAGCTATAGTCGGGATTTAACCATGACTACCATTTAATTTGGTATAACTTGCAAATATTGGAGTTGCTAAGTTTCATTAATTGGTCAGCTGGCATTCCCATAAGATTGGAAGCTGCCTTTGCTACTTCGCCTATCCTCCAATGACCATGACATTTATCACCAGGGAAAGGCAAATAGGGAGAGTCAGTTTCTAGCAGCAGTCTTTGGTGATTACACATAATAATTGCTTCTCGGGTTTTGGAGTCACTAGTAGATATCCCAGAGAATCTAAAATAACAATTTGGCAAACTGCTACTCCAAGAATCAAATTCTTCAGACGTTTCTATAAAACAATGCCCATGTATGGGTAAATGAGATAACTTTAAGGATTTGAACATTTGGAGAACCTCTTTAGCTGCTGAACCATTACCTCTGTCCCTACAATGAATGATATCAGGTTTTGCCAGTTGATCCGCTAATTTTAGAGCCTTTTCAAGGAAGAGCCGCTGGGCCTGAATTTTACCTCTCACACACTCTTGTCTATTATGAGCCGCAGAGCAGCGACAAGTGGTGGTAAAATCAAGCCAAACTTCTCCAACAGTAATTGCTCCAGGGCGTTTCTCAATTTCTCAGACCAACCTCGAAAACATTGTTTCTACTGTATCCCTATATAAGAGATGTGGATGTACACCTAGTGTGAATCTCACCCTAGAGTCCTCCCCCACCAATTTTGGCAAAATACCTCATTTAGTAGGGTAAACAAAATTTGCAATTGCTACAACAAGACTAACAGAAGGATTAGATGCTAACTCCAATTGTTTTAGAGACTTCCTTGAATGACCAATTAATTCATCTAAATGAAAATGAGCATCTTTTACACTCATTTTGAATGTAAAATGACCTCTGGGTGGAATTGATCCATCAGGCTGGCAGTATTTCAACCAAATACGGACTGAGTTTCTATCATCCGCATTTAGCCTACAAAAAAGTTTCATCAAAACCTTTTGATGGAGTAATTCCGAAATAGAAGAAGGGGGATTTGCGTTATGGGATATCTTAAAATAATTGGACATACCCATTTTCTCACTTTGTTCATCAAATATATAAAACAATTCATTAACAAGGGATATGATCCTGTAGTACTACAACATACTGCATGTTTGGATGTGGACCCTTTTACAGTTGGCAACCACGCTGGCCTCTTTGCATGTACGCCGACAAGAAAGGTTTAGTACTCTATGAAGGCGACCTCTTAAATCCAGAAATGGAAGGAGAACGTCAGATATCTGTACTATTTCATTTTTGTCGTACCCTTTATTACGTTTCTACAGTTACTCTGTTTGCAGCTCAATCATTGAGTACACTAGCGATAGGTGGATACAGTATGTTCACTTAAATGTTTTTTCGTTATACATGCACTTTACCACTGTATTTGCTGTCGCGGTTGTTGTAGATTAGTCGGAGAGGGGATACGTTTATTTACACTGTTTGTCTTTTAGGATGGGGATGGAATAAGTGTGAGGTTGGGCGCCCATAAACCGGTTTAACCCCCCAGTGACTTTTGTCACTGACCGTTCCAAGGCGGTACTTCCATCTTCCTCCTTTTGTATGTTTGTTTTGTCTTTGTGCGTCTCTTGTTGTTTTTTCTAGTTATGTACATTTGCTGTTTCCTTGTGTTGCTGTTCGGGCGAGTGCTTGTTCTGTATGTGGTGTTTCCTGCATGACTCATTTTTGTACTTTTAGCGTCCAATCCAGCTAACCTATCATATTCCTTGAGAAAGAACACCTCTTCATCAAGAAATGGGGCATATGTGAGGTACACTTGTTCAGTCACAACAAAAGGCAGTAAGTTATCCAAGGAAGATAAGCCTAAGCATCTGCTGATGAATAGAAAGAAACCATTCACCAACAAATACCATGCTACGGTCTGAGACTCTCCCTGAATTTTAGTATGACCATCATGGTAATGTTTCATTTCAGACGAGTCCCCTGCCGTGAAACAATTTGCACATGCATAAGCAGGACTCATTACCAAGTTATATGAGTGATGTTAGCATGGCGCCTAAAATGATTCACTGGTTTTTAACAAATTTCACATGTTTGTGGGTCAAATTTTCGTTTTGGCATTGTGAGTCTAGTTTTCCTGTAAGAAAGAAGAATAAACTAGTTAATGCCATATGCTTTTTCAGAATATTAGAATATTATTTAGATGAGCATATTAGATGTGAATGTTATTATACCTTGCATTATTATCAAGGTAATGTTAAAAGGAGTTTGTCTTTCTTATGTGCAATTAATATATAACAAATATCACACAGAATGCGTCCACATCAGACTGTAATGTAAAAAAATACAGAATATTAATCAATATATAGCAATATAGTCAAAGATAACCAATTAAGACCATACAAGTCTATATGATCATATTAGCACATGAATTCTGAACAGATGGGACATGATTGTCCATCTAGTCAAAACTTTTTTACCTATAAATTGTATAATAGAGCACCGAACAGGTAGGAACCACATGATTGTCTACCAAATCAATGCAGATACATAACAAGTATTTAAGTAATTATTGATATAATAGGTAGAAACCACATAATTGTCTACCAAGTCAATGTAAATATATAACAAATATAAAAAGTCACTGACCAGGAAGAGACTTCATGATCATCTACATGGCCAAAGAGATATGACAGTAAAGCAACTACCAAACAGAGACAATGTAATTGTCTCTACAGTAGTTGTAGAAATACAGCAAATAGGGAGACAATGTAATTCTCTCTACAGTAGCTGCAGAAATACAGCAAATAGGAAGACAATGTAATTGTTCCTACAGTAGCTGCAGAAATACAGCAAACAGGAAGACAATGTTATTGTCCCCATAGTAGCTGCAGAAATACAGCAAATAGGAAGACAGTGTAATTGGCCCCACAGTGGCTGTAGAAATACAGCAAACAAGCAGTAATGAAACTATTGAACAGTAACCACATGATTGTCTATCCAATAGCTACAGAAATTCAATATTGATGAAATAAGACAACCACTGAACAGTAACCACATGATTGTCTATCCAGCAGTTGTAATAGTACAATAATATATGAAAACACTAACCGGAGGGGACCACATGATAATTTGTCCGGTCAATGAGAAAAATACAATAGATATACCCCGGGGCCAGAAAGGGTTACCGTGCACCCTCGTCTGACCTTTTTTCATGGGTACCAGGGTGTTTGGTAGGGTCTGCTGAATGGAAATCAAAATTGTACCCATGAAAAAACCCATTCCTGCTATGGGTTTTTCTACCGTTTCCATGGCAACCGGAGGTCTGGACAACGACGGTTGGTAAAGGTTATAATGTAGTATATCTATGCTATTCGGGGCACTAAGAGTTTGAAACTGGTGTCAAACTAAAGGCAAGACATTGGTCTTTAATTAGGAATATGTTAATGTTAATTACCTCATTTGCATAATCATGCATATTAATGAGAAACCCGAAAAATGAAGGAAAAAAGACTATAATATGGTGAAAACTAGATCTGAAGTCACCTGTGATGGTCCAAATACACCCAGATATGTTTTTATACATAGAACATCCCCAATGTTAGTATTATTTAAAACAAAATCGTGTCTTTATGGCTTATTTTCATTTTTATTGCATTGCTAAGTATCCTTAGCAGAGGTACATCCAGGTAGCGTAAGCACATAGAGAAGATTACATTATGTCCCAAGGCCTTCGAGAGATAATAGCTAACAGTATCAACTTGTTACCAAACGTAAAATAAATACACTGGTTTATGATTTAGAATGTAGCGTTGTTAATAAGTTCATTAGCATATTCATGAATATTAATGAGATACACCCCCTACAATTAGAGAAAAAGACAGGGACACCTGTAATTCTCCAAATGCATAGAGATATGTTCTTATACATAAAACCACCTCATTGAGCGTAATCTAGCAGATACTATGTAAAAGACGTGTCTCTATTTTATTGATTTTTAGAGTTTCCATAGCAAATGTACGTCCGGACAGTGTCAACGCATAGAGAAGGCAAAAACGTTATATCACAGTGCCTTGGGCAGCTGGGAGCTAACATTATCAACATGTTACCAAAAATGATTATAAGAAATATAATGGTCTTTGATTTAGAATATCATGTTGTTAATCAGTTCATTAGGGTATTCATGAATATTAATGATTAAATCAAACAGAAAGAAGGGACATAATTTAAAAACGGTAGAACGAATTTTAAACCACCCGGTTTACTCAAAGTATACCGAAATAATTCAACCGCTTTCAAATTAATTATGAGTTAATTATGGTATTATATCAAACGATGGTGGTATCCGTTATTTTCTTTATACGGGCATGACTGTATACCTTTCCGGTATGAAAACAAATGAATAGTTAAGGTACAAATAGCGTTTTAATTTCCAAGTGTGACATGAAACTTTAAAATCTGCTTACTTTCATATTCATAAAAACGAGTAGAGTATCACAAAACACGTGAAATGATTTACCTAGTGTCTGACTTTCAAGCAAAGATTAAGATAATGACTCAATAACTTAGTTGTATATATACGAGTATTTTCGTTGTTGTTATCCTATCAGTACACCACAGCAATGATTATGATATTTAAAAATCATTTTTAAAAGTATCATGTTTTTAGGAGACGCCATTGTAATGACGTGTAAATTACCAGTATTGATGAGGACATGTAAAAGTAATATAACATGATTCGTAAAGTAGAAATGAAACAAGGCTTTTTAAATGGTGTATTTCGTAACATACAAGTGGCATTATACTTATCGAGGCTAATGCTTTTGACACATACATGTATTTACAAACAAAAGCATACATGTATTTACAAACCATTATATCATTGTTGTTTTCAGCACATGTACAAAACGTTATAAGTGCATGCTGTATGTGCATAGCTAGATTTTAGAAACAATACATTTCACATTACTAAAATAGGATACATGGCAAAACAAAAAATGCATGAAACATTATCATGTCAAATTCAAAAAATACTAATGATAACACAAGAAACGGAAAACACATCCCTCATTTCGATTCTGCTCCTCAATGTTAAGAATGTTTCTACGGTTTTAAGCGGTAAACCTTTCTGTGTGATATATTCAACTATCATCACATCTGTATTAATCGTAATGCACGTTTAGACCGAATAATAATCTTCAAAGAACCCCCATCCACTTCTTCATATTCTTCATATTCTTCAGCTGCTTCAAGAGGATTCTTCAGAAGGCTTTGACAACTCATTCTCAATCCTTTATGGAACCAGAGAAAGTAGTAGGGCATCGCATCCGGTTTTCTCTGTACCCTCTCACCTCTTTCTGGCGTATCAATTTAGGTTGTAATGGACGTTAATCAACCCAACCAAATTTCTACAAGGTAGCAATGATTGATGGTCAATCTCGCGCTCTATATCGTTTGTATTGTGTTTCCAAGACTATTCAAAATGAAGATAACTTTCTCAGGGCAGATGTAAGCGATAAAGTCGCTAAAAAAGCTTTTATAAACAACAGGCTGGAAACCCACGCACGGTTCCTCGAGTTGTTAAAGACTGATTTGAAGACAATGGCAGCTTCGGTGTTAGTATACTGGCAGCACGGACATAGTTGAGTGCAATTACTAAATCAGTCATAAGGGTCATAGGTGGATATCGATCTTGGGGATCTTCATTATTGGTAATGCTGATACGCCAAAGAGTTGAATACCTAATAGAAGAGGTAGACATGACAAATGCACCATCACAAGAAGAGAAACACATTGTAAAAGAAGTCAGGAATGCTTTATTTCATTCAATGCGAGACATTCCAGGCATCTTCAAACAAATATTCGACTGTCCATGTACTCTCCTGGTCATTGAGTCATTCGCCTACAATATTGAGCACTGCTAACAAATGGCGCAAATATGCAGCCGCAGTACCGGCTAGTGGCCCACACATGTACCCACTTTAATCCCTGTGTGGAGAGGAGGTGCGGGTGGGAGACACTGAAAAGCGTCTCTGAAATTTCCGGGAGGGACCGCGATTTGAACCCGGATCTCCGGATCGGTAGTCAAGTGCGTTACCACTATACCACCACACCACACAAGTAATTTGTAAAGCATAAAGTAAAACTGTTTTGAAATCAGCACACTAAGAAACTAATATCAGGTTTTAGCCAGAGAACAAGACTGCACGACTGTTCAAGCAAGAACGCTAGCCAACAACATGTTCATACTGTTTGATTACTATGACAGTTTCGAATGTGAGGATGCTCTGTTGGGCATTCATGCTTACTGTGAGTCTACACGTACATTTAAGGAAAAAGAGTATGTATCTCCAAATAACGACTCATGGAAAGAGACCGATATTCGTAACTCCACTAGTAAGTCTTGTAAACTTGGGATGTTTAAGCTGGTCTAATTGGTGAATAAGAATCGTTCACATCCACAATGTACGCTGAATTGAAACTGCTGCTAAGGAAACGCACGAAGAAAAGACAATTAATGATTTGCATAACGTTGACATGGGATCTTTGCCACCACGTAGATTTGCGTAGTCCGACACATTTAGTGGGTCGTCAATAAGGTGCGAATTTTGACGAGCTCACATATAGCCTATCCAGTAATACCCCCAGCCTCAGCAGCACATGACTGGGGCCATGTCAATGTGGTTCTTGGACCATTCCATTATGAGTCTGCGGTTACTGCCCTCACAACTTCACAAGTCATGGCTGACATTCTGTAATTTGAGGCACATAGAGAAGATGTAAAATGGGGATCTTTGAAGACACTGGTTATCATTGGGACTAAACTTGCATTATAATGCATACAGATATGGTGATGAATGAGTGTATCACACAGAAATGTCCTTTTCTGTAAACCGGTTGAGACATTCTTAACAGTCATGTTTTGTACAAATACTAAGGCCACAATGATATAATGATTTGTAAATATGCCGAATAACACATGCTTCGATTAGTTCAAAGTTAATTGTATGTCACCAGTTAAACACCACTAAAAGTACAAAAATGAGTCATGCAGGAAACACCACATACAGAACAAACACTCGCCCGAACAGCAACACAAGGAAACAGCAAATGTACAAAGGTAGAAAAAAATTCTCTTTGTTATTGTTTATTCTAATTCCACTTTACATACCTCGTTTCATTGCATTTTCTGCTAGTATATTGTAGTGTACAAGTCATTAGATAATCATCCCCTCAAACGTTGATACTTTTGATAGAAATATCTTTTCAATCACCATAACTGTGATGTACTGATGAGAATAACGCAAACGAAATATGTATACAATTCATATGAGCCGAGACACAAGTCTACCCATGGTAAGTTTAGTTTACTTAATATGTTTAAATTCTTGATTCAATATTTTATTCTTTGGTCAAGCCATAATATAGCCTAAATCATTTCAAAAACTTTCATGACCATTTGTGATACCCAAATCATTACTTATAAATAAGCAAGTAAGCAGAACGATTTAACTAAATCGTAATCCTTCAATTTTTTTTATTTGAACGTGGTTTAAACAGTCTGTTATTTGTATTTTAATGGTCAATTTGTTTTCATACCAGAAGGGTTCACACTCGCACCAGCATGAGAATAAGCAAATACCGGCTAAGTCATAATTAAAAAATTGTTAAAAATAGTTTGATGTATCTCTTACTTGTTTTGGTGTACTTGGAGCATAACGGATCCTTAAGAATTTAATGTCTGCATTTTTTTGCATATTTTTGTTTTTCATTAATATTCATGAATATGCTAATGAACTTGTTAACAATATAATATTCTAAATCAAAGACCATTGTATTTCTTAAGAACATATTTGGTAACATGTTGAAAATGTTAGCTCCCAGCTGCCCAATGCCCTGTGATATAACGTTTTTACCTTCTCTATGCGTTGCCGCTGTCCGGACGTACAATTACTATGGAAACTCTAAAAACTGATAAAATGCAGATAACCCATAGAGGCACGTTTTTACATAGCATCAGCTAGATTACTCTCAATGAGATGGTTTTATGTATTATAACATATCTCTATGCATTTGGAGCATTACAGGTTATTTCAGACCTAGTTTTCACCATTTCCCTGTCCTTTTCTCTAATTTTAGGGGGTTCTCATTAATATTCATGAATATGCTAATGAACTTATTAACTACAATACATTTTTAATCAAATACCAGTTTATTTATTTTATGTTTGGTAACAAAAGTACAAAAATGAGTCATGCAGGAAACACCACATACAGAACAAACACTCGCCCTAACAGCAACACACGGAAACAGCAAATGTACATAACTAGAAAAAACAACAAGAGATACACAAAGACAAAAACAAACATACAATAGGAGGAAGATGGAAGTACCGCCTTGGAACGGTCAGTGACAAAAGTCACTGGGGGTTAAACCGGTTTATGGGCGCCCAACCTCACTCTTATTCCATCCCCACCCTAAAAGACAAACAGTGTAAATAAACGTATCCCCTCTCCGACAAATCTACAACAACCGCGACAGCAAATACAATGGAAAAGTGCATGTATAACGAAAAAACATTTAATTGAACATACTGTATCCACCTATCGCTAGTGTACTCAATGATTGAGCTGCAAACAGAGTAACTGTAGAAAAGTAATAAAGGGTACGACAAAAATGAAATAGTACAGATATCCGACGTTCTCCTTCCATTTCTGGATTTAAGAGGTCGCCTTCATAGAGTACTAAACCTTTCTTGTCGGCGTACATGCAAAGAGGCCAGCGTGATTGCCAACTGTAAAAGGGTTCACAACCAAACATGCAGTATGTTGTAGTACTACAGGATCATATCCCTTTTTAATGAATTGTTTAACACATTTGATGAACAAAGTGAGAAAATGGGTATGTCCAATAATTTTACGAAGTTTGTAAATCACATCACCATAAAATTCAGGATGTGAAATACCGTGTCGCAGAAGCACCTTGAGATTACATTGGTACTTGCCAATAAGCGAGAGATTTCGATAGTAATATTTAGAGAAAGTTTTTCTTAGTTTATGGTATCTATATCCTTGCTTAAAGGGGATGTCCCTACATTTGACGCGTTTCACAACCACTTAAAATATACAAAACTCTTTTGTGTATATGTTGAAAAGTAGTATATCGCAAAAAAACCAATCCAATTATCCAATTTATAATGACAAAACATCAATGTGTTTGATATCGTCGATCCCGGTTTTACTCCCCGATGTTTCAGTTTTATTCGGGTTGGGTTTTAGTTTCGTAACTGTTCGCCCTATTCGCGATTCTCCGACCACTACCGAGAAAGCTATTACGTAAACAATGGAGGGATCGGGTGACCATCGGCAATACGCGGAAGAATTTAACGGAAAAGGCCGATAATATTGTGTTGTAGAACACAAATTATCAGTATTGATGAAATCGGTTTATTTGTATCACAGGGGCATTTTTCGATATAAGTTCAAATTGGGAACCTTCATAATAATGATAGAGCATAACAAATACCAAGTTTTAGGATATTATTGAAAATATCCGATCATTGTAGGGACTTCTTAAGCAGTTTTTCAGTTAAAATGAGATTTCGACTGTTAAAATCGTCAATAGATGAACAAGCTCTAGCAAAACGAATAAGTTGAGATATATAAACCCCGTAAGATGGAGCACGGGGAACATCCCCGTCAAGATGAGGAAAAGTTACAATATTAAAATCAACATCATCTCTTTTGTCATATATTTTAGAAGAAAACATTCCATTATTAATTTTAAGGTCTAGATCAAGAAACGCTGCATAATTGTCGGACGGGTTAGCTTTATTCAATTTGAGTTCTTTAGGATAAATTGTAGGAATCAGAGCATCAAATAAAGGGTTATCTAAGTTAAAAAATATCATCCAAATATCGACAAGTTTCATTGAAGGCTTTTATAACATCTTCTTGTGATTGAGGATTCAAACGCAACATGAAATCTCTCTCATAGCAGTACAAAAACCAATCTGCGACAAGTGGTGCACAATTCGTACCCATAGGAATACCAATTACCTGGTGGTATATAGCACTCCCATAACGTACAAATATGTTATCCAAAAGAAAGGTTAGTGCTTCGCAAACTTCTGAGCAAGTCCAATTGGTGTAATATCCCACCCGCCCGCCAGTAAAGAAAGCTTTTTCAGCATTACATGCCAAGAATGATGTTTTTTCCCGTGCAAATACTTTCTGGATTAAGTTAGTAAGCTTATCCTTAATCAAAATATGAGGAAGAGTTGTGTACAGAGTAGAAAAATCGTACGTGCTTACAGTGGATGCAAGACACCCTTTGTTCTTAAGTTTGTTTAAGACTTCTGAAGAGTTCTTAATAGACCAGAAGAGATTTATTCCAGAATTTTCATAAGTCTTATCACAGTAGAAATTTACATGTGGCTTTACCTTCGTTAAACAAGAAGTCAAAAGTATATAGACAATTTAGTAGTTGTACATGAACTAGAATTTGCAATGAAACGCGCTATGGTTTTTTATGTAGTTTTGGTAACCAATACATTGTAGGAAGTTTATGTTGTGTAATTTTAATATCGGTTCCAAATTGTTCACACTTTTTAACATGGTCTGAAATGATAGTCTTTTCGTCAGTGGTAACTGAAATGTATGACTTGGTATTAATAATTTCCTGCTTCAAGACATCGATATAATGTAATCGTCAATAATAATCACATTATTCGATGCCTTATCAGCAGGAACAAAAACGTATTTTGAATGGAAATCCTGTAAACTCTTTTTAAGATGTCTAACAGATGTTCTAGGTTTAGGTGGAAGAAGGTGTTTATTAGAGCTGTAAAACGAAATGCGTTTATCAATTATATCAAAAATTAGTTTTTTCCAACAAGAAAGAGCATTAGACTCAACATGTTCTCTTCGACACCATTTAATACTAAAATTTTGTAAAGCCTCCGCAATCTGAACTCGACAAGAGTTAAAATCTATAAAGGATGGTATTCTATATTTGGGACCTTTATTCAAAACAGATCGTAGACGTTTATCTTTAATTATCTCAAAATTACCAGTAATCACATGACCAGCCGGAGAATAGCAAAATTTTGAGGTGGTGCAATCTCAATTATCAGGAATATTATCATTAATATTAAGGTCGGCCACAATTTTATTGTAGTTGAAAATTGTATTTCTGATGGGTTTGTTATATTTGTAGCAGATGATAGGTGGTTCTGTATTTTTAAAGTATTTAGGAATAGTGTCAATTACATTTTTGTCTCTAAATATACTTTGGAGGTCAATAAAATCAATACCTTTATTAATAAAAGGAATTTTCAAGAAGAATCTTTGGTGTTCAGATAATTTGTCAATGTGTGGTCTGAGAACATGTAGAGTAAAGCTTTGTATCAAACTAGCCGTTCCTATGAGAGGATCCGATCTAAAAATAATTTTATCGGCTTGCTCGTCAATTTCTTTTAATGAACATATAGATAAGGAGGAAAGTATAGAAAGCATGGCATGTTTACCCGAAGTAAGGCGTAAAGTATGTAGATTAAGAAGAGTCATTACTATTACCATTTTTGCGAATGCCATGTGACCGAGATTTGCGTTTTCTAATAGAAAAAATTGAAAAAATATCTATATCTGGTTCTTTTGAAATATTTCCAGTCTGGTAAATATTATCATTCAGTCCTAAAGGAAAAGGTGTTTGCAATTATTTGATCCAATTTAATTCAGATATAAATCTAGCTTTCGATTTAAAGCTACTAGTAGCCTCCTTCTCATATGTTATATGCTCAACAATTTGTACTAAAACATCTTTAAAAGAATGGCCAGATTTCCGAAAGTGTTGGTATAAAAAATTGTTTAGTTTACGATTTCGACACTGATATGCATGCTCACGAAATCGAGTCTTTAAAGCACGTCCTGTTTATCCTAGGCACTGTATACCGCAACTAGGCGCGTTTCAAGTTAAAACATAAATAACGTTAGTAGTAGTACAATCAACGTCTGAGTTTATCTTGACATTAAATGTTCTACCATTAACTGTAGATTTTATAGTGGAATTACAAGAAATGTTACTACAACATATGCACCTCTTAGCAAAGCACTTTTGGATAATTGGATACACTCTGTGTCGCCTGCATAAGGACTGTTTACGAATAGAAGAAACATGTTAGTTCATACTGTTAGCTATTATCCCTCGAAGGCCTTGAGATATAATGCTATCTTCTCTATGTGCTTAGGCTACCAGACGTACCTCTGCTATGGATACTCAAAATGCAATAAAAATGCAAATAAGCCATAAAGACACGATTTTTTTTAAATAATACTAACATTGGGGATATTTTATGTATAAAAACATATTTGGGTGTATTTGGACCATCAAAGGGTGACTAGTTTTCACCATATTATAGTCTTTTTTCCTTCATTTTTCGGGTTTCTCATTAATATGCATGATTATGCAAATGAGGTAATTAACAAAAACATATTCTTATCAAAGACCAATGTCTTACCTTTAGTTTGACACCAGTTTCAATCTCTTAGTGCCCCGAATAACATAGATATACTACATTATAACCTGTACCCACCGTCGTTGTCCAGACCTCCGGTTGCCATGGAAACGGTAGAAAAACCCATAGCAGGAATGAGTTTTTTCATGGGTACAATTTTGATTTCCATTCAGCAGACCCTACAAAACACCCTGGTACCCATGGAAAAAGTCAGAGGGGGTGCACGGTAACCCTTTCTGGCCCCCGGGGTATAGAGATCTTTAGATAAATACTAGGAAAGGTTTAAATTTAATGTTACATAAAAACCCCAAACATCACTGGTATTGATTTTTCGTTATTTTTCAAATGACGTTAAGATCGAAAGGTTATGATAATACAGAGGCTAAATTGCGGACTAATACGCCGTCTGAAACAGTATGCGGCCATGATTCGGATGCGGTCTGTGTTTATCTCGTATAGTCATAAAATTCGCTGATGCTAAAGCATAGCTTCCCTTTATTTCCAGGAAAAATCCATCTGACTGCTAGACACTTTGGTTAAATAGTGGATGGACACAGTATTGTTTGTTCCTCCAGTTACCAGGAAGGTGCTCCCTTGCTCTTCAGTGTGTATTATATCTTCAATATACAGTACTCAGATAATGCAGCTGCCACATTGGAGTTCAAACAGAGGTATACACATTACTCATTCACATTTTATTTAACCAATTAATTTACCTCATAGGCTATATTTATACTCAATCTCTATGAACATATCTACTGAAAAGGACAACATTTACTAGAACAAGGAAAAATTTAAAGTTCTGCATATGTGAAAATATTGTGATAAAAAGAGCATGTGCTCCACAGGAGCAAATGCTCTTCTTATCACAATGTTTTCAAAAAGTGACTTTTACATTTATTCGTCAAAAGGCGCCAATATCGGGGAATGAGTTAATATACTTCTCCAGGAAAAAGAATTTCTAAACTCAATTTTGCTGTACAGGAGTGCATAGTTAACACGACAATGATGCCATTTCAGAATGTTTAATTCAGAGTTCTACTTCATGTTTAATTTGTAAATATGAACCATGTGTTTGCAGAAATGTTTCAGGTTCTAATGCTGATTTATTTAATACTGGTATGAATATTTCCGCTCAAAACTTAGGATTATGTACAAATGGTATTATAATTGGTCATTTGAATATTCAGGGATTAAGAACCAAATTTGATGAGCTACAGTTAATACTAAATTCGAATAAAATATATATTTTTGGAATTACAGAAACAAAAAGCAACCAAAATCATCCTACGGAAAGTTTTGCAATAAATGGTTTTCAATTCCCCATTCGCAAGGATAGAATACAGGACAAAGGTGGAGGGATACTTATATATGTTCGGGATAATATAAATTGTCCTCGTAGAAATGATTTGGAAAGTTCTGATTTAGAAAGTATCTGGCTGGAAATAAAAAATATAAATTCAAAATCCTTTCTAATTTGCATTTTGTATAGACACCCGAACTCGCTCTCATCTTGGAAAACATCTTTAGATGATAATTTAGAAATAGCTCAACTTGAAGATAAAGAAATTTTGGTTCTTGGTGACTTCAACAAAGTAACCATGAATAGTCGTATAAAAGATGAATGGATTAATTACACGTCATCTCTTGGACTTTCTCAACTAGTATCTAATCCAACACGTGTTTATGGTGCTTCAAAAACTTTATTTGGACATCAGTTCCAAGGTTAAGTGTAAGTGACCATTATCCAATTTTTTGTTCAAGAAAAATGAACCATAAATATAAAAAATCGAAGCACCACGCTATAAAATACAGATCTTTTAAATATTTTAACGAGAATTATTTTCTTGAAGATTTAAGAAACATAGACTTCAATGATGTTATGCTTATTACTGATGTCAATCAGGCGTTGAAATCATTTATGGTAAACTTTTCATCTGTTATTGATAAACATGTACCACTGCGTCATCATAGGGTTAAAAGGACTAAACAGCCTGACTGGTTAACTGCAGAGATTCTTGATGCTATGAAAGAAAGAGATAAATTAAAATTGAGAAATGATGAAACAAACTATGAATTATACAGAAATAGAGTATCCAATTTAATTCATAATGCAAAGAAAAATTCATATGAAAAGAAAAGTTCTGAAGGACAAAACAACCCATCTTCTATTTGGAAATTATTCAAAGAATTCAGGTCGCCTAAGCAGGATAAGTGTTTTGTTAATAGCCTTTCTGTAGATGGTATTGATATAACTGAGCCTGAATAGATGTCAGACGAGTTTAATACATTTTTCACAAATATCGCAGCCAAATTGAAAGAACCAATTTCTTCTTCCGATTTTAATGATGTTAAAAAATTTGTTAACAGCCCTGTGCCAGGCCCTATGTTCTTCAATCTTCCAAATGTTGGCAAAGAAAATGTAAACAATATGCTTTTGAATTTAAATATTTCTAAGTCAACTGGCCTAGATGAAATTGGTCCACGGATATTAAAACTATCAGCTAACTTGATATACCCAGTTATTCATCACATACTTAACCTTACTATATCACAAAATGTATTCCCTGAGACTTGAAAATCTGCAAAGGTCACTCCATTATTCAAATCATGGTCTAAACAAGATGTAAATAACTACATTCCTATCTCTATACTTCCTACTTTATCCAAGATACTAGAGAAACATGTTCATGATAATTTTATGAATTACCTTAATCATTATAAGCTTATCATTCAAACTCAAAGTGGGTTCAGAAACAATCATAGCTGCGAAACCGCCCTTGTACATATTATAGACAAATGGCTAAAAGCAATCAATGATGGGTATATTGTAGGGGTAGTTACGGTGGATTTTAAAAAAGCAGGGAAAAAGTAATACATGAGTCTGGTAAGCTCATCCTGTATCCAAGTTTAAGAGTATACCATCATAGAGTACTACCCTCGGCCTGTCATCGCGCAAGCAAAGAGGGAAGCGTAGCTACCGACTGTAAAAGGGTCGATAACCAAATGTGCAGTGCGTTGCAATATAATAGGATCATAACCTTTCTTTTTAAATGTTTTAATGCGTTTTATAAACAAATAATGAAAATGGATATGACCCCGAATTTTCCTAAGTTTGTAGATAACATCCCTATAAAATTCTGGTAGAGAAATGCCTTGTCGCAGTAACGTCCGTAAAAGAATTGCAATTATATTTACTAATGAGAGGTAAATTTCGATAATAAAATTTAGAAAAAGTTTTCCGAAGTTTGTGATATCTGTAACCTTGCTTAAGAAGTTTATCAGTTATAACTATATTACGTCTGTTAAAATCTTCAAGCAAAGAACAGGCTCGGGCAAACCTAATAAGTTGAGAAATATAAACCCCATAAGATGTAGAACGTGGCACATCTCCATCTAGAAAAGGATAATTAACAATTTTAAAATTAAAATCCTATCTTTTATCGTATACTTTGGACGAAACTTTATCATTTGTAATTGAAAGATTCAAATCTAAAAATGAAGCATTAATGTCAGATTGATTAGCTTTGTTTAATGACAGTTCTTTTGGGTAAATTGAAGAAATCATAGTATCAAAATAAGGATTATCTAAATTCAAAATACCCAATTTGGGTTAAAAAGCAATCAAGTTGTTATTGTTATACTAGTTATCATAAAACATTTTGTATGTTTTGCACTTCTAAATATATGCCTATATTCTGATAGAGCCACATGAGAAGACCCTACAGCTTGACATTTAACCTGTTTACAGGCGAATCAAAACCAGCTTCTTATCTGGATGTTGTCTGCATGAGAAGCTGAACTTATTGAAAAAAATGCAGAAATGTTGACAGACTGTTGCATCCTAGATTTGTTAAAGACACAAGAATTTTAGAAATCACTACTTAAACATGCTGCTGAATAATTTTATAATACATATAAATGGATAATGCTGGTCTTCATGAACTTAACAAAGTATTGAATGTGGCATGGGTTCTCATAAAGTGGTGCTTATCAAACTGTTTTCAGGTGGCAAGTTTAAGTTACGTACTATTTTCCACAAATGTGAATTCACTGTCTAATGGGCAGCTTTTATATGTATGATTATTATGACACAGAAGTTTAGTGTAATCCTTACAATTTATTTGTGAGATGCATTTAAACGGGTTAAAGATCCCGTAATTTTTAAAGGAAATGTCCCGGCAGCTGCCGGGATTTTTCCCGTAATTTTTAACGGGAATTTTTTACAGTGAAGGTAAGTAGGAGGATGAATAGATGGATGGATGGATGGATGGATAGATAGATACATAAATAGATAGATAGATAGATAGAAAGAAAGATAGATAGATAGATAGATAGATAGATAGATAGATAGATGGATATAGTTTTAAAGCTTTCGGTTATTACAGAGCTAAACGCCGAAGTACGCAAAACAAAAAAAAGACCAAAACATATTTCGTTAAGCTGTATCTATAGTTAGAAACAATTTCAATTCAATGATATGGTTGAAACTTGGTACATAGATGGATGTATTGCTATGCAGACAGACATGTAAACGAACAAACAGTCAGACAGACGTACGACAGACAATTTTAGACAAACAAACAAAAATACATATACAGACTGGCATATAGACAGACAGGCAGATATATAAGATGTTTCAGTAGCGTTTGACAGCACGTAGGAGAGACAACCGCTATATTTTCGATATAGAATTGTGATAATAGTTATGTTTCTTGGGGTATTTAAAAATATCTATTCAAGTACCTGTATATTTTGTCAGGATGGTGTTGTTCCGAGTCAAAGTTTCACTATGGTAATTGTAAACGTTATGGTTAGCCTACTGTACGTTTCTGAAGCGGAAACAAATCAAATATTTAACGTGTCTCCGTCTTACATCTATTCCATTACTATTTTCAGTTTTTATTTCAATACCTTTCTTTCTTCGCCTTTTCAACTAAATGTCTAGATTTCGTTCCACCTCTTCTACGGAAGAATGCCGGCATAATGGTAAGTAATAACCATGTAGTCCTGTTTCAACTTTAATGTTATCCAGATCACTCCATATACCCGTAATGTAATGATCTATATACCCGGTATGTCTGTCTGCTCTGTCTCTCTGTCTCTGTCACTCTGTATCTCTCTCACACTCTCTCTCGTTCTTCACTCTAGCTAACAGTATTCATAATTGTATGTCTGTCTGTTTGTGTGTCTGCTTGTCTGTCTGTGTCTTTCTCTGTACCCCCTCTCTCATTCTCTTCTCTAGCTAACTATATATAATACTGTTTTCTCGCTAGTCCTAACATTAGTAAAGAATATTGACAAAATGCTACGGAGGTAGCAGGGTGAAAGTTCCCACAGAAAGCTTCGAGTGTTCTGTAGGGTAGGGGTTTCCAATTGCATTACGCTCCCATCTGCCAGATAATGGTACTTTTTCCCGTATTTTAAATCTTTATTGCCGTTTGTGGACACGTACAATGCTCCAGTGGAATTATTTCACAATTCAATGAACTATGCAATCTGTATATATATAGTAGAACCTGTCTTAAGCGACCTTTCATTTATGGAACACAGGGACTTTAAAAAGCAAGTAGTTGCTTAATGCAGGGCAAAAGTATACAACTAAGCAGACACGAATGGTTGGTATTTAAAACATTAGTTTTGATTTGTTTTATTGTGGATAGCGACGAACCTCATTTGTTTGTCATATATTTTGCTACAACACAACATCCAAGCGCTATGGATGTGAAGCAACCACACTATATCTTGACATGATGTTACTGAAGTAGTCTGTAGACTAACAGACAGTTGCGCATTGATCAATACAATTACGCATTGTTTAACCCTTCGCTTGCTATTCACATCAATATACCTACCTGTAAATCGTGAAGACCCAGATGAGACAGCACCTGCAGGAGCTGTTTCATCAGGGTCTGCACTATTTACAAGTTGATTGTGCAACCAGTGCACTCCACTTTTCCTTTCTTTAGATGGAAAGTAATGTTTACACAATAAAGGCTAAACTTTACTCAATAAATACATATTTCTATGCCTTTGCAAAAAGAGTAGACCCAGATCAGACGGACCTGTTTGGTCAGGGGCTGTCTTGTTTGTTTATGAAATAATATAAATATAACTCTACAGTTCTGTCATGATCAAAAGTTCATTTGACCATTTATCATTAAAAAAAATGAGTCGAAATACTCTTCATGACATCATTATTTCTTACGTTATTATTCATGAAGTAAAGGTTTACAGACGCCAGTTTATACTACATTCACTATTACTGACATATATTGATGATCACGATGTTTTCAAGCGTTATCACATTTTGTATAGCATGTAGAAGTGAGTACGAAGTGGATTTGAGTACGCATACACTGGCGAGATCTAATAAACATACATGTTACACCATTTAACCGAACGATAAATATGGATGGAATGATATTGCACGTTTTCTATATTTTCTGCTTTTGTACTATCAATGCAAAACAGCATAATTACTGTAACCAGTTTCCTTCCGGTAAAGAATTCTTAGCCCTGCCTCTATAAACACATTATTTCTTTCTTTTGATTTTATATTTGGGGTGGGGAATCGAAATGACCCTTCACGGTACCACCCTGTGTACGACTCCTACACGGTACCACCCTGTGTACGACTCCGATAAACCTATCACAACAAGGTATCCTCTGGGTTTCATCATTTTTACCGGGTTTTCAACGGAAAACTCCGGTTATTAAAATGCTGATGTACGGCGGGCGGGCGGACGGGCGGACGGGCGGGCGGCTGCCAGTTTTGTTCGGACGATAACTCCTATATGGCTCATGCCATTGGATTGAAACTGCATACATAGAAAGATCATGATAAGAGGAAGTGTCATGCACAAGGTCTCTCTGGCTTCACTAATATTGGAATTATACCCCTTTGAACTTAAAAATGTGTCAGTCAATATGTGCGCCCGTCCGGTCTTGTCCGGGCTGTAACTTAGAACTTCATGGATGGATTGTAAAATCACTTGGGATAAATGTTCCTCTAGACGGTACGGCGTGTCGCATGAAAAAACCATGTCAATGGCTGAAAGGTCAAGGTCATACTTAGAGGTCAAAGGTCAAAATCATGTATATTTTTAACTGTATTAACAGATTTTGCTTGTCCGAAGTATATCTCCTACACTACTTTGGCTAGGATCACCAAATATGGTGTGTGAGTACATCTTGGGATGGCGGAGTGTCATATACTGTTTATAGGTCAATGTGATATTGACCTTGACCATGGGCTTCATTTACAAGAAAAACTTGTCCGGAGCATACTTTCTATACAGAACCAGCTAGGATCACCAAATATGGTGTGTGAGTTCATATGCATTGGCGGAGTATTACATACTTTTTAAGGTCAATGTGACCTTGACCTTGACCTTTGACCTCATTTGCAAAATAACCTTGTCTGAAGCATATCTCCTACACTACTTCAGCTAGGACCACCAACTATGGTGTGTTAGTACATCTTGGGATGGCGGAGTGTCGCATACTATTTATAGGTCAATGTGACCTTGACATTGGGCTTCATTTACAAGAAAAACTTGTCCGGGGCATACCTCCTATACGGAATCAGCTAGGATTACCAAATATAAATCTTGGGTTGGCGGTGTCTCACATACTATTTTTAGGTCAATATGACATTGACCTTGAATTTTGACCTCATTTGCAAAAAAATACCTTGTCCGAAGCATATCTCCTACACTACTTCAGCTAGGATCACCAAATATAGTGTATGAGTACATTTTGGGATAGCTGAGTGTCGCATACTTTTTATAGGTCAATGTGACCTTGACCTTGGGCTTTTTTTTTACAAAAAACACTTGTCCGTAGATTACCTCCTACACTGCTTCAGCAAGGATCACCAAATATGGTGTGTGAGTACATCTTGGGACGGCGGAGTATCACATACTATTTATAGGTCAATGCGACTTTGACCTTTGACCTCAGTTACAAAAACAGCTTGTCTGGAAAATGTCTTCTGCATCATTTCAACCATGACTACCAAATATTGTATGTGAGTACATCTTGGGATGGCAGAGTGTCGCATACTATTTATAGGTCAATGTGTCCTTGACTTTGGGCTCTATTTACAAAAGAATTTTTGTCCGAAGCATGTACCTCCTTTACCGAATTAGCTAGGATCGCCAAATATAGCATGTGAGTTTGTCTTGGGATGGCGGAGTGTTGTATACTAATTTTAGGTGAATGTGACCTTGACCTCATTTACAAATAAAAGCCTGTCCTTAACATATCTTCTACACTACTTCAGCTAAGATCACCAAATATGGTTTGTGTGAGTACATCTTAGGATGGCAGAGTGTCGCATACTATTTATATGTCAATGTGACCTTGACCTTGGGCTTCATGTACAAAATAATTGTCTTGAGCTTTCCTCCTACACTGAATCAGCTAGGTTCATCAAATGTGATGTGTGAGTTTGTCTTGGGATCACATACTTGTTATAGGTTAATGTGACCATGACCTTGACCTTTGACCTCATTTTAAAAAATGGCTTGTGCGGAGCATATCTTCTACACTACTTCAGCTAGGATCACCAACTATGGTTTGTGAGTAGATCCTGGGATAGCTGTGTCGCATACTATTTAAAGATCAGTGTGACCATGAGCTTGACCTTTGACTTCATTTACAAAAAAGCTTGTCATCCCTACACCGAATCATCTAGGATCACTAATTATGGTGTATGAGTTCATCTTCGGATGCTGGACTATTGCATACTTTTTGTAGGTCATGTGGCCATGACCTTGACCGTTAACCTCAAAAATGAAAAAATATTGTCATTTAGGGTAACTTGAGTTCAAATTGCCGTCTTACTTTGCAATCTTTATCTTCATTTTGCAGTTGCATATTGCAGGCCTGCTTACAAAACACATATTGTCAGTGCTTTGCTTTGGGCCATTTGTCACGTACTGTGACACATTTCTTGTTCTGTAAGTTATGCCCCTTTGAACTTAGAAATCACCAGTTAATACTGAAGGAAAACCCGGTTTGATGTCGTGTCGACATTTCTTGTTGTGGTTTTTTCCGTTTTTTGTCGTACCCTGTATTACTTTTCTACAGTTTCTCTGTTTGCAGCTCAATCATTGAGTACACTAGCGATAGATGGATACAGTTGTTTCACTTAAATATGGTTTGGTTTTACATGCACTTTACCATTTGCATTCGCGGTTGTTGTAGATTAGTCGATCTGTAGTCGATAAGTAATTTGTATGGACCCATGACGTTCGAGATATCCAAGTTTATTTGTATCTCCTTACTCCGCACCCATAGCGATCGCATTTACAAACAAATTGTGTCCAGGTGAAAGACCTAGTGACTGGATGTATCAACAAGATCCAAGCTGTTAGACACTTGGTCAGTAGTTTTTTAACCCTTTCCCTCATATAAACCGTTTACATCCTGATGTAACCTCTGGTTACTCGACTTCTTATCGGATCTAAAACGCTTCCATATGGCATCCGAATTTAACCATCTCCCACACAGTTTGCTCTGGTTTGGATCAGTTGCAATGCTGACTACAACTGAATCAGACAAAAATTTCTGAGAAACTATCAACCGGGTGTCAAACGGGTGGATTCTGATGAGACGCCGAGCCACTCGGCGTCTCAATAGGTTGCAGGCTGTTTGCAAATGCAAATCTATACTGGCTTAGCAAGAAAAGAATTCAGCTCAGGTGTGTGCTAACTAAATGTGTACCTTGTCCCTCATGGTAAACCGTAGTACGACAGCAATTATCTGCAGCACCAGAATGATTATCACAATGGCAGCATACCGAAACACACAGAAAGTGTATGTATTAAGCCAGTATATGCAGGACCAGAATAATTACCGCAAAGATGGCATAGGGCCTACTAAAACAAGTACCGAAACTGCATGTATTAAGCATATCTGTCTGCCTCTCTGTCTGTTTGTCTGACTGTCTGTCTGCTTGTCAGTATGTCTGTCTGCCTGCCTTTCTCTCTGTCTTTCTATCTGTCTGTGATTCGCCTGAAATACAAATTATAAAACCTTTATTAACCCTTTACCCGATAGATGTGCCTGTTAATGCCTTTGCAAACAGATCGAGATCAGACGGCGAATGTAGGAGCGGTCTGTTTTGAATCTGCTCTGCATGCTTATTATACGATCCGATTCTCCGGTTTTTTATGTGGCCAAAACTTCCCGTATTCACATTTCATTCTAAAAATAATCTGATCAATATTATTGATGTCATTTTTATTAGATGAATGTTCTACAGGTAAATAGTTTGAGCAATATGCATCACATGCAACAGGAGTACATTCAAGTCAGATTTAGAGCATAACTAATTCGTTCACATTATAATAGAGAGTAACCCTTACAACGCTCAATTTTCAAATAGACTATTCCAAAATTCAAACATGTCAAACTTGCTGTGAATATTTAGAGATCTTTCTAAAGAAACGTGCAACATGACAAACAGGACAGACCCTGTTGAGTGCGTTTCTCTAGCAGATCTCTCATCCGGGTCTACACTGTTTGCAAATTACATTAGTGGCTCGTGCCCGCACTATAATGGTTAAGTTTACTGATGTAAAGGACGAACGCTAACGCCTGCTTGTAAAAAGTCAATGCACTGAACTGGTAAATATTTCATCTTTTACCCCCCTTATGCTTTGAATATTCTTGAATATTAATTAGCTGATTTTAACCCATTACATGTACATCATAGGCTTTTTAGAACCACACCCTTTGAAAAATCTACTGAAAAGGAGCAATAACGTTTAGAATTGTGTATTTTTTATACGCCCGTTCGAAAAAAACCCGGGACGTTTTATGGAATGGCGCTGTCTGTCTGTCTGTCCGTCCGTCTGTAACATCTCTAACTAAAGTTCCGCTCGGTGGATCCTTCCCAAATTTCACCACAATGTTTATCTGGACATGCTTCAGTAGCATGCCCAGTCCCGGTACGTATATCCAAGGTCAAGGTCACACACTTGGACTTAAGAATTTGCGTTTAGCAAAACTGTTAACCTGTCTGTCTGTCTGTCTGTCTGTAACATCTCTAACTCAAGTTCTGCTTGGTGGATCCTTCTCAAATTTCACCACATTGTTTAGAATTTGCGTTTAGCATTTGCGTTAAACAAAAACGTTAACCTCAATTTATGTGGAACACATGTTTGTAAGTCCACTTATTTACATAACCCTTTGAAATAAAGCGTTGAAACTTGAAACACTTGTTCACCATCACAACATTCACCTGTAGGCAAAAGTAAGCCTACATAACTGTAAAGCATTTAGACAGAATTATGCTCCGTTTTAACATAGAATGTTTGGATAAGGTTTTAGTTAAAGTTCACTTATTTACATAACCCTTTTAGATAAAGCTTTGAAACTTGGAATACGTGTTCACTATCACAACCTTCACCTGTAGGCAAAAGTATATAACATAATTATGGCCCTTTTTAATTTAGAATTTTTGGTTAAGGTTTTTGTTAAAGTCCACTTATTTACACAACCCTTTAAGTTAAAATATTTTGCGACTTGCAACACTTGTTCACCATCAGACGCTTCATGTGTAGACAAGAGTTAATAACTCTGTCAAGCATTTAGACAGAGTTATGACCCTTTTTAATTTTTAATGTTTGGTTAAGGTTTTTTGTTAAAGTACGCCAATTAGCAACCCTTTTAGATAAAGCCTTGAAACTTGCTCGCACAATTGGACTTAGAATTTGCGTTTAGCAAATATGTTAACAACCTCAGTTTATTGTGAACAAGACCTCGACGGGCATATATTGTGCCCACTGGCACTCTTGTTAAACCATTGTAATAAATTTAGCATTTGCTCTTATAAAGCAAATGCTCTATTTGTTACAATGGTTTAAAATAAAGTAACTTTTACAGAGGCGCCAAAAAGGGTCAATATGAGGGAATAAAATATACTGATTTTACAGATGAACACTAACGCCTGCTGGTAAGAGGTCAATAAAATGTAACGGTAAATAGTTAACCCTCTGCACTATGAATATTAGTTTAAACATATTTTATTTCATTAATGTACATAAATCCACATATCACTAGATTTATATTAAGGATTGTATCGGAAGCAACATGCTTATTGGGATCCTCTCCATGACGCATTATAACTACACTGGTGGACATTGTTTAACATATCATGACACAACTATGTCGGTGAGTACAACTCAAATAACTAGGAGAATGAATATTGATGTAAGACATGGTACCGTTATGGAAATTACTTAGCTGAATTTTAAATGACAAATGGACATGATTATTTTTGCCATGGCAGAAACTCTACAATCAGATCTGTATATTTTCGTGAACAAACAGAGCAGAACCTAATCAAACTGCTTCTAACGGAGAAGTCTGATATGCGTCTAGTATGTTTGCAGAAACGTGAAAATGTATCTGTATAGAGTTGTTAAATGCAGCACATTAACCCTTTCCTCCATAAATACGCCTTTCTAAGCCTTGGAAAACGGAGTAGACACAGACCAGACTGCTCCTATTGAAGCCATCTGATCAGCGTCTGTTCTGTTTGCTTATGAAATAATATAAATCTGTTTCTACAGTTTCAGCATTGGAAAAGTTCATGTGTTAATATGCCATTTTAAAATTTAATCCTATTATTATTTCTAACATGAATATTCATCGAGTAAAGACCTAATGTCTAAACTTATTTGGATCAGTGGTGTTTGTAAGCGCACGTAACGTCGTTCTTAACTCTTAGCCTGCTCTATATGTATTCCTATTTTCAATACCTATTGAATATTCATGGGCAAAACATTTATAATGAAATATGGCAGGTGAAACATTCTAGCCATTTTTGAAAGTTAAGAAACAGATCTTTCAAATTTCGTTAGCAAACAGAGCAGATCCTGATCAGACGGCTCCTATAGGAGTCGTCTGATCTGATCTACTTTGTTTGCAGATGCATATAAACACGTCTATATGAAGGAACTAACTAGGTAAGGCTGAATCCTCTTTCATTCTCTCCCGAATTTCTCTCTCAGTTTCGCCGACATACACCATTATATCGATATATATCGAAACTGAGAGAGAAATTCGGGAGAGAATGAAAGAACATTTGAGTGATGTGAGACATGAGAGAGAGAAGCCAATAAACAGACATTTTGGAATCGGTGGTCATAGCAGTGATGATGTGAGATTTGTAGTTTTGAAACGGATGTTCCATGCATGTATAATTGAAAGACAGATCCATGAAACTGATTGGATATGGAGGCTGATAACGTACAGACCATTTGGCTGTAACATCAACGAGGATAATGCGCTAATGCATGCATGACGTCGTTTCACCATGACGTCATTACATTTTAAATAACACCCCAATGTCACCATGACGCTGGATCAACATTATTCTCTCTGATTTTATGGCTGAAAGCATGTAACAAAATGTGACGTGTATTTTGACATGATAATCTTTGAAAAAGGCCCTTAGTTGTCAAAATATTAGATCAGAGCAGTTCAAGTATTTATGTATTATATTAATTCCCTATTTTGGAATATTTTCTTCATTGTGATAAACGTATAGATCTACCTTCGTTTTCCAGTAAAAACATTTCGACGATTATCGACCTGGCGTCTGAACAACGTCTTCAACGTCTTTTCCCGCCAAGTACATGTAATAAAATACTACTGGTGGCAAACAATGTAGATTCCATGACCTATCGGGGTCTGCACTGTATACATTGCACAAATATTATAGACATCCCTTCAATATAAACAAGCCAGCTTTTTAATTCCTACAACCACAGGCATGCACAATTTAGAGCTCGAACATTGATTCTTTATTCTACATGAATATTCATGTCAAAAATAATGACATGAAGAATACAAATTACATCATTTTAATAATAGCACATTGACGAGGGAATTGCCATGTCAAAAACTGTAGAATCATATCTATATGACATCATAATCAAACAGTGCAGACCCAGGTCAGACGGTTCCTACGTTTGCTCTACTTTTATTAGCGCTCACATTCACTGCTGTAATTTTGTAGTACAGTCGAACTTCGATGTCTCGAACTTGAATTGGCCGTACAAAGTACTTCGAAATAAAAGAAGTGCGACTAATCCTAATCTGGACAATTTCTCAAACTTCTCAAGTTTACAGCTTAATGTAAGTCTAACGTAATACTGAAAGCTTTCAGCATTACTTTAGACCTGCATTTAGCTGTCACGTGTATTTCTAGATATGCGTAGTGACACATTTTATTACTATCATCGTACGTTATCCCAAAGTTCGAGTGATCCGAGTTCAACTGTAGAGAAGATTGTCACCGATAAAGCTAGACACGTTTAATTTGCAAACCAATTGAGAGTTCAATAAGTAAGTAAAAAAAGAATAATAGATGTGGAATATTTCGGAATTCATTTTCCTATAACGACCACTATATTACATCTAGTATTTTGTGTTAAAGACAGGCGGTTGCTTAAAGCAATGTTAAAGTAAAACAGAACGATCCTATAGGAGTGTTCTGTTTTACTTTCACCTTGCTTTAAGCGGCCACCTGCCCTAAATATCAAATAATTAACACAATTTAGTGGCCGATAAAGAGGTTTTACTGTATTTAAAATATATAGTTTAAAGTTCTTCTAGGCAAACGTTCTGTTTATTATGCATTGCCTTTAAAAATGTATTCTTGTCTGTGTACCATGTGTATTGTAATGATGATTTGTCTTTACTATGAGCATATTATGTATGTTCTATTATTATGTATTGTATTGTATTTTATACTTCGTCTTGGATACTAACGTACGGCTTATCTATGACACATGCTACACAGCGTAATAATTTCAGGTACCGAAGAAGGTATTATTATGTTCCGGTTTCAGATGCAGTAAAGTCACTCAAAAGAAGTATGAACTTTAAAAACGTGTTGTGAGCTTAATGCAGGATCGAAGTTGTGCTTACAGCTGTAAACGGAGCTTTCTACATTAATTTTGCCCTGTATTAAGCAATAGCCAGTTGTGTAGACTCCTATTTCAATAAATTATATGCACGCCTCAGCGAAACTTATAGCTATATTAACACGATTTGAAGGTATACTAGAACCCCTCTAAACCGGAATAGTAGAGTAGAATTAATATACTTTTAGACTGCTTAATGCAGGGTGAAAGTCATGCAAAAAGAACCTCTAGGAACTTTCTGCATGACTTTCACCCTGCATTAAACTGCTATCTGTCTCAAAGACCGATATTTATACTAAATTTAACATTCATCATTATGCAGCTGTACATTTTTGTGTCAACTGTACAGCTATGTACTGGTTGTGTTTGGCGTACTTTGCAAATTCAACCGCATGTACTACTCGATATAGTCTTCCGCTGCTTTTGAAAATATTAGTTTGATAGTTGAAAACATAGAGACTAGTACAGACTTCATACGGACGGTATCATACTACATGTATCTTATACCCTGTTATGACAAATTCATGAGAAGTAGTTACGCCATATCTTCTGTAACAATCATATCGTGTCAAGGAGAGGATCCATAAAATTTGTTAGCTTTCGATCCAATACGTTTTCTCTTAAGCTCCGGTTTAGATGGGTTTTACTATAATATCAACATATCCATACTTTCCGAAAACGTTCAATTGTTGCAACATATAACTCTGTCTAAGATAACTCTTTCGTAAGTTTGACCTGACATATTTGGGTGCTGATGAGGGTCCGTTTAAAAGCAAATGTCGATATGTTACATCCCAATGTGTTGCTATGCTGTACGTATTCAAATCATGAGTCAATATCAACCGTGTTTACATGTAAGATACAATAGTGAATAGAGCGATTATTATAAGATCGTTAATATTGACCTTAAATATTTCAGTAGGGTCCAGAACGATTTTCAAATCAATATACAGTGAAGCTCAACTAAAGCGACCTCTTTATGAATGGATATAAGTGATATAATCCAGATCGAGATTAGACGGACCCTGCAGGAACCGTCTGGTCATGGTCCGCTCTGTTTGCTTATGATATAATATATCAGATTTTACAGATTCTAACACTTTCGTCTTTTTCTATGAATCTGTCACGTGCATCTGTCCGGAAATGGTCGAGTACTTGTTACACGGATTTATCCGGCAATAACCGATTGGTTGCGATTGACGAGTGGCGTCATATAGCGAAGTACGTTTCATTGTTAAATTTCATTTTCAAGATATTCTTTTTAATTCCAATATAAGAAGACACACAAATTTAAAATTAGAATGTTTGCCTCGCGTGATAAGATGTTTCTACCCGACTACAGAAGAGCCTGGTGCAAATCCTCTAGTCTTGATAAACGGAGGAACCGGAAGTTCGTTTATAGCACCATAAAGTGGACATTGCTTGAGTAGACAAGGACTCTCCTGCCACAAGTACCTGTAATAAACATAAAAAAGGAGACATTAAAATGATTTACAAACGTGTCAAAATAAGTATTGTAGAATCTTTAAACTCTATCATAATTCCATGAGCAAACAGAGTAGACCTTGATGTTTGTCTAATCTGTTTGCAAATGTGTTAAAATAAATTTATATGAGGGAAAAGGTAAAGCTACCATTACAATTATTGCAAAACCATTTGCTCTATGGTACAGTACAGTACTATTTGTAGAGCCTGTCTTAACCCATTCCCTGTTCTATGTTAATTCCAAATTTCAATATCTACTGAATATTCATGGTCAAAATAGTTATAATGAAATAATTTAGCCATTTTCGAAAGTAAAGAATCAGGTCTTTCAAATTCCACTAGCAAACAGAGCAGACCCTGATCTGACGGCTCCTCTAGGAGCCGTCTGATCTTGGTCTACTCTGTTTGCAAATGCGTGAAAACACGTTTATATGAGGGAAAGGGTTAAGCGGCCATCAAAGAGGTCTACTAGCACATAGTGACAGTAAAGACTTAGTCCCGCTGATACTCCATAGAACAATATTTCTGGAATCAGGATGCAGATCGATGCATTCTCCTGTAGGAGCTGTCTCTATTATTTTGCCCTGAATTAAGCAACCACCAAATTATAAAGTTTCCTATTTTAACCCATTACCCTAAATACAATTTTAAACCGATGCTCTTTTAATAAATTTATCGAAAGGAGCATTTACTAGAGAAAATGAAATTATAAATTTGTGTAGGTTTAACCCTTCGCTTGCTATTCACGTCAATATACGTACCTGTAAATAGTGAAGACCCAGATGAGACAGCTCCTGCAGGAGCTGTCTCATCAGTGTCTGCACTATTTACAAGTTGATTGTGCAACCAGTGCACTCCACAGCACTGACTGCACAGCGAAATACTTGTACACAGTGAAGATATATGTAATTATACAACAGGACATGGGTAAAGAAGGAAAAATGTATTTTAAAATTCAGCAAGCGAAGGGTTAATAAATTATGTTGTCGTGTTAGCGTGACTCTACTGTAGTCAGTGTGTACATGCATTTTGTTCATCAAATATATAAAACAATTCATTAAAAAGGGATATGATCCTGTATTATTACAACATACTGCATGTTTGGTTGTGAACCCTTTTACAGTTGGCAATCACGCTGGCCTCTTTGCATGTACGCCGACAAGAAAGGTTTAGTACTCTATGAAGGCGACCTCTTAAATCCAGAAATGGAAGGAGAACGTCGGATATCTGTACTATTTCATTTTTGTCGTACCCTTTATTACTTTTCTACAGTTACTCTGTTTGCAGCTCAATCATTGAGTACACTAGCGATAGGTGGATACAGTATGTTCAATTAAATTTTTTTTTGTTATACATGCACTTTACCACTGTATTTGCTGTCGCGGTTGTTGTAGATTAGTCGGAGAGGGGATACGTTTATTTACACTGTTTGTCTTTTAGGATGGGGATGGAATAAGGGTGAGGTTGGGCGCCCATAAACCGGTTTAAACCCCCGGTGACTTTTGTCACTGATCGTTCCAAGGCGGTACTTCCATCTTCCTCCTATTGAATGTTTGTTTTGTCTTTGTGCGTCTCTTGTTGTTTTTTCTACCCATGTACATTTGCTGTTTCCTTGTGTTGCTGTTCGGGCGAGTGTTTGTTCTGTATGTGGTATTTCCTGCATGACTCATTTTTGTACTTTTTGTATAAACTGATTGTCATTCATCTAAATTATGTATCCCTCAATTTGTTTTGATTGTTTGTAGTTATTGTTTTTACCCATGCAATTATCTTTGCAAAGTAAGAAATAGCATAATAATTTGATCGAAAACATTTTATCTGCAAACTGCAATAATAAAATGATTTATCCGTAAATCAATTTACTGTAACATAATTGTACATGTTGACAAAACGTAAGATACACAAATCTATTGCATCATGTGCTTAATATGTTGAAAAAGGTTGAGTACAAAATCTATTTGTGTGTGGTGCTGGTGGCTATGGTGCTGGTGGTTGGCGGGGGGGGGGGGGTTGAGGATACAATATATGGCAGTTTTACCTGCATTAAACAGCCAGCGGCCTAAAACTATCTGAACTCTTCTGTACTAGAATTCCTGTTTAGGGGGTGTTACTGTATACTAACGAAACACATTTCGTGAATTCTGAGTGATTAAGTGATGACAGAAACCTGTCACCATAATAATGATTTCCCTATTATCTGTAAACATCACAAACCTGACTCCAGCAGGGTGGGTACCAGTCTTGCAACCGGAAGTGTCAACGTAAATTGTGGACAGCAGATAGTTTTTTATCGGGGCTTGAACCCATGTGACTTGACTGGTGCAATCTGAAGTCGGTGAGGTTGCGCAACATATCTGAATCGCAATACAATATCATTTTAATAGTTTGCCCATAGAGACGCTTGTTAAACCTTTTCTTCGTGTAAACGTGTTTTCACGCATTTGCAAACAGAGTAGACCCAGATCAGACGACTCCTATTGGAGTCGACTGATCAGGGTCTGCTCTGTTTGTTAATGGAATTTGAAAGATATTGTTTACTTTATAAAATTGCTATAATGTTCAACCATCCCTATTTTATTATAGCAATGTTCTCCATAAATATTCAGTAGGTATAGAAATTTAGAATAAACATAGAACAAGGAAAGGGTTTACACCTTTGCAAATAGAATAAACAGAGATAAAACGACTCCTGAAGGAGTCATCTGGTCAAAAACTAAGATAAAGAAATTTCTAACTGCTAAATACTTAGAAGGTTTCGGAATACGGACCCAGGGCCAGCTTTGCTTGCTTATGATATAGATCTGATTTTACAGTTTCTGTCATGGTCAAAAATATCCTTTTTTTCATTGGCCGTTATAACATTTAAGATAATAAATAGTTACGAAGTCATAAATTCTTGTATAAATATTAATGAAGTAAAGGATTAACTATTTTAAACTGAAATCAGCAAAATTATGCTGAAAACTTCAAATTGATCCATTTTCTCCCACGATCCCATATATGGGACATAGGCAAACAGTGTAGACTCTGATCAGACGCCGCATCATGGGGCGTCTGATCAGAGTCTACACTGTTTGCTGATACGAATTTCAATATAAAACAAAACGAAATTGAAAATTTAGACCACACATCCCTTAGTTAAAATGGACTAATCCAATATATAAACACGGAAGAATCCACTGGGCGCAAATGGGTTAAGAACTACAATACAATTGAACTTCAATATCTCGAACTTCAAAGGACCATACAAATTAATTCGACATAACAGAAGTTCGCGTGATCATATTTCTATTCTGGACATTTTCTCAAATCCACAGCTTATAGCAGGTCTAAAGTAAGGTCGTCAGCTCCTGCAGGGGCTTTCGGCATTACTTTCGACCTGTATTAAGTCGGCATGCATGTTTCTATGTATGCGTAGTGATACATGTTAGAACAACTGTGTAGTGTAAATTATGGAGGGAGGAGTTTCAAGTTCGAGTTATCCGAGTTCGATATCGGTGTTCAACTGTACACCAGTCGGACATAATTAATACAATACTGTCTGCTTAAACTTGGATCTGCAGCATTGTTGACTACAGTAAAACCTCTCTGTAACGACCACTAACTCGTGTTAATTGGTTGGTATTTAGAGCAGGTGGCTGCATAAAACAATGTTGAAGTAAAACAGAACGCTCTGTTTTACATTCGCCTTGCCTTAAGCAGCCACCTGCCTTTAACACAAAATACTTGATTTAGTGACCGTTATAGAGAGGGTTTACTATACTTCCGATTCTTTAAAGCTTTTGATAAGCTACTGACCGAGTGTCAGACAGCTTGGATCCTGATGAGAGTCAGATTTACTCAGTGTCTCATCTGGAGCTATGCTGTTGGCAAATGCGTGTCAGTTTGTTTATGGCCGGGTAACTGTCAGGTGATCGTTTAGAGACTTATAGATGTACAGTAGAGCCTCTCTAATGCGACCACTTAATGAATAAGCATGGGTGTCTTTAAAAGCAGGCGGCTGCTTTATGCAGGATAAAAGTAATGCAGAAAGCTCTTCTGCAATTACTTTTGTTCTGCATTAAACCACCACCTGCATCTACCACCCATAATTATACCTATTTTAGGTGGTCACATTAGAGGGGTTTACTGTAGTCAAAACACAGATGTTACCACATTATATTGGTGTCAAGCGATCCTTTAGAGACTTACAAATTTAGTCAAAACATTGGGGCTACCACCTTATATACATGTAACCTGCAAAGAATGCCACCATTCCTGATACATCTACATATAAGGGTGGGTGGTCTGACATAGAGGCGTAGAATACGCTGTAACCTATTATTTACAAATGACGAGGTCTGCATAGGTCTTTTATAAAGTTTATGAAAGCTAATTTACTATTTAATTAACCCATTACCTCATAGGCTATTTTAGACACATTATCTCATAGGCTATTTTAGACCCAACCTCTTTGAATATATCTACTGAACCAGAACATTAATTTTACTATAACAAAAGAAAAAACTTGAGAATTATGTAGTTTTGCAAACTTGTGATAAATAGAGCAGTTGTTCCTATGGAGCAAATGCTCTATTTATCACAATAGATCTAGTTTCAAAAGGTGGCTTTTACAGACGCGTCAGTGTAAGGGAATGGGTTGATTAACCATTTATGTGATACCTGATAAACCTTTTGGCGCATATTGATGCTTTTGCAAACAGAGTAGACCAATATCAGACAGCTACAGTAGAAGCGGTTTGAACAGAGTCTGCTCTGTTTGCTCAACATAGATCTGATTCTACAGCTTCTGCCATTGTCAAAAACGTCGTTGTTCATTATAAATATTCAGCTAATGAATATTCATAGTCATTATTTCTTATTATTCAGATAGAGAGTCGAACCAGAATTCAAACAATATAGGGGTGGAGATATGTGCATTTGCGTCTTCGAGTTAATTGCAGTATATCACATCGAAATAGCAAGAATAATCAAAATATTTGTTAGCTTTTTTGTATTCCATTTGATAGGACCGTTATCGGAACAAACAGCAGCTCGTCTCTTATCGTAATGATAACGAAAATCGTCGGCGAAACTCGGGATTATGTACATGTAATTCAAAAACCCTTCACCGAGAATACACGACCTGCATTATGTACGCCGGTAGTTTCTACATCTACCTCAAATCCTTCTGTATTCTTAAGCTGAAGGTCCGCCGAGCCATTATCGAATGATATTTTAAGTCCATTTGCTGAAAGGACGTAGTTTGTAGGAAACGGTCCCTGGAAAACTTGCTGGTCCCCGTATGCTACACTCATGGCCCCTAGTGCCAGTCTTGACGCAATATCTTGTTTGTACCGAGGATGTATGCTACGAATAGTATGTAACAGTTGTATGTCTAACTAGTATAGTAAAACCTCTCTATAACGGCCACTAAATTACATCAAGTATATTGTGTTAAAGGCAGATGGCTGCTTAAAGCAAGGTGAAAGTAAAACAGAACGCTCCTATAGGAAGGAAATGGTTAACACGCCGGTCTAGAAGACGGGTGATAGCCTCTTACAGGCTGAAAGTCATGCAGAAAGAAAAGTTTTCTGCATGACTCTCACCATGCATGAGTGAGTCACCTGCCTTGAAAAAACTTTTTTTCTTAACGTTTAGATGAGTTTTACTTTGCTTGTAATTTCGCAATTATCTGTATAGGTATATGATCCCAACATCTACATGTACTAGTCCTCTGCAAATATTAAATTTAGTTTAATAATACAATTTAACTCTGTCGCTGCCAATATCGCATACATTTGTGATTACCTATGCAAACAGTTTGGATCCAGATGTAACTCGGCGTCTCATCAGGATCCAAACTGTTTGTTACTGTGACTGTTTTTACATAAAACTGAAGAAAAATAAAAGTAAATTTTGTAGCAGACGACAAAGTTTGCAGACGACAAAAGTTAGCAGCGAAAGAGTTAAGGTTTCTGAAATAGACAATATTTATTTTGTGTCTGTAACTAACCCAGAGTTTTTAATCTTTAGCTTCCTGAGCAAATTATTTTACTCAATGTTTCACCCACCACGTTTTCAAAAACGTTTAGATCCTGCTAAGACGCCGAGTTACTCGGCGTCTCATTTGGATCAAAACTGTTTGCAAAGGCACTCATAGAGCTGAGGAGTAGATGAGTATCCAAATATGTACTGTAAAATCTCGCTAATGTGAATAAAAGTGTATTACAGTAAAACCTCTCTATAACGGGCACTAAATTGTGTTAATTAGTTGGTATTTAGGGCAGGTGGCTGCTTAAAGCAAGGTGAAAGTAAAACAGAACGCTCCTACAGGAGCATTCTGTTTTACTTTCACCTAGCTTTAAGCAGTCACCTGCCTTTAACACAAACTATTTGATGTAATTTAGCGACCGTTATAGAGAGGTTTTACTGTAACATAGAAATCTGTAAAATCAGGAGGGTGCTCAATGCAGAAGTAATACAGAATCTTTGTCCTGAATGAAGCTACCACCAGTTTTAAAACCCCAAATTATACTTCATTTTAGTGGTAGTATTAGCGACACTTTATTGTATTTCTACTTCAATCTGTTTCACCGCTAAACATTCTTTCGTATCAGTTTCTTTAACCATTCCCTCTTGAATATTCATGTCAGAAATAATGACATCATGAATATTTTTTAGCTGAACTTGTATAACGGTAAATGAAAAACATTTGTATGATGTTCTGGTTGTGATAGAAACTGTAGAGTCAGGTCTATTAATATTTTCGTAAGCAAACAGAGTAGACCAAGATCAGACGACTACTACAGGGTCTGTCTGTTCTGAGCCTACTTTGTTTGCAAATGTGCTTGAAAGTGCGTTTATATGAAGGAAAGGGTGTACGCACCTTCCGGACGGAGATTTGAAGTCAGGCAGATCCACGGTGACAGCCATGAAGGTGTTGGGCATTTTCGGATTGGGAACGTATCCCATCTTGGCCGTCTGGGCCCACCTTGTTGGTGGAAACCCGCCGATCGCACTGATGTTACGAAATGGGGCTAACTACATATTGATAAAAAGAAAATGAAAGAAAAATGTTTACAGTGTGTACGTTTGTAATTAAATGGACGTCGCGATATGAATTAAAAAACTGTAAATGTTTTAGCTGTCTGGGACGCATCCGTAATTATTCTATGCAAATAGTTTGGATCCAGAGTTCACACAGAGTAACTCGCCGTCACAACAGGATCCGAACTGTTTGTTACTATGGTAACTCTAGGAGCCGTCTGATCTGGGTCTACTCTGTTTGCAAATGCGTGATAAAAACGTTTATATGAGGGAAAGCGTTAACGTGTCGTAATGACAAATTACATGCATAATTCTGACGCGTATTTTACTCTTTTACTCTAAAAAAAATGTCGTGTGCAAAATGTGTCGTCTGCGTAAAAGGTGTAAAGTATCATTTTGTTTCAAAATATCATAGTCATAGCAATAATCAGTTTTGATCCTGACGAGACGCTGAGTTACTCAACATCTGTTCTGGATTCAAACTTTATTACTTTTGCCCTGCATTAAGCAGCTACCTACTGTTTAAGACTCCTTTGTTCAATAAATGAACGGCCGCTTCTACTGCTCATTGTCCACGAAACTGATAACAGAACATATTAGTTATAATGAAGTATGGAAAGTGGAACAGTGTAGCCATTTTAGAAAGTAACGAAAAAAGAAATTTCAAATTCCACAAGCAAACAGAGCAGACCTTGATTAGACGGATCCTATAGGAGTCGTCTGATCTGGGTCTAATCTGTTTATAAATATGAAGGAAAGGGTTAAGACTTACTTCGTAAAACATATATAACCATAAGTTGTAACATACGACACACGTATTTTGAGGTTGCGATTGTTGTATGATAGAACTAACGATGACTTCAGTCGTACGATCGTTTCTAAGACGGGCACTAGATTTCTACAGACCTGAGCAAACCCAAACGGGAAGTTGATACTAGTTTCTCCGTCCGAAGCGTTGTGGAATTTCTGTCTCCAGTCTTCAATCATGGCGGGAAATTGGCATGCGTACAAGTCTGGATGTCCACTGTTTGCCTCGCCTGCAACATTCTAGTAGTTTAAGCCTATTGATCTAGCGCTGATTTTAATTCTAACAGTACAGTAGAATCCCTCTAATCCGGAATTTTAGTAGTGAAGATACTTCAGTCAAGTAAGTGCTTAATGCACGGTGGAAGTCATACATATATAAAGCTCCTAGAGGAGCATTCTGGAGGGTTTATACTGTAAACGTAACCACGGAAAAGAAATCTTTTCATGGGTCCTAAAGGCAGGTGGTAGCTTAAAGCATTGCGAAAGTTATGTTGAAAGCTCCTGCAGGAACTTTCTGCATTATTTTCGTCCTTCGTTATGCAGTCGTCTGATTTTAAAGACACCTAGGTTAATTCACAAAGTGGTCGTTTTAGAGGTTGGGGTTACGTTAGCTAACATCTATATGAGAGACAACGAGTTACTCATCAGGAGCAAATGCTCTATTTATCACAATGGTTTCAAACTACAAACTTCTAAAATGTTCCTTTTCTCTAGTTAATGCTCCTTTTCGGTAGATTTATTCAAAGAGGTTGAAAGTAAATACAGCCTATGAGGGAATGGGTTAAAGCAAGAAAAGGCCAGAGAAAATAAAGAATACCCCTATAGGATTTTAAGCGCCAGCTGTCTAGTTTCATTCTTGTTCTAGATTTTCCACCAATCAGGAAATATGTCACATTGTAATTTTCAGCGCACCTGCTTATATTTAGTAGTACACGTGACCAAATTTTATGTACCTTTATTCCTTAAAGATGTCCATTCCATGAGGAACTGTCTACAAGTATGACAAAAAGCAAAACCAAGTTCTTTTATTCCTACACTTCAGCAGATATAACTAAAACATAATTATATAGAGAATAACAAACTTCGAGTTTTTACGGTCGTCTCAATTTCTATTTTTAGATAGGCCCACTCATAAGTCGATGGAGACGAACCGACTTTTAAGTCTATAGTAAATCCTGCCCCTTTAAGGACTTCTCAATCAAACTATTATGCGAGGGAAAAGAAAACATCTACTATTTACCCGTTAATCTTTGCTTCCTGGCTTGATTCTTATTAAAACCGCGTTCCCTTCGCGGTGGATAAAGTTAATAAAACTGATCAATTAGCATTGATTATCGCCTTAGACGCTGTGGCGCAGTAGGTTGACCCGAAGACGTTTGTTATTTAATTTCCCTTTTGTATGATTCGGCGTGGGTTCGAATCCACCAATAGTCAAATTATTTTCTTCTCTTTTGTTTTCTTTTCTCTTATTTGTATAACTTTATTTTTGAATTAACTGTTATTCCGTCAACATTTGCATATTTACAGAATATTAAACTACAGTAAAACCCCTCTAATGCGACCAGCAAAAAAGGACATAATTCACAGTGGCAAAGGTAGGTGGTAGCTTAATCCTAGAGGAGCTTTCTGCATAACTTACTTTCGTCCTGCATTAAGCAACCACCTGCTTATGAAGACAGCCATGTTTGTTCATTAAGTGGTCGCATTAGAGGGGTTTTACCGTAGTTCCATCGTTATAGACTCATTACACCTTAGTAACATCTGCTAACCTAATAAACCCTCTAATGGAAGTAACCTAACAAGCTTAAGTTTATCTGCATCCACTAGGGAAGCCTGGAGACTGGATAAAAATCGAACATATATTGGTTCTAAATAGATTCGGTTAATTATGCCACTAATGATGACGCACACATGTCGATTAATACGTTATTCTATGCCAGATGAAATACCGTTATTTAAATAATTACAGACTCCAGACAAACAAAAAATAAATTTATATGCTTTAAAGTGTATTCAATATGTGTATCTTCATATCAACATAAATATACGCGCTTCAAAATATGAATTAATTCTTATGCGCAAAAATTTATTCACAGTACTCCGAACGTTGTCATATAAATACATATTTCCAGTGCTGTTGTTTTTGTTCTGTATTTCATGTACATTATAATACTGATTTCCTGTATTCTATAACTGTTTCTTCTACTACACCTCCACTTATTCTTTTCAAATATCATATTTTAATCGCATAGAAAACAAATCATGCAGACAGAACAAGATTCCGACCCATTGCAGTATATTTAATCAGCATCTCATGCGAACTCACTAACAAAAAGACACAACCATAAAGTATATTGAATGAAATAGTAGATTTGCCTTTTGTTTAAGTATTTCCCATTGCACGCCTGTCTGCTATTATAATAACGAACAACCTTTCGTAGATCTAGTGCCCTGTACACAAAATCTCCAAACATTGAATTTAATTTGGCAGAGATTTAATACCATTATTAAAGCAATTTAATACATTATGTCAATACTTGAATGCCACTCAATATCTGTTTTAAAGACATTTCTTGTTCTATATACTGTTGCGCTACCACCTGTCTCTGATACTAACCTTGGTACCATATCGCCCCCTTGATGGTTGACTGGAGATATGGATAGATCATTGCGTTCCACAATACTGATGGTTTGGTGGGCCAATAACTGTAAATACAAGGGTTAATTTAAACTTTTAAACCTAAATTTGTGTATAGCACAAAGTTGGTGTCACCAGTACAGTACTTAATAAAGTAACCCCCTCCAAAAAGATAAATAAATTAAACGGACTTTAAGTAAAAATGAAGAATCAATATCCTTTTAGTAAGGTGGCTGCTTAAAACAGGATGAGAGTCATGCAGAAAACTCCGTTTGGAATTTCCTGCATAGCTGTAACATGCGATAAACTGTCGCCTGTCTAAAAGACTTAAAAATATACTTATATTAGTCAGGTTGCTTTGGAAGTATTTACTTAAATTAACACCAAAAGCATTCGCTTATCGATATTCAACCCCACACAAGGTTTGTTGGACAACTTGGTACGTTCGTACGAGTACGAGATTTCTTATCGTTTCTACAGTAAATCTCTCTATAACGACCACTATAGTGTGTTGATTAGATGGTTTTTATGGCAGGTGGCTGCTAAAGCAAGGTGAAAGTACAACAGAACGCTGCAATAGGAGCGTTTTGTTTTACTTTCACCTTGCTTTAAGTAGCCATCTGCCTTTAACACAAACTACCTTTTGTAATATAGTGGCCGTTTGAAGAGGTTTTACTGTAATTATTTTTTTAACGAATCGATAGTAGGTAACCATTATAACAGTTAATTACTTAATACTTTCCTTGTTCTACGTTTTTACAAAATTCATTACCTATTGAATATTCATGGAATATGGAAGTAGAACATTGTAGCCATTTTAGAAAGTATAGAAACAGATCTATCAAAATCCATTAGCAAACAGAGCAGACCCTAATCAGACAGCTCCTATATGAGTCGTCTAAACTGGGTCTACTTTGTTTGTAAAAGTGACACACGTTTATATGAAGGAAATGGTTAAACAGGCGTATTTGTTTATACAGCAGTCTGAGAGTTAAACATCATTCATATCCTTAATCCTGTACCTGTATATTCATACAACACATAATGACGTGATAAAGCGTCTGTGTGAGCGAAAGATTAACATACAGTGCTGGTGGAAGCTTGACGGTTGTTGGGCATTTTGCTAAAGCATCCGGAGAACTCCACACCTCTATCGGGGTGCCGCCCCAGTTGGATTCAATTAAACCGATTGGATAGTTTAACTTTTTCTGTAAATCTTTGGCGAACATGAAGCACAGGGCTGAGAATCTCTCAATGAAACCTAAAATGAAATGCATGTTACTTTGCTGAATTAGCCTTTCACCAGACAGGGACACTTCTGTACGCCTTTGCAAAAAGAGTAGACCTAGACCAGAAAGCTCATATTATTTTTGTTTATTGAATTATATACATGTAGATCTGGTTCTTCATACATTCTCGACCAGAGGCTTCGTAACACAGGGGTCTGGACCGCTTCATGGGGGTCTATATGTACTATATAACTATATACTAACAAGGGTTCCAACTAGCAGGACGGATATCCGTGTACCGCGAGTACAAATATGTAACTCTTACAATTTAAATGATAATTTTGTAATTCTTTCGGCTATTGAATTTTTCTATCAAATATATATAATCTTATAACGGTAACTTATGAACAAGTATCAATCCAACAATGATTTTCTAAACAATTCTCATGTGTTTTTTTTGGGTCATTGAAAAACGTTCGTTCACCCCGATTTCACTATATCACATCAATAACCTGGCAATTTACAGTTACAAAAATGGCGTGGTTCAAGAAAACGAATTCGTTCTATCACCAACCTCCAATTTGTTAGCCCCCAGCATCAACAGAATTATGTAAACTAGCGAGTTGTCAGTTTGCTTGAAATCGTCGAGAAAGGAGCCTTTGTACGTGATGTCACGGATTTCCCAACTTTTCCTTCGCTCATCCAATGAAATGGCTCCATTCAAATATGTTGCAAAATGGCACCATCCATAAAAGAAACATAACGACAGACGGAAAGGCCGCTGTTGCTAGATCTAGTTGCTTACTTATTTAGAGGACAAAACAAATGGAGATTGCTGATATAATTGGGTTGTTTAATTGAACCACGCCATCTTTTGAACTGAAAATCGCTAGCTTATGGCTGTGATATAGTGAGACCGGGGTGAACGAACGGTTTTCAATGACCCAGAAAACACGTGAAATTTTGGGGAAATCATTGTTGGATTGATAATTGTGCATAAGTTATCGTCAGAAGATTATATTTATTTGGTAGCAAAATATAGTGACTTTCAACAGCCGAAAGAATTACAAAATTATCATTGGAATTGCAAGATGTATGATATTTCTGGTCCATGAGGCTGGATATCATCAACCTCTCTAGGACTTACACTGCAGACCAGGCTGGGAATGCTCTAGCACGAGCCATCTTAACTCTGTCTACCCTGGAAGTTGTTTTTAGGGATCTGAGACTCTCATGTATTTCTCCACTTTGTATGAAAATTTGATTTTTATTTGAAACAAATAACCTCTTTGTCTTAACTAGCAGAATAGCATCTTGTGATAGCAAATATGTGATACATTTTTAGTAATACTTGTACGTTTGTAAATCTTATTCCGTATTACATACTCTAGATATGACATTTTAACAGATTCTTATGTATTTTACCAATACTTAATATTTCTGATTCTAATAATAATGTGTATTACTCATGCTCTGAAAACATATATTTTAATTCCATAGGTTGTTATGTTAAACTGTTATAATCTTTGTTATATAGTCGGTAAATAGCTTATTGTAGCTAATGTTATATGTTGTACAACCGACTCAAAATAAAGATTCTTGTATCTTGTATCTTGTACAAGAGTTACATTCATATTTGTACTCGTGGTACACGGATGTCCGTTCTGCTAGTTGGAACCCTTGTTATTATATAGTACATATAGACCCCCATGAAGCGGTCCAAACCTCTGTGTTTCGTAAGAAAAACCGTTTATAAATATTCATGATATCAGTATTTCATATATGAATATTCATGTGGTCAATAATTAACAATCAGCATACTAACCACGAATTCTTGATAAGCTTTGGAAATAGCTTTGGTCCAGACGAGCTTCAGAGTAATACTGCGTATCTTATGCATTCAACCTACTCAACACTATGATCGTAATTTGAAAGCAATTGCAGTAAAATCAAATACGAATACTGAAGCAGATGTAAGTTTTACTGATGAAAATATGCTCAACAGATTACAGGCTGGAAATGTCATGGTTGTGTCATCCCTGTCTTAACCCATTCACCCTATTTCTAGACTCAGCCTCTTTGATTAAATTTACCCAATAGGATCATTTACTAGAATAAAGGACAATGTTATTATTGTGTAGTACTGAAACTATTGTGATAAATAGAGCATTTGGTCCATAGGAGCAAATGCTCTATTTATCATATTGGTTTCAAGGAGTGACTATTATACATGCATTGAAAGGCGTATTTGTGGAGGAAAGGGTTACTCCTTTACTCCATGCATAGCTTTGTAAGAAATAATTGCATCATGAATAATTATATTAATTAGATTATTTTTTTGTAATAGAACATAGACACAGACATGTTGGCCATTACAGAAACTGTAAAATCATATCTAGATTATATCATAAGCAAATACGGTAGATCCTGGGTCTATTCTGTTTGCAAAGGCGTAGAAATGCGTATGTATGGAGTAAAGAGTTGACTGATAACACGTTCATCTACATGTAACTGAAATGTAGACATGATCACCAAAAATATGAAAGTATATTTTTGTTCTGCGGTCGGGTTCTAGACCATCAGTTTGTTAATTACGATTGTTTTCTTCCAGTCGGTTGCTTCTGTTACCGTGTTGGTAGCCATCATGGAAACAGAAGTGAATGTCCAAGCGACACACCTCGCGAGTAGGCTAGCTTGCGCTAGCTGGCACTAGGCGGGCGCCCTCGTTCAGAGTCCAAACGCTCGAAGTGACATCGAGCGCCCACACTCCTGAACAGGCCTCTGATGTCATACAGGCCAATCTTACTGTTGTAAACATTCAGAAACGGGTTGTATCATGACAAACAGTGAATGCTTAGGTGAGAGCTCCCCTAGGGGCGCTCTTGTCTGGGTCTACACTGTTTGCAAATGACATTAGTGATCTGTATCCCGCACTGAAAAAGTTAAGCAGTCAGCTGCCTAAAAAGATTTGACTCCGTCTTTACTATTAGTCCAGCTTAGAAGGTTTTTTTTATTGTATATGCCTTCAAAAACGTATAGCTATTTATACAGGATAAACGCCATGCAGAAAACTTCGAATGGAGCTTATTGCACCACTGACATCCAGTTAGTGGGTTAACCCTTTCCCTATTTTGTATTCAATGTAAGAAACATTGACAACATGATTATATATCAGCTAAATTTTTATAAAATAAACTTTTCAAGGGAAGTTTTTGCTTTGACAAAAAGTGTAAACTCAGATTTATATCAGAACAAAAGTAAGCAGAACAGACCCTGATCAGATGGTTCCTATAGAAACCGTCTGATCTGGGTCTTCTCTGTTTGCAAAAGCGCGAAAACACGTTCAATGAAGGAAAGGGTTAAGTGCACGAAGCACTGAAGCAGTACGTTATTTTGCTGGGCGCATTGTTCACCTTTCATTGGCGGTACCCATGGATAGTCGAGGATGACGTTAGCAGATGGCCTGTCAGCGATTACTAGTTTAGACATCTGCATGCGAATAGTCTGGTAGTTTAGTGCGTTGTTGATTTCAGCTGCGCTGTTTATTACCTAATATAATACACACGAGGAATAACAAACTTTAGTAACAATTGTCTATTATCTAATATAATACACACGTGGAATAACAAGATCTAGTAATGATTGTTTACAATCTAACATAATACACAAGTGGAATATCAAAATCTAGTAACGATTGTTTATTATCTAATATAATACTTATGTTGAATAACAAAATCTAGTAATAATTATTTATTACCTAATGTAATACAAAATGTCATGTGGAATAACACGTGTGGAATATTCATACTACTGGGACAAAATCTAGTATTACAAACAATTTGGTTTTATGTACAATACATATTAGACGGTTGGGATAACATAATGGTGCATTGCTACATTACCAACACAAAACTATGCAAAAATATAACATGAGTGCTTGTTTAGGATAACAGAATTACTGAAAAAATAGTATATTAACCCATTCCCTACTAGACTACATTTCGACCCAATATCTTTGAATGAATCTATTGAAAAGGATCAGTGACTAGAAAAGGCGTAAGTTTTAGAACTATATAATTATAGATTTGAAGCAAATGTGATAAATAGAGCATTATTTTACTCCTATGGATCAAATGCTCTATTTATCACAATGATTTCAAACAGTGACATTTTTAGAGGCTTTAAAAGGCGTCGGTGGGAAGGAATGGGTTAAGAGTCAGATTAATCGGAACTTCATTAGTTTCAGACGTTTTACCTGATTAATATTATTGTGAGTAATATTGAAATTATGAATATTAATTAGATAGAGTAAAAACTCTCTATAACGGTCATTCTATTGCGTTTATTAGATTGTATTTAGGGCAGGTGGCTGATTAAAGCAAGGTGAAAGTAAAACAACGCTCCTAGTATAGGAGCGTTCTGTTTCACTTCCTCATTGCTTTAAGCAGCTAGTAGACAATTAATGGCTATATGCAAATAACATGTCTTTTATCGACGTTTCAGAGAACATCTTCTCGACTAAAAATGAAGACAAGTTAAATTTAATTAAGCTTGTAACATGTCTGATTATGATTAAAACAACATTTTCTGAAAGCTAAAAATGGAGAGAACAGTATGTTTTAAATCAGCCAGATATCATTTTGTGTTGTACTGTTGCTGTATCAAATGTTACAGTACATACATATTAAGCACTTTATTTTTTCTTGTTTCCTGGCCTGGAAGTGTCAATTTAGCGTAATTTCAGGTGAGAACATCACAGCATTACATAAGGAACATTACTGTCAAAGTGTTACTACTCATGTAGGAGTTGGTCTTACAAATTCTAAAAGGAGGTGAAAATAACAAATATCTGGAATAAATCCTAAAGTCAAAATATCGCCCCTGAAACATTTCGGATTGTAAACCTTCATGAACATCTTCGTATGACGTATTACCTTCTGTTAAAGATTCATTGAAATCCGACTACCCATGTACGAGGAGTCGCGCTTACGAGTTCAACCATACATAATGTCTGAAATAAATCCCAAAGTCTGATTACATGTAGCTCCCCTGAAATTTGTCGAACCAGAATTATTTTTCATGCATATCTTCATACGGTGTACTACTATCGGTTAAGGTTTCATTGAAATCTGACCACCCAAAAAGGAGGAATTGCGCTTACAAGAATGGACGGACTAACTAACTAACGGACGGATGGACAGGTGTAATCCAATATGCCCCTACTTCGTAGCGGGGTATACAAATCCCTGACAATATGCACATCTAAATATTATGTCCTTGCTACATAAAGGTTTTATGAAATTCGGTTGAACAGTTTTAGAGGAGTTGCGCTTACAAGGATAGGGTCAAAAGATCTAGTGATTTCTAAGTTCAAAGGGGCATAACTCCAAGAAAAAAATCAGAAGGAAAAGTCCCCGACAATACGCACATCTAAATCTTGTGTCCTTGCTACATACAAGGTTTTATTAAATTATGTTGAACAGTTAGAGAATAGTTGCGCTTACAAGGATAGGGTCAAACGACCTGGTGATTTCTAAGTTCAAAGGGACATAACTCTCAGAAAAATTGCAGTAGGAAAAATCCCCGAAAATATGCACATCTGCATATTGTGTCCTTGCTACATGCAAGGATTTATGAAAATAGTTTGTCCAGTTTCAGAGTAGTTGCGCTTACAAGATTGGCAGCCGCCCCTCTAACCTCCCGTCCGTCGTACATCACCATTTCAATAACAGGATTTCCCGTGGAAAACCCGGTTGATAAAGTATTCAAACAGAGTATATATCTATACTGTCATTGTAAAACAGGTGTCGCTAGACTCATCTAATCAATGTCGTATGAAGCTGCATGTGGATTGTAGAATGACTGGACGTCATCGTCATGATTCACATAGTTCATGCACGACAGTATAAAGTAAAACCTCTCTAAACCGGACGTTAAATTTAGTATCAATATCGGTCTTGGAGACAGGTTGCAGCTTAATGCAGGGTGAAAGTCATGCAGAAAGCTCCTCTAGGAGCTTCCTGTATGACTTTCACCCTGCATTAAGCAGCCATCTGCATAAAGATGTCTCAATTCTTCTCTACTATAATTCTGGCTTGGAGAGGTTTCATTGTACATATATAGCAAATATTATAGTTAACACTGTATATGTTCAGTAGTGCTGAAACGATTACCCGGTGAACCGTTGCCGATTACGAAATGGCGATTAACCGGTTATAAACTCCGTAACTGGTTAACCGGGTTGGTTACTATCCTTAGTTCGTCAGTATAGGGCTAAGGGTTACAACGGCCATAAAAAGACATTTAAATTTGTTTTCATATCCAATAAAACTGTTGAAGTACATGTACATGTATTAGTTTCAAACCCATTTTATTTGTTGGCTGTGCTATTTAGCACATCAAACCGATCGATTTTATTCTTCACTGTGGTTATTATCAGTAAAAGTCATTGGACAGAAAGATTTATGCTATTATATAATCCTTACATTGTCAATGGCATGACGTCATTTCCTGATTTGCATAGTTTCTACACAGCAGTATATATAGCGATTATTATATCAGTGTACGTTTATAATAAAGTTGATTGCGTTATAACCCCTACAGCGTTAATGACGTGAGTAACGGAAATGCTTACTTTCACAGTGTATGATGAAATACAGAAATGAACAGATAAATGATAGATTGGGTTCACGTGATTTACGTAGAACGTGACTACGACAGTTTTCGTGATTCTGAATAGGATAACCAGAAATATCTTTTGCAACATTTTACATACTTATTTCATGCATTTCATACTTAGTACATGTACATGCATATTTATATCGCATTTGCAAACAGAATAGACCCAGATCAAATATTTCCTTCAGAAGCTGTCTGATAGTGGTCTGCTCTTTTTGCTTATCGACCAATACAAATATGATTCTACAAAATCTGCCATGACCAAAGACTTTCGTGTTCATACATTGACGCCGTTATTTAAAAAAATCTAATAAATCTTCATAATATCATTATTTCTTATGTGAATATCCATCAAGAAAATGTTAATCATTTCATACCTCTTCCATTTTAAACTGCATATTACTTTGACCCGAGCATACCCATACGTCTCCAAACAAGACGTCATTTATCACGATGCTTCCTTCCTTCAGTGACGTCACGTTGATGCTGTAAGGACCGGGGTTGCTTTCTGGAGGAAGCTTAAACTTCCAGACTCCCTGAAACTGAGAGCCTACAAACAAAGGAGTCAGTGGTGATTATGTTCTTCAATATGACAGAGACTCTCGCTATAGCGACCAGTGAATAAAGCTAGATGTATTCTAAAGCAGTGGACTGTTTAAAGCGGAAAGTGATACTGTGTCTTTTGTTCTATATGACAAAACTCTCTATATCGACCAATAAAAAACAGATGCATTCTAAAGCATGTGGTTGCTTAAAGCAGAATGGGATAATATTTTTTATGTTGCTGACTTATGTTTACAGCAGACTCTTACTATTGCGACCAGTGAATAAAATCGTTGTCTTCTGATACAGGGGTCTGCTTAACCCTTCCCTTGCTGAATTTTAAAATACATGTATCCTTCTTTACCAATGCCCTGTTGTATAATTACATATATCTTCACTGTGTACAAGTATTTCGCTGTGCAATCACTGCTGTGGGTGCACTGGTTGCACAATCATCTTATAAATAGTGCAGACCCTGATGAGACAGCTCCTGCAGGAGCTGTCTCATCTGGGTCTTCACTATTTACAGGTGCGTATATTGACGTGAATAGCAAGCGTAGTGTTAATACAGAACGACAGTAATGAAGAAAGCTTGTAATGGAGGTTTCTGCAAAAAGTGCATAAATCTACCACCTGTTGTAAAAACCCGGAATTAGATTTTTCTTTTTTAATGATTTATTTAGAATTAAATTACTGTTAACTGGCTAAAATCAAAGGGAATCTATACAGAATCACCCGTTTTCGACATACACCAGTTTCTGCAGTTTTCACCAGTTTTCATTTACAGTAACCCCATCTCTGTGATGTATCTATAAAGTCTGGAGTTTTGAGACAACTGGTAGCTTGATACTGGACAGAAGTATTGTAAAAGGCTCCAGCATTACCATTTCCTCCATGAATATTAATGTAAGAAATAATGACGTCACGAATATGATTTGTTTTGTTACAATAGCACACGGACACATGAATTTTGGCCAAGGCAGAAACTGAGGAATCGTATCTATGTTTTATCATTTATAAGCAAACAGAGTAGTCCCTGATCAGACGGCTCCTATAGGAGCTGTCTGATCTGGGTCTACTCTGTTTGCAAAGGCATAGAAAGCGTATTTATGGAGTAAAGGGTTCAGTAACTTTATATTCATTTAATAATCGCTATAGACGAATATTTATTGTTTCAAACCTGACAAACCTTGTTGAACCTGTTCGGACGTAAAACCACGTCTCTGTTACATGTATAGCGGATGGGTTGGATCTCTACTTTTCACATAGGACTTAAAACCGAGTTAACCCTTTCCCTGTTCTATGTTTATTCCAAATTAAAATACCTACTGATAATTCATGGACAAAATAGGTGCAACATTGTAGCCATTTAAGAAAGTGAAGAAACAGAACTATCAAATTCCATTGGCAAACAGAACATATCAGATAGTTCCTATAGAAGCCGTCTGATCTGGGTCTATTCTGTTTGCAAATGCGTGAAAATGCGTTTATATGAAGGAAACGGTTAAAAAGCCGCATGTGCCCTTATCAAGTTAAGGTGTAAAATGACGGTTACTGTTATCAGGATTCCTTTCCACCTTCGTCTGGCCGACGTCAACTCCGTTTTTCAATACGTCAAGTGTATCGTCAATGACGTCAGCAAATCCCCATATGATAGCGCGCTGTGGAGCCCGCTGTAAAACCATATGGTCCCCGTATGAGTCTGCGAACCGCAGGGCGCCACTTGTATCTGAAACACCAAGGGCCCGGCTTACGAAAGATCATACGACTGAAATTATTGTAAGTATTAACACATGACGATCACAATCTCGTCGTGTGTTAGAATTTACGATTATTTCAGTCGTATGAATTTAACTATATTGATACATGCTAGATGGTGCGATAATTCCGTCTACGGTAGAGAGTGTTCGATAAGTTCGGTCCTTCGTCTTCCTTGAGACTGACCCCAAACAAATATTTGCATGCTATAGAATTTGACTTTTGTAAAAACAAATCGCCTGATTAAGTTCTCTAATAAAGGCAATGCATCTCACATGGATGTTTTAACAAGAAGAGTGTTTCATTTTATAGCCTGTTTTCCTGTGCATCAGCTGAAAACAATACACAGTCAGTTGTAAAATGTGATAAATTACATGATCAATTACATCGTTGACGCCATTTGTTTTCAGGTTACATTCAACGGTGACCTATATCAATAGTACATGTACATGATGCATTACGATATTTTACGTCAACAAGTAAGTGATAGATTTATGTAATAAAGTGTTCTATAGTACATGTAGAGAAGATTCTTTGTATTGCCACCTTAAAATATGTATGTTTTTAAAAGGCTGGTGGCTGCTTAACCCTTCGCTTGCTGAATTTTAAAATACATTTCTTCTTCTTTACCCATGTCCTGTTGTATAATTACATATATCTTCACTGTGTACAAGTATTTCGCTGTGCAAACACTGCTGTGGAGTGCACTGGTTGCACAATCAACTTGTAAATAGTGCAGACCCTGATGAGACAGCTCCTGCAGGAGCTGTCTCATCTGGGTCTTCACTATTTACAGGTACGTATATTGACGTGAATAACAAGCGAAGGGTTAATGCAGTATAAAAGGGGTACAGAAAGCTTTCTGCATTGCGTTTGTCCTGCATTAAGCTACCACCTACCGTAAACACCAAGAATGATTCTCGTTTTGGACAGGTGTCTGCATGGAAGTTCTAATGTATGGTCAAATTGTCATAGCGTTATGTATATGTACACGTATATACTTGGATTGCCTCTCATACGACCGACGTTTTGTATTCATGTGCATGTAGAATTATCACGAAATCCCCTCAATAACCCACAGAGGCAAGAAGATGACGTTGCAAAATATTAATATGACTCATATTACTGTATACTAGTTTTTACAGCTGTCAAAGTTTAAGGATTTGGGACACTTCATTTCAATTTATTTGTTATTTTATTGTTTACAAATCTCAGTAACCAGTGAAAACTGAACTTAGTAAAACAAATCAGGACATAAGTAAATAAAGTAAAAAAACAAACTTACATGAGAGTATGCTAACGATGATAAAACATTGTGCAACCCAGGCTGCCATCTTAACGTCCCACATAAAATAACAAATCCTTCCGTAAACTACGGTCTCTAGCAATATTGTCGGTTTTCCTTCACTGTTGAAACCACAAACGAGAGCTACATGTCCTTATCTAGCCAATGATAACATTTACGTTGCTAAAATTGGAAATCCCGTTTAGTGAAATCTGAGTTTAAAGGCAGACATCAGTGTTTTATGTGGCACTATTAGTCAATAAATCATATGTACGAAAACCAGAAGCGTGCTTAAACATTAATATTGCCACTTTAAACCTGTACTCCATTAAAAATCATGTAAAATATGATGAATTCGTGAATATTAATTCGATTAATTTTTCTAACAGCACATAAAGACAAGGCTTTTTTGTCATTGCAGAAACTTTAGAATCACATCTACATTATTTTCACTTCAAGGGACCATACAAATTACTTCGAGATAACCGAAGTTCGAGTCATCCGATTTCTAATCTGGACAATTTCTCAAGTTCACAGCTTAATGCAGGTCTAAAGTAATGCTGAAAGTTCTTGTATCTTGTAGGAGCTTTCAGCATTAGTTTCAACCTGCATTAAACTGTCAAGCATGTTTCTAGATATGCGTAGTAATTCACTTGAAATAGAGCAATTCTGTATTGTAAAGTTTGGAAGGACCAAACTTATACTTCGAGATATCCCAAAGTTTAAGTAATCCAACTCTATCCAGAAGCAGTTTGTTGCTTATTACAGAAAGAATTAAGAGCTTTCCCGATGCCTTTTGTCCTGCATTAATTATTTATCTGATACAAACACCGTTTCATACTTTGCAAACAGAGCAGACATAGATCAGACAATTCCTGCATGAACCATCTAACCAGGATCTGATCTGCTTACTTATGAGATTCTTCAGTGGTCAAACAATTCGGTGTTTAATATTAACTATCCATGACGTCATCATTTCTTATATGACTATTCACGCGGTAAAAGGTCAAGCTGTCACATACAGTAAAGACACAGAATTAATACTTTTTTGGATAGTCGCTACAGAGAGTTCCACTATATGTACAGTGTGATTTCCCGAGTTGGGTCTTCCGTGGTTATACTGCCTATGTGTCATCCCTTCCATACCGGAGTCGTGCGGCTAAATTGATGTTCCTACTTTGTCGCGGCTGTTAGCCCCTCGCTTGCTATTCACGTCAATATACCTACCTGTAAATAGTGAAGACCCAGATGAGACAGCTCCTGCAGGAGCTGTCTCATCAGGGTCTGCACTATTTACAAGTTGATTGTGCAACCAGTGCAATCCACAGCAGTGATTGCACAGCGAAATACTTGTACACAGTGAAGATATATGTAATTATACAACCAGGCATGGGTAAAGAAAGAGAAATGTATTTTAAAATTCAGCAAGAGAAGGGTTAGACTTATGTGTCCTTCCTACCTTGTCCCAGCTGTGGGGCTTAAGTTCTTAACTATTCTTCTTAATTTGCCCTGAATGTAGGGGTTTATTGTCCTTCCTATCTTGCCGATGCTGTGGGGCTTAACTGCAGGTCCTTCCTACCTTGTCACGGGCAAGGGACTTGGTCACCCTTCCTTCCTCATTGTAGGCTCCTACCAACATGACCTGTTTTATCTGGGTCTCCTACAGGAACTGTTTGATCTGGGTCTGCTCAGTGTGCATGTCAAAAGTCGTCTATATGAGAGAAAGGATTTTCTCACATACCTTCCCTTATCTCTGAGTAAGAACAACGGGTTAAGATTCCCTTATCTGTAACACGTGTAAGATCACCTTAGAACATATATGACGTCATACGTTATATATGACGTCAAGCCATGGAAACCGATGTTTACATGTCATTTAAACGACGAAAATACACTTTTTTGTTATGTGAGAAAAAGAATCTGATGCTCGTTGTCTTTTAAGATCACATGTTCCTAAACTCACCAAGAAAATGTTATTATTAAGCTTGCCAAGGCTCGCTTAATGACATTTTCTAAGGCTCGTTTAGGAACATGTGATCTTAAAAGACAACTCGCAACAGATCCTCTATAACTCTTCCCATGCAAAGTCCGTCCCGACAGGCATTTTCAAACAGCTTGAACCCAGGTGAGATACTGATCAGGATCCAAATTTGGCACTCGGTAAATACAGGTTTTCATAACTTTGATTGAAAAAGATTTCAACAGAAGTCCAGATAAGATGCGTAGGTTAAAACATTTTTTTTTATTTCTCTACAAAACCCTATATCGTGACAACTCAAGTGATCCCATGGAGACGATTCTAAAGAGGGGTCACTACACAGGGTTTGGTGATACATATAGCTCTTACACATTTACTCCATGGGTCAATGAAAAGTTCAGCATAGCGGATATTGAGCAGATATCATTTTCCCGGGATAGGAACGGTTAAAACTGATACAATTGAACTTCGATATCTCGAACTCGGATAACTCTAACTTCGGATAACTCAAACTAATAGTTCAGTCCTTTCTAACTTTACTCTACATAATTGTTCTAAACCGTATCACTACGCATATCTAGAAACAAATGTAACAGCTTAATGCAGGTCGGAAGTAATGATGAAAGCTCCTGCATGAGCTTTCAGCATTACTTTCGATCTTTATTAAGCTGTAAGCTTGAGAAACGGTCCAGATTAGAAATTGGATAACTCGAACCTCTGTTACCTCGAAGTAATGTATGGTCCCTTGAGGTTCTTGGTATCAAAGTTCAACTGTATTTGATTTGACGCACTCTACGTATAAACGTCAGACTGTTGTAGTATACATCGGTTTGTTGTTTTCTTTATGTCACCACACTCAATATGAATAATAGTTCATCAATCAGTGGGAATGTCCTTGCTCTTTCATAATCACAATATTTTTTGAAGTGGTTAATGTCACTGACAGCTGTTCTAAGAATTGTTGTTATAATCATTACAACAGAATCCAAACATTTGATTTGACGCACTCTACGTATGAGAATGCTGCAGTCCATATCGTGTTGTTGTTTTCTTTTTGTCACTACACTCAATATCAATAAATGTCCTTCAATTAGAGGGAATGTCCTTGCTCTTTCAAAACCACAATATTCTCTGAAGTGGTTTATGTCACAACTGTTCTAAGAATTGTTGTTATAATCATTACAACAGAATCCAAACAATTAACCACTGACGTGTCATGTCAGCCGATGTACAGTGTATAAATGCACATACTGCATTATAAGTTATTAGCTGCAGTAGAGGACAATCACCGCAACAGTGTATACATTCATTTTTGTGTTGCACGGTTTTAAAAAGCAGATGGTTCCTTAATGCAGGTTAAAAGTAATGCAAAAAGCTCCTATAGGAGAGTTTTGTACTACTTTTTACCTGCTTTAAGCAATCACCTGCCTTACAGACCCACACTAAGACTTCATGTTGATGACCGCTTAACTCTTTCCTTGATGAATATTCATGTCGGAAATAATGACGTCGTGAATATTAATAAGATTATTTTTTATAATGGAGTATGAACACGGGACATTTTTGCTCAGGCAGAAGCTGTAGAATCAGAGTTATATTACACCATAAGCAAACAGAGCAGACCGTGATCAGACGACTTCTGTAGGAGCCGTCTAATCCGGGTCTACTGTTTGCAGATGCGTCAAAATGCGCTTACATAAGGGATGGGTTTATACAGGTTCTACTGTTATACCATTGATTGTGACAACTGACAAATAGTGTAGACCCAAATTAAACACCATAATGTCAAACCAGAGATCGGTCCGGATCTACACTGGTTGCAAAACCAATGTGAGTACGATTGTACGCATGAGTCTACTTAGCGTATTGTTAACCCTTATCTACCCCAAAGACCTATGATATGTTTTATCATAGGTCTTTGATTATCCTGATAATAACGATCAGACTTAAATGAACAAACAGCTTGGATACATGTGAGACGCCGAGTAACAAATGAACAAACAGCTTGGATACATGCGAGATGCCGAGTAACAAATGAACAAACAGCTTGGATACATGCGAGACGCCGAGTAACCACATAAGGATCAAAGCTCTTTGACACTCCATCAGTAATACATGTATCTTAAAAGCTTTTGAATGATCGAATCGGGGGTATACAAAGATATACAATATCGAGTTATCCCTTTACTCTATTTTAGAAATCACAGAAACAGATCTATCAAAAGACCGTTTCACACCTTTGCAAACAGAGTAGACCCAGAGCAAACATGTGTCACTAGGGGGCAATGTGTGTAGAAGGTATCGTGTGTACCCTTATTCCGCTATCCGCGACTTAACTCAATATTATTGTGCAAACAGCTTGGATCCAGCTGAAGATGCCGAGTTACACGACGTCTGATCAGGATCCAAGTGGTTTGACAATCGTTCAACGGTTTCTCAAAAGCTTGTTCGAATCGGATATACAGTTAAACCTCTCTATAACGGACACTGAATTGTGTTAATTAATTGGTATTTAGGGCAGGTGGCTGCTTAAAGCAAGGTGAAAGTAAAACAGAACGCTCCTATAGGAGCGTTCTCTTTTACTTCACATTGATTTAAGCAGCCACCTGCCTTTAACACACAATATTTAATGTAATTTAGTGGTCGTTATAGAGAGGTTATACTGCAGTCAAACATGCGCATAATCCAATTTTGAGCAGACATCATTGTTCACAGCGAGATGATGGCTAATTGGCCTGTTATGAATGATCCTTTCGACAAATTGGCTTGCACATAATTATATAAACCACAGGTTTATTTAACACTTTGAATGCGGGAAACGAATTGACTGTCATTTGCAAACAGTGTAGACCCAGATCCGAGGGCGACGATTCAAAACCCTCTCACAAATTATAACGTTCATACTGATTGGACTCTACACATCTAAACAGTAATGTACAGTTCAACTCTGTCAACATAGTGTGGAAATGGTTTAATGTGATAGCAGGCTCGTCTCCAGGCAATGGTTCATTGAACAATGCATGCATTGTATACCAAGATCAGTCACGCTCGATCAAAAACACAGTGGCGCCTAATCAGAGTCAACCGTTTATCATTCAAAATAACTTTCCAACAGGGTCTCACAATGCTTGAAAAATGTCAGCAAAACCCGCCTTCAGATGTATGTGTATACTTTAAATATTAGAAAATGTAATTTGAAAATTTGACTTGTACGAATTGGTTTGCAACAAAAGAACCAAGCATTGCATAACAATATACTTTTCATCATTATCAAAATATTGTTTCAATCTACATACAAAATATAGCAACGATCAGGGCATAAGTTAGACAATCTAGATATACATTTTAATACGTTGTAATTGAAATATGTTTCGATATCATTACTTACTGCAACTCAATTCCAAAGCCTTTTGTAGCTAGATAGCGTTACATATGATAGAGATAACAGATTTGAGAGGTCAGTAAACATCTTATTTACAGTACTTAACCCATTACCTCATAGGCTATATTTAGATGCAGCCTCTTTGAATAAATCTACCGAAAAGGAGCACTAACTGGAGAAAAGGACAATTTTAGAATGCTCTATTTATCACAATGGTTTCACAAAGTGAATTTTACAGAGTCGTCAAAAGTCGTCAATATGAGGGAATGGGTTAAACTTTAGTATCATGGATCCAAACTGTTTGTCACTCTGATACTGTTTTAGAAATGACATTGAAGAAGTGTATAGTTTACTTTTATAATTGAAGCAGGCGACAACATACGCAGACGATACTTTCTCATAGTACAGTAGAACCCCTCTAATGCGACCACTTAAAGAATAAACATAGCTGCCTTTAAAAGCAGGTGGTTGCTTAATGTAGAAAAAAGTAATGTATAAAGCTCCTCTAGGAATTTTCTGTATTACTTTTGTCCTGCATTCAGCTACCACCTGCCTCTAGCACCTAGAAATTTACCTCTTTTAGGCGGCCGCATTAGCGTGGTTTTACTACAGAAGCGGGGTAACAGCGGGGTAAGAGCTAATTTCTGCTTGTAACTAAAGTTGTCTGCCCCTTTTCCCAAATTAAATTATTTCTCCTTTCAAATGTTTTTCGAAAATATGAACAGTGTCAAACATCGGGTTGAATCCGGATGAGATAATGAGATACTGCCTCTGCGAATTCACGAAAACGGTTACAGACGTCTTTCATTCAGACAATATTTATATATATATAAAGGAATGCTAACTATAAACGACACAGACGTCGAACAAAAACGGTAAATATATTTATATGGCTTGTCTCAAGGTCAATATATGACCTTTTATATGACATTTATGGATACAATTGATACATGATTTGTTTATGCGAACACAATATGACATTCGCTTGTTAACTTTTTTGTTATTGTTGTTTCTTTTTTTCCATTACAATGTGTTTGCTGTACTTAATTTACTTGCTCGATCGTACGCTTGTTGTTCATTCGCTTCCCAGTCTGCTTTGCACTCAGAACATCTCGGCGAAAAAATAGAGTCATAACAATAGTGTTTACTTGACCTTGCTTTATTTCAATGGTTTGAATGTTTTCTTATCACGTAGAACTCACACCAAGGTGTATAATATTCGGTAGCTACATGTAAGACAGGGATTAGTTTAAGTCATTCAATGCTGAACTTTCAAATACACTATACCAAACTCATAAACGGGTCAAGCTTGCCCTGAATGTTCGGTGATTAATATGATAAACAATGCAGACCCTGATCCGGGGGCTCCTAGAGCAGACCTTTTTCTGGCAATTTGGGGGAAAATACATTATAATAATTTGGGATTTGTTGACACGTACAAATTAATGATCTGGAGTCATTGTTGACCCCATTTTAACTTATTTAGCATATTGTTTGCGTTTTAAAAACATGTTGTCTATTGGGATTTTTATCCAAAATTTTGATTTGGAAATTGGTCCTTTTAACGGGCCCGTGAAAATGCCAGTAGGAAGGTCTGTAGAAAGTCCACACTGTGTTAAAATAAACCCACACGGCTAGTGATTCGTTTCCCGCACTGAAAGCGTTAACCCCTTCCCTGGTGAATATTCATATATCAAATAATGACGTCATTAATATTAATAATATTAATTTTATGACATTTCGGATGAGGAAGAAGCTGTAGAATCAGATCTATATTACAGCATAAGCAAACATAGCAGACCCTGATCAAACGGTTCCTATTGGAGCCGTCTGGTCTGGGTCTACTCTGTTTGCAGATGCGTCAAAATGCGCTTACATAAGGGAAAGGATTAATGCAGACACAAGCTGGACATTGTCAGATTCATTCAGCAACCGCCAGCTTATTGCCCCACCCACCACCCAAATTATGAGAAACATGTACCTATCATATCGTTTTATTGATCAAAGGTGGTAGTCTTCTTCATGATTTGGGTCATATCAATGTGATGTAATTGTGCTATTCACAATGAAGGTGGTTGTACAAACCGACTGCCCAATCAATACAATACTTTTACAGTAAGGCATTTTATGAAGTTGTCATATGCTTGTGTCAGTTATCGCGCCACATCTTGTCTTTTGTGTTCGATGAGTTTGATTGAGTTGTGGTGGATAGGTGGATACAGTATGTTCAATTAAATGTTTTTTTGTTATACATGCACTTTACCACTGTATTTGCTGTCGCGGTTGTTGTAGATTAGTCGGAGAGGGGATACGTTTATTTACACTGTTTGTCTTTTAGGATGGGGATGGAATAAGGATGAGGTTGGGCGCCCATAAACCGGTTTAAACCCCCGGTGACTTTTGTCACTGACCGTTCCAAGGCGGTACTTCCATCTTCCTCCTATTGAATGTTTGTTTTGTCTTTGTGCGTCTCTTGTTGTTTTTTCTACCCATGTACATTTGCTGTTTCCTTGTGTTGCTGTTCGGGCGAGTGTTTGTTCTGTATGTGGTATTTCCTGCATGACTCATTTTTGTACTTTTAAATGCACTGCGACATATTGTGTTCAGAAGGTGCAGATATGCTTTCATTGGTGAACAGGCATGGGGAAATTCTGTGAAAGTTGTGTGCATATGTATATGTGCATGTGCACTTTATTTGTGTTTCTAGTATTGCTGTGACATATATTGCCTGACTTCTGTTCTATATTTGTAATGTAATAAGATGTATTTAAGAATTAAAGTCGTAATTTCTCTGACAATATCTATGTTTTGGCCACTCCTTATAATTGTCAAAACAAAGACATAATTGATTTATTCCTGAAAATTGTTAAATATTCACATGTTATCTGTGCATCTATAATTGTATATGACAATTGGTGTTGCTATATTGATCACTACAACGCATATAGGCTGTTATACGTACTATTAAGAATGTCCTTGTCTAATGTAGGCCTATTGTAGTATCGTTTCAGTCACACCGGTCTAATGTGACTACTCAAAAAGGTCTTATTCTTAGGTTTTAAGATAGATGGCAGCTACATGCAATATGAAATTTATGCAAAAAGCTCTTATCTCCTATAGGGGCTTTATTTATGTTTTTCACCCTGCATTAAGCAACAACCTGCTTTGAAGGACAATGTGTGTACCGCTTCGGAGAAGTTTTACCGTAACCATATCACGTTATTATATATAGATATATAAATTGCATGCACATAAGCTAAATATACTGTTCAGTACTATTAATCAAAATATGACTGTCAAAGGGAGATACCTCATAAAAAGGTCCCCAACATAATGAAGTATGAATTACAATAAGCAATACATAATAATTGTCAAGCAGTATAGTAAACAAAATATTTCTATTTTTTCTATTTTGAACTTGCTCAAATAGCTACAATAAGCTATTTACCGACTATGTAACAAACATAACAACAGTTGGAGTTTAAAATAGATAATTGTTTCAAAGCATGGATACTGCACAGTAAAAAGAAAAAGAAAAAGAAGTTAAATATTGGTATAATACACAAGTATTATCCTCCAAATTTGACCTGAGACTCGATTATTTTTCGGCGTGTTTATCGAGATTTTTCGTAATACTCTGTGACAAAAAATAGCAAACCAAAAGCCGGTAATAATCATGTTCCACGAGGATTGTATTCTTATGGCGCATTCTTATACCTTCGGAAATTTATCCGAAGATTACCGACGATAATTATCGGAATATGCACGAGTCTCAGGTCAAATTTGGATGATAATATTAGTTAAAGCGTCTAGTCCAAAAGGTATAATGCTAATTAAATTTACATGTTTTTCTAAATAGTACTTGTATCACATATTTCCTGTCACATGATGCTATTCTGCCAGACACATTACAAGAAGTTATTTGTTGGAACTATAAATTCATATCTTCATTCTAAGAGAAGACGTAAAAACAAAAGTTGGCTCCTGCTAGAGCTTTCCCATCTTGGTCTACAGTGTACATTGTATGCATGACCTTTCATCCTGTATTAAGCACCCATCTGTCTAATAAGATCTAAACTATTATTTTTATTATTCAGGAAGAATAGATTTATTCAAGGGATCTATTGTACATATATGATCAACTAAAATTAACGCTGTTGTTGAATCAATTGCACATGGGATATTAATACTTAGTTTGTCTAATTATTATGTTGCCAATATCAAGGAGTTATCAGGCGAGGCAGACTTAGCAAAGTCTGGCTCATCGACATTTTTGAAATACACTGGCTCGTATAAAACTCCACTAAACCGGAATTCTAGTAGAGAAGAATTTAGATGCCTTCAGGCAGATGACTGCTTAATAGTGAGAGAGTCATGTAAAAAGCTCCATGCGAGCTTTTTGCATGGCTTGCACTATGCATTAAGCCACCATCTGTCTCCAAGACCCATATTTATACTGAACGTGTACAGAAATATGTATGACTAACTTTAACACCCCCACTCACCCATACAAAATGTATGGGATCAACTGACTGGCGGTTGTACCACGTGTTTATTCACACATGCTAGAGCAACTGTGTACTGATTGTTGTCAAATCAATTTCCATTCATTTGTCACTTCTACATATGTACATGTACTTGCTTCCGTTACTTTGTTATACACCAGTTAGCTAGTACAGTAGAACATGTATTATTCGGACATCGAAAACAGGTTTAATTATGGGTATGTAAGGCAGGGTATAGCTTAATGCAGGACAAGTAATGCAGGAAGCACCTATAGGAGCGTTCTGCATTACATTTGTCCTGCCTTAAGCAGCCATCTGTTTTCTAAGAGTCGTGTGTTCACAAAATGATTCACCGCTTAGGACAGGTTCTATTGTACCTCGGATTGATACCCGTTGTACCGTAAAAATGCAAGTTCCGTAAAATATACACTGTTGAATATGAGTTAGCTGTAGGTAGGGAGATTTCACAATCTGAAATGGCAGTATTTGAAATATAAAGGGCTGACTTGCATTGTTTACGGGTAGAATTTTCACATTTCCGCTCCAATATGTGTTCTGATGACTTAATTTTTTTTCTAAACCGAATAAATCTTCGAAATGCTGTTGAATATGTGTTAGCTATAGGTAGACATTCATGTTTCAATAGATTTCCCCATCTGAAATGGCAGTATTTGGAAAATAAAGGGCTGAAATGGCAGTATTTTGTATATTATGGGTTGACTTGCATTTTTACGGGTAGAAATATCAAATTTCCACTACAATATGGGCTATGGTGACTAATTGTTTTCTCTGTACTGATATTCTGTTGTATATGTAATGATATTCTGTTGAATATGAATGAGCTGTAGGTAGACATTGGGCTATGGTGACTAATTGTTTTCTCTGTAATGATATTCTGTTGTATATGTAATGATATTCTGTTGAATATGAATGAGCTGTAGGTAGACATTGATGTTTCAATAGATTTCACAATCTGAAATGGCAGTATTTGGAATATAATGGGCTGACTTGTATTTTTTACGGGTAGAAATATCACATTTCTGCTAAAATATGCGCTATGATGACTTACTGTTTTCTCTAAACTGAAAAAAATATTTGATATTTTGTTGAATATGAGTTAGCTGTAGTTAGGGATTGTTGTTTCAATAGATTTCACCATCTGAAATGGCAGTATTTGAAATATAAAGGGCTGACTTGCATTTTTAGAGAAATGGCAGTATTTGGTATATAAAGGGCTGACTTGCATTTTGTACAGGTTGAAATATCACATTTCTGCTAAAATATGGGCTATGATGACTTATTATTTTCTCTAAACTGAATAAATCTTTGATATTCTGTTGAATATGAATGAGCAGTAGGTAGACATTGATGTTTCAGTAGATATCACAATCAGAAATGGCAGTATTTGGTATATATAATAGGCTGACTTGCATTTTTTACGGGTAGAAATTTGACATTTCCATTACAATATGGGCTACATGTATGATGACTTATTATTTTGTCTGAAATGAACAAATCTTTGATATTCTATTGAATATGAATGAGTTATAGGTAGACATTGATGTTTCAGTAGATTTCACTATCAGAAATGGCAGTATTTGGTTTATAATGGGCTGACTTGTATTTTTTACGGGTAGAAATATCAAATTTCCACTATAATATGGGCTAAGATGACTTATTATTTTCTCTCAACTGAACAAATCTGCGATATTCTGTTGAATATGAATGAACTATAGGTAGACATTGATGTTTCAGCAGATTTCACAATCAGAAATGGCAGTATTTGGTATATATAATAGGCTGACTTGCATTTTCTACCTACAGCTCACTCATTTTCAACAGCATATCAAAGATTTATTTAGTTTAGGGAAACTAATTAGTCATCATAGCCCGTATTGTAGTGGAAATGTGATATTTCTACCCGTAAAAAATGCAAGTCTATCCTTAATATTCCAAATACTGCCAGTTCATGTGGTAAAATCTATTGAAACATCAACCTCTACCTACATCTAACTAATATTCAATAGAATATCAAAAATTTATTTAGTTTAGAGAAAATAATTAGTCATCATAGCACACATTATATTAGAAATGTGATATTTCTACCCGTTAAAAATGCAAGTCAAAAATTTATTTAGTTTAGAGAAAATAATTAGTCATCATAGCACACATTATAGCAGAAATGTGATATTTCTACCCGTCAGCACATAATATACAAACTACTGCCATTTCTGAACACATATTGGAGTAGAAATGTGATATTTCTGCCCGTAAAAAATGCAGCAAGTCTACCCTTAATATTCCAAATACTGTCATTTCAGATGGTAAAATCTATTGAAACATCAACCTCTACCTACAGCTCACTCATATTAAAACAGAATATCAAGGATTTATTTAGTTTAGAGAAAATAATTAGTCATCATAGCCCATATTGTAGTGGAAATGTGATATTTCTACCCGTAAAAAATGCAAGTCTACCGTTAATATTCCAAATACTGCCATTTCAGTTGGTAAAATCTATTGAAATATCAACCTCTAACTACAGCTCACTCATATTCAACAGAATATCAAAGATTTATTTAGTTTAGAGACAATAATTAGTCATCATAGCCAATATTGTAGCAAAAATGTGATATTTCTACCCGTACAAAATGCAAGTCTACCCTTAATATTCTAAATACTGCCATTTCAGATGGTAAAATCTATTGAAACATCAACCTCTACCTACAACTCACTCATATTCAACAGAATATCAAAGATTTATTTAGCTTAGAGAAAATAATTAGTTATCATAGCCCATATTGTAGCGTAAATGTGATATTTATACCCGTAAAAAATGCAAGTCTACCCTTAATATTCCAAATACTGCCATTTCAGATGGTAACATATATTGAAATATCAACCTCTACCTACAACTCACTCATATTCAACAGAATATCAAAGATTTATTTAGTTTAGAGAAAGTAATTAGTCATCATAGCCCATATTGTAGCAGAAATGTGATATTTCTAGCCGTAAAAATGCAAATCTACCCTTAATATTCCAAATACTGCAATTTCAGATGGTGAAATCTATTGAAACATCAACCTCTACCTACAGCTCACTCATTTTCAACAGAATATCAAATATTTATTTAGTTTAGAGAAAATAATTAGTCATCATAGCCCATCTTGTAGCAGAAATGTGATATTTCTACCCGTAAAATGCAAATCTACCCTTAATATTCCAAATATTGCCATTTCAGATGGTAAAATCTATTGAAACATCAACCTCTGCATACAGCTAACTCATCTTCAACAGAATATCAAAGATATATTTAGTTTAGAGAAAATAATTAGTCATCATATCACACATTATAGCAGAAATGTGATATTTCTACCCATAAAAAATGCAAGTCTATCCTTAATATTCCAAATACTTCCATTTCAGATGGTAAAATCTATTGGAACATCAACCTCTACCTACATCTAACTAATATTCAACAGAATATCAAAGATTTATTTAGTTTAGAGAAACTAATTAGTCATCATAGCCCATATTGTAGCGGAAATGTGATATTTATACCCGTAAAAATGCAAGTCTACCCTTAATATTCCAAATACTGAAATTTCAGATTGTGAAATCTATTGAAACATCAACCTCTACCTACAGCTAACTCATATTCACCAGACTATCAAAATGTATTACGTTTAGAGAAAATAATAGGTCATCATAGCACATAAAGTATTATTATATTAGAAATGTGTTATTCTACCTGCAAAAATTGCCTCTCAGGCCTCTTTATGTCAAATGTCTGAAGGTGAACTCTACTGAAACATAAATCTACATACAGCTAATAAGTAATTCATATTCAAATGGATAACAAATATTTAATCAGTTCTGTGGGCACAAGGGGTTCTCATAGCACATTTTATAGTAGAAATGTGATATTTGTATCTGTAAAAAAAGTCAAGCCTCTATATTTCAAATACTGCCATTTCAGGGGGTGAAATCTATTGAAACACAAATCTCTACTACAGCTAATTCATATTCAACAGGATAACAAAGATTTAATCAGTTCTGTGGGCACATTGAGGGGTTCTCATAGCACATATTAAATTATATAGTAGAAATGGGATATTTGTATCCGATTTCCGATGTCATGGCTCTATATTTCAAATACTGCCATTTCAGAGGGTATATATATATTGAAACATACATCTCTACCTACAGCTAACTCATATTCAACAGAATAACAAAGATTTAATCAGTTCTGTGGGCACAATGGGTTCTCATCATCATCTTCAAGTATGGCCACACTCTGCGAAGAGTATACTCGTTATTTGGTTTGTGGTTGATTAGTTATTTGTCACAGTTTGTTTCTATTAGCAACATTATGTTGTTTGTCATTAACTTGTCAGGATTTAAATGAACTCATTTATAAGTGAATTGCCTTAGAACAGGTAATTATAAATGTGATAAGTGGAGTTGAATTCAAGTTAAATTAACCATAAAGCCGACAGAGTATGCAACAGGTAATATATCCTCCATTCTTTTTGGAATATGACACCCTCACACTAAAGTAAGTTATGGTTACTGCTTTTATGTTTCAGCCCCTCGTTTGGAACGAAACTCCAAAGTTTCAGTATTGTATATGCAAGCGGTGTTAAAGTTTCGATGAAATGGCAATAACTATAAACGAATCCCTATGCCTTTGTTGATTTTACTAGATAATTATCAAATTATGGGCAAACATAAAGGAAATCACTATCCCATTCTTTGAAAAGGCGATCTTAACGCTGGCCGCTTCGACAGTCCACAGGCAGATATAACGCAGCAGCACTATATAGCTCTCTTTTACAGTTTATCGGTTACACATCATTAACAAGAAAACCTGCAACCGATATTGTTTTTTGGCACAGATGTAAAACAGCCAGTATCCGTAGAATTAAATCACATAAACCAATATATCAAGAATGATAGGAAAAAGTTAGCATATTTAATTTTTATGTGTTTCCTCGACCGTCTACACACTGATCAATATACAGTATATTAGAGTTTCTGCCCTCCAAAATCATTGTTTTAAAAAATATAAGCTAAATCGGAGATATATACATGTATATGTCTGGCGAAATGTTCATATCGCATAGATTTTTTGTTTTCTCAATTATACATTCCAATGTTTACATTCCGTGTGCCTATAAAATAGACTTGCAAATTTTACGGCTTGCAATTTTTACAGTACACAGCGTAAAAATTACAAGTCTGACCGGAAACAGGAAGCGGAACTTGCAGATTTTACGGACTTGCATTTTTTACCCTACCACGTCACCGGCAGACCGGTCTACCGAGCCCCGGCACAATGATGTCACCGGGCATTCTTTGTCGCAGTGTCCCAAGTTTGCTCTCCACCAGTCCTTCGGTGGCCCGGTCTGGTCCTTTGGACCAGGATTCCGATGTGGACCGGTAAATCTACCGGTCCAATATTTTCTACTGGGCATTCTGTCTCTACACCGCATTTCAGTAGTCAACAGGAAGCAGCTCTGGCTAAGTATAGACGTTCTCGGTCGTCTAGACCCTGCAATTACTCTTCGTCTTCTGAGTACACTTCGGACTCCCAAGCCCATCCAACCCCGTAGGAGGCCTAAAACATTCTTATTCTTCTAATGGGAATCGGCACTCGCGCCGTTCACATACCAGGTGCAGATCGAGGTCTTACCATTACTCTTCTATGCGAAGACATCGCTCTTCCTGCTCAGATTCGCCGGCTGGTCGCTCTCGCCAGCCGACACTCGTTTATGGGAACCAGCAAGCTTCACCTTACTGGCGACCTGACCATCAAGGTCATGGGACTCCCCCTCAGTGATCCCCATTTCAATTTCCTCTCGGATTTGCCCCCACCCCCGGTTCTGGCTTACACCTCACTCAGGACCTGTTTTGAGTCCATCTCTGGAGGGAGAATAGCTCTCATGTGAACCCATCCACGGTCCACACTTATATGTCTGTGGCGGGTCCCACTCCTACCGGGTGCTGCTATCCTTGGTGGTCACCAGAGCGAATTCTGAAGGAGAGCAGGAAGACACTTTGTCCATTATGGCTCCTAGGGGTGATCCTATTTTTAGGGAATCAGACTCTGTGGAAGCCTCTCACTCAGATTTAGACGGGACTTAGTCCTCTTCTACTTTTGAGGATTCTGAACATAAATATATTTCTATTGAGAAGGCATGTGGAGATTGTTTTAGAATCCTCCCACCCTCTGTCTTCCCTAGACCCCCGAATCCTATTCACAGGGGTCCTCTATCCTCTTCGTGCTAGTGTCAGTCGAAAACGTGGACCTCCCTAACCTAATTAAGTCTAGGGAGACGCTTTCCCTTCCAGAGGAATTATTTCCTGTTTGCCTGACCTGGACGAAGATGTTTGTACCAGTCCGGCAACTAACTGGGTGGACCATGTCGGCTAAACTCTTACGGACAAGTGCTCCCTGGGTATATCTTAGGCCTCCGGCTTCAATTGAAAATCGCCCTGAGATGTTTGATCAGATCACCTCACTTGATTCCGACAGCCCCAGGGTGGGCATTAGGCCTTCCTCTCTCAATCTCTCTCTCAGTCTCTCTCTCTCTCTCTCTCTCTCTCTCTCTTTCTCTCTCTCTCTCTCTCTCTCTCTCTCTCTCTATATATATATATATATATATATATATATATTATATAACTGGCAATAGAATACAACCGGAAAGGCTATATATATACTAAAAAAGACTAAATGTTATATGGCTTTAAAATCTTTAATTAATAACTTAAAAATGCGCGACGCGTTTCATCCGATCATCAGGCGCAATATTATGACGTCATGACTTTGTTGTCATGACGTCGACGTCCCTACTTCCTGTAAGGCTGGTAACTCTGTCAGACAAATGTTTGAATTAGAAATTAATTGCATTGAGGGTTGGTTTAAATTTTTGTATAAATATTTTTATTTTTCTAGCCTAGCTGAAACACTATCTGTCTTTAATTTAAAAAAGGGAAATATTTCATATTGAAGGGTTTTGATTCCGCATTTTTCTAAATGTTCGCTTAAAGGAATTTGTCTTGTTGATGGGTCTCTAATTTGCTGTGAATGGATAGTTCTTCTTGTTCTCAATTTGTCACCAGTTTGTCCTATATAAAACTCTCTGCATCCAGTGCATGTAAGAACATATAAAACATTTCTTACATCACAAGACATTGGTTGATTTACATAAAATTTTGATCCTTTAAAATTGTAAGAATCACTTTCTCTAATATGTTGACATAACGAGCAGTTTGACTTATTACATTTTGTTACTCTACTAAGTATGTGTTTATTCTCCGTAAACTTTGCTCTGGTAAGAAGTTTCTTTAAATTTGGGGCTTGTCTTTTACTTTTTATTATGTTACATTTATTTAAAATTTTAGACATGTTTGAGTCTGTATGTAATATTGATAAATTAGCTTTTATTTTATGAAACAGTTCTTGGTTTTTTGGATTAAATGTTGAAATGTAAGGAAGAGTAGTAGATGTATTTTTAGCGCTGGGCTTTAGAAGGTCTGACTTAGGGATTTGCTTTGCTTTTTGTATGTTATCTTGTAAAAGCAGTTTAGGATAACCTCTTGTACTTAAAGTGTCTTGTAATTCTTGAAGTCTTTTATTCCTAACTCTGTCACATGAAACTATGGTGCAAATTCTTTTTGCCAAATTATAAGGTATGTTTACCTTTGTGTGTTTCGGGTGACATGATTTGAAATTAAGGTATTGCATAGAATCCGTTGGTTTGTAAAAAATGTCAGTCATTAATTTGGTGTCTGTTATTTTTACTAATACATCTAAGAAAGGTAATGAAGTGCTGCTATATTCTACTGTAAACTCAATGTCTGGGTGTAATTCATTTAATATCTTGTGAAAAGTTTTTAAATCACTGATAGAATATTGCCATAAAATGAAACAATCATCAAGAAATCTTTTCCAAAAGGTTTTTATGTAATCAAAAAAATGTTTGCCATGGGACTTTTCCAATGTTTCATATAGTCTTTCTTCTAGGTATGCTAAAACTAAAGTTGCATAGGTGGGAGCAAATTTTGTACCCATGGCTGTTCCTTTAATCTGTTTGTAAAAAATGTCATTAAATGAAACAATATTATTTTCTAGAATTGTTTTTATCCCACTTAGAATGAAATCTTTAGAAAATCTGCTGTGTATAAGTTCAGGGTGCACTATATATCTTTTTTTCTCTTTTTCTCTCTCTTTCACTTCGCCAACAGACGAGGGTCGCTTCAAACATCGACCTCCTATCTGCGGCCTTCTCTGTGGAGCTTGAATCCGAAGATACTAAGTGCCTTTCATACAATCTGGGCCGTTTGACCCAACTGGTCTTGGGTCAAGGGCTCACAACGACAGCGAATATGCTCCACTGTCGCTGTGACACCTTCCTCTAGTTTGCAGGACAAGTTGAAGGTGTCTCTCTTTACCTCCGAACTACTTTTCGGTGGCATCGTTATGGAGAAAGAGCTAACAGGGCTTCAGCCAGGAACCCTCCGGTCTGAGTTTCTTGGGAAATGCCTAAGGTGGGTGTAAGCCTCTTACGGGACCTTCCAAGAAAGGTAAGACAACCAGACCCTTTCTACCCCTCAACGGAGCCCGGCCAAGAGTCGGTTAGGACTCTTCCCTTTCCCCCCTAACTCGGGACTGGCATCTCAGGGTTCCTTTCCTTCCCACCCTAGGGGTTCTGTGCCTTCTAGGCCCCAGCCCTAGGGACTCGACCTTTTTGCCTCCATCCGATCCGACCCTGCATCAATGTGGTGCAATATCAATCAGGACCTTGGACCCTCTCTATTGTAGAGAAAGGTTATCGTGTCCCTCTGGGTCGACAGCCTCCTCTCTCCGGAGAGAGGGGATTCTACTAAATAACTTTTAATGCATTTAAATAAGGCTTCTGGAAACATAATCAAATATACACTTTCTATAAGGTTTTAATTAAATAATAGATAAGAACAGCTCATTTAAATGTGTTTATTTTTACATCTCATTAATATTCATACATATGGCATTTATATTCAATAGAATGATCAAATCAATTATATACACAAAGTAATGATCCTCTGCTCTCGTCTTATTTTGCACAATATATGGTATTTTACGTAAAATAAATCACACAAAAGATAGTATACTCAAAATAATACTAAATACAATGCTCATAGAAAATTGCTTATTCATTTACGCACATTATATGCAAATTAGCTTAAATATGCATGCTTTATAGAAATATTACCTGAAAAAAGATGGTTTATTTTCTTTGTATGATCACATGAAAACATTCAAACCTAAATTCAATAACCCTTGTTTATTAATAGGCCTCTCAGACTAAAAAACAAACTCGTTTTACTAAAAAACGCACTTTTTTAATTCCTCATTAATATTCATAAGTATACATTATGAATATTAATATAATTACATAATCATGTTCAAGCTATATATCTCCGATTTACTTTGATTCTTGTTTTGTCCTTCTATTGCCTCTAAAAGTAAAGCTATGACGCATTTTCTTAATCAAGGTAGTTTCGAAATTTACCTCGGGTTACTATGGAAACCGTTTAATAAAAACATAGGTGGGACATAATTATTTTGGGGGAATGCTCAAAACGTGTTCTGAGGACCCCAACGAACAATTTAAACCTAAATTCAATAATATTTGTGCATTAATAGGCCTCTAAGAGTAAACAACAAACTCCTTTTTCTAAAAAAGCGGACTTTTTTTACTTCCTCATTAATATTCATAAGTAATAATATATGAATATTATTAAAATTATATATCATAATCAAGCTATATGTGTCCTTCTATTGCCTCTAAAAGTAAAGTTATGACGCATTTTCTTAATCAAGGATGTTTCGAAATTTACCTCGGGTTACCATGGAAACCGTTTAATAAAATATAGATGGGACAAAATTATTTTGGGGAATGTTCGAAATGTGTTCTGATGATCCCGACGAACAATTTAAACCTAAATTCAACAATTTTTGTGCATTATTTAAGCCTCTCAGATTAAACAACAAACTCCGTTTTCTAAAAAAACGCATTTTGAACTTCCTCATTAATATTCATAAGAATGCATTTATGAATATTAATAAAATCATATATCATAGTCAAGCTATATGTCTCTGCTTTACTTTGGTACTTGTTTTGTCATTCTAATGTTTCTAAAAGCAAAGTTACGACGCATTTTCTGAACCAAGGTAGTTTCGAAAATTACCTCGGGTAACCATGGAAACCGTTAAATAAAACATAGCTGGGACAAACTTATTTTGGAGGGCATGCTCAAACTGTGTTCTGAGGACCCCAACAAACAAGTTGGTACCCATGAAAAAAAGTCGGGGGGGGGGGAATGCTACGGTAACCATGACTAGGAGTCTAGAAACAGCCTATATAGTGCATGTGTACTGACCCCAATGGGATGCAAGTGTGGTTCAGCCAATAGGAGGAAAACAGAAGGACGAAAAAGGCATAATTAAACATAAACATCAAATTTAAATCATATGCTCATCTTTGTCTCAACTATTTGTCCACATAGATAAGATAACTTTATTCAAATCCATAAGGCCATCGGCCCATGAGGAAGTGTATACATAGTATACACATTAAACATATATTCAAAACTATAACTGACAAACCTACAACTGACATAACAATACATAAAAACATCAGTAATGTATTTTTTTCTGGAGAAGGTTGCTAAAACCTAGGGTACATTAATAGGGTGTCTAAAAGTTTGAGATAAGATAAGTGCATTTTTACAATGTGCTTGCCATCATATTGTGACTAGAGTTACACTACAAGAAAAGCAAACATCAAAGGGCGCCATTATAAAGAACATGCTGGTTTTGTTAAAATCTAATGTGAAACAAAAATGCTTAGAATATGAGTGATCATGATACTTATATGTTGCACTAACTTTTTCAATGAAGATATATAAATGCAGACAAATGAAAGATTTTTACATGAAAATATACACTGATTGGCATTATTTTAATAAATTCTGAAGGGTTGTGATCCCCCGAAAGCAACACAAAAAGAGAACATTGCAGACTCGGTTTTATTGAGTCTGTTCATGAGCAGAAATTGAAAGTGCAACACTGCTCACGCCCCTTAAAGCGGTATTCAATTTTCAGAACAAGAAGTACTGAAATTCATGATCTCGAAGGATCAGAAGGTATAACAACACTGAGAATGAAGTACGGGGCGACGTTTTACGGCCGCCACACAAGCACTTAACACCTGCTGTTGTGAAGATTATAAATTCTGAATGGTTGTGATCCCCCGAAAGCAAAAATTGCAACACAAAAAGAGAAAATTGCAGACTCGGTTTTATTGAGTCTGTTCATGAGCAGAAATTGAAAGTGCAACACTGCTCACGCCCCCTAAAGCGGTATTCAATTTTCAGCACAAGAAGTACTGAAATTCATGATCTCGAAGGATCAGAAGGTATAACAACACTGAGAATGAAGTACGGGGCGACGTTTTACGGCCGCCACACAAGCACTTAACACCTGCTGTTGTGAAGATTATAAATTCTGAAGGGTTGTGATCCCCCGAAAGCAAAACTTGCAACACAAAAAGAGAAAATTGCAGACTCGGTTTTATTGAGTCTGTTCATGAGCTGAAATTGAAAGTGCAACACTGCTCACGCCCCAACCATGCAATCATTCAAAGGTTTAGTTCAGCATATTGCTCTTGGAATTACTACAGACATAAGTATGATTTCAGACACCTAATCAAACAATGAAATAATTATACTTAAACCAACTAAATAATGAGTTTGTCCAAAGCTTTTCAATACTGGGAATTTAAGAAATGAATCAACTACCGATATAAATTGTAGTTTGATAGATAATTAGCACGTTTTTATAAATTATTTGCGTTGATTATTGACGGATCAGTCATTATTAAATCTTAGAAAAGAATAGTATCATTTTCATTGTAAAATCTCATTCATATATTAATAAACTCTGATAAGATAAGCGTAATGTAGCACACCTATTTGCAACAAATCTGGAGTTTAACTGTATAGAAGACCTTAAATGAGTGTTCATTACAAACTGCTTCCACGAAACGAGCCTACTGTAATAATATGACACAAGCTTTAGCAAGTGTCACATTCATAACAGCAAACGAGCTCCACGAAAACAATGTGTAATGAACACTAATGTAAGATTCTTTTTATCACAAAAGCCTTAAAAGTGCAATAGAAAATGAAACCGGTTATAGCTGACGACTGTTTCAGCCATTCCTTACAAACCGTAGGCTAACGATTGTTAATTTACATAAAAACGCACTAGTGCACTGGTGCATTTGCGCGATTTACGGCACTCCGTTACGGCACTCCCCAAGGGCAGTTTATGTGATAAATGCAAGTATATCATGCCATATATACAGTTGTTCATGTATCAAAGGCGTAATTATGAAATATTAATCATATAATGGAAGAACAGTTGCTTGAACAGTCACTCTAAACGTAATGTGCAATATTGGCCTGTTTAATCATAACTTATGTATACGAATATTCGTATTAAATTGCAGACATTATTTGAGCTAAGTGCATGTTTGAAATAGTACATTCAGCAAAGAACCTCTCTTACTACTTCACATGCATTTAACAAACTTTCTCAGTAGCTCTGAATATACATATTCATACATATCAACAGATAATCTGGAATGTTATTTGCATATCCATGAACCAATAAAATATCTTATCTGGCGTCCAAAACCAATGGTTTCCAATTGAAATCCGAGTCTCTGATGTCGCATATCAAACGGCATTTGAAATTTAGAATATCTCAATCATATATAAAATAGAAATATGTGTGCTTATGATTCTTTGGATTTCAATTGGCGCAGTATTTCCATACCAGTAGTGTTAAATAACGATTGCATATGCAGCTGATTTGATAGCAAACGCCTTTTCAATAAACATAGCTAACCTTTCCACTTCTTGATTATTTGTAGAGTTTATCAACAGCACAAATTTTGCATATTTGACCTATGCCAAAATAATTTCTTGAGATACAGTTTTCTTAACTCTTTGTACAGTTCGCATTCCATAACAAAATGATATTCATCTTCAAGAGTTTTACAATTATTACATATCCGCTCATTTCTAGGTATTGTGTTGGGTCTATGCCACCGACCCATCTCAATTTCGAGCCTGTGTGATGATATTCTAAGTTTAGTAAGAGCAATTCTAAACTTAGTAATATTACATATAGACAGATACGGTTGGAATTCAAACTTACGGCAACTATTATAAAAACATGCTCTACTTTAATCATTCAAACTATTTTCCCAGTCTTGAATAAAAATATCACGAATTCTTTCCTTAACTATTGCTAAAAATACATTTTGATTAGCTACACCCTGGGCTAACCAGACATTATTAAAACCCATCCGGCATAGCAGATCACGAATAAGAGATACCCAATTTTTTTTATTAGGGTACTCATAAATATCACTTAATAACATATTGTACACTATTCTAATATAGTTGGCATCACTCGCATTGAGTATTTTGAACCAGTATCTAATAATGTTAAAGTATCTACCACATATAAGTGTTTTCCTGCCAAGTTCGCCATAAATAAAATCATTCTGTGTCGATTAAAAGTTTCTTACCAAACTGGGTATGGATTCTTTCAATACAGTTACCCCTATGAAAGCCCCATACCTCAGACCCATAATTCAAGATTGTAATACAAGTTTGTCAAAAAGTTCAATTCTGTGCTTGACCGAAATAGAAGTAAACTTGTGTAAATATTTATTCATTTTAAACAGTGCTTTAAGAGCCTAGCCTGCAAGCGTGGTTTGCGCTTCCAAAAATGATCCACCGGGTGTAAAAGAAATCCCTAAGTAAGAAAATGTATTTACTATGTCAATAATTTTTCCATCATACTTAGAATTTAAATTACCCTGAATTTGGCCCCCTTTCCTAAAAACCATAATTTTAGTTTTGGATGTGTTAACCACAAGTTTCCATCTATTACAATAGTCAAGCATAGCGTCAAGACTTTTCTGTAATTCCTCACTAGAATTAGCAAATATGACTATATCATCAGCAAATAGTATTAGAAATAGTTTAAACATATCAACGTCTATACCTTCTACTCCATTTCTTGTAAAAGTATCAATATCATTCAAGTACACAGCAAACAAAAAAGGACAAAGACACTCTCCCTGCCTAACACCAAGGGTACACTGATATTCATCACTTAGCACATTATGACACTTCACTCTTGACTTTACACTTTCATACATAGAGCGTATAATATTGAATATCTTTCCTCTTAAACCAATGTTAACTAATTTATACCAGAGATTTTCACGTACTACATAGTCAAAAGCTTTAGTAAAATCAATAAATGCGCAGTAGAGCTTCTCATTACGATTAATAAAGTGCGTGAGTAATCCATGTAATACAAAAATATTATCAACAGTACCCATTTTAGCTCTAAAACCACATTGAGCTTCAATATATATACCGTAATTTTCTGCCCAATCACTTAACCTGTTGTTCAAATCAAAATTCTTGTAAATACTTTGCCAAGTGAACTTAAAAGTGCAATACCCCGATAAGTTTCCACATTATTAAAAGAACCTTTCTTGTGTAGCGGTATAACATATCCCTCAGACCAATCATCAGGGAAATATCCGTTGTTGAAAGCTTTATTAAATAGGTCTAATAAGGCAGGTGATAACAAATCATTACCTGCCTTGAAAAATTCGTTTATGAACATGTCTGGTCCAGCGGATCGATATGACTTAAGCTGGTTAATAGCCTTATTGACTTCACCTTTTGTAATACATCCGTTAAGATCTTCGAATAAAACGGCCAGTTCATGGTTTTCATATGTTTCATTGAAATGTGTAATGTCTTCGTCTAGTGTGAAAAATGGACTGTCTGGGTTATTTATTGCTTTAAAATATGTTTCAAAGGTATTGAGTTGAACATCTGGGTCTCGTATTCCTGAGCACTGTTTAAGCATATTCCAATAAAGCTTGGCGTGTTTACCTCTGGCTTTCAAAAGTTTATCAGTTTTTAATTTATCGTATTCATATTTACATTTCCTAATATGTGACTTGTAATCTGTTCTGGCATTAACTAACAAGTTTCTGTTTTCATCGCTCTTGTTTAATCGGAATTTATTTAGAGCTCTTGTAAAAGTACTTCTCTTCTGTTTACATTCCTCATCATACCACCGATTTTCATTGTGCTCATTCATTTTTGACTGTCCCTCGTGCTCATTATTTTTTGACCAACCCACATATATTACATTACGCTTAAACAACGGAGAAGCAACTTCATCTATAACATTTCCCAGAGTACCAATACAACAGTCTACATCATGTTTGTCATTAGCGCTACATATAGATTCTTGTAATGATTTCAATTTCTGTTCGATTTCTGGATCTGATAATCTTGCAATAAATTGGTCACTTAACTCTGGCTTCCATACATATTTGTGTTTAACACTGTCACGTTCGCCAGCTTCATCATAATCTCTATTAGACTGTGGAATATTATCAAATTCAATAGAACAAGACATTAAACAGTGATCAGACATAATATTTGAGTCTGAAACATCAAAGGACTTAACATATTGCATAACATTCTGGCTACATACAACATAATCAACAAGTGAACTACCCTGGCTACCAACAAATGTATATTTCCCTATCCCTTTGTCCTTTCCCACTCTTCCATTTAATATTCTAAGCCCAAGATGTTGACATAATTGTAAAAAGTAATGTCCATTTGTATTGAATCTACCTTTGTCTTGTGAATGCCTCTTTAATTCTACATCTTCAATATAATCATCAGGTAAAAAGTTAGTATGTCTATTAACATCATCAACAACATAATCAGTACACTAAGCAGTGCGGCTATTCATATCTCCAAATAGTACAAAATTCAGTTCAGTCTCAACTTTCGAAGACTCTTGCGTATAAAAATCACACGGCCTATCAAAAGCATTTATATCAATAAAAGCTTGTCTACTGGACTCAGATGGTACAAAATAACATAACGCAATTAATAGGTCATCTTGTAGAGATACGCACTGTCCATCGATTCTAATGCACAAAATGACATCACGGCTCAGTTACATACTTAGATCTAAGGTATACAATAATAACACCAGAGTTTCGTTCTGTAAAACATTTATACTCGGTTCTATGTAGGACATAATGCTGAAAGTGTTTGACATCTAACTCATTTTACTGGTCTGACCATGTTTCTGTTAATAAAACAATATCATGATTATCAAAAATAACTTTTGTTTATCGACCCTTTTACAGTCGGTAGCTACGCTTCCCTCTTTGCTTGCGCGATGACAGGCCGAGGGTAGTACTCTATGACGGTATACTCTTAAACTTGGATACAGGATGAGCTTACCAGACTCATGTATTACTTTTTCCCTGTCGTGCCCTTAACGGCTTACCTGCAGGTGCTCTGACTTCAGCAAAGTCATTGAGTACATATTTGACGGATTGTCACAGTTATTATGCTATGTTTTACATGTTGTCCTGTGTTCACCGTCATCTATGTTGTGGGTAAGTCCAACGGGGATACCTTTATTTACAATATTTGTAAAGCTAGGGTGACTTTGAGAGAAGTGTGAGGTTAGGACGTCCGTAAACCGGTTTAAACCCCCAGTGGTGTTTTTGCTACTGACCGTGCCAAGGCGGTACTCTCTTTGTCACCCTTCCTTTTGTTTGCCTTGCGTCTTTGTGCTTGTGATTTGTTCATGTGTGGAACCTTTGTCCCTGGTTCTTGTGTGTCTTTTGGTGTTTTCTGTGTTCATTTGTGCGTGTGTGTGTGTGTGTGTGTGTGTGTGTGTGTGTGCGTTTGGGTGTGTGGTTGTTTGTGTGTGTGTCATGCTGTCTATCGGTGTTTTGGTGGTGGTTGCGTCTTGCATGTGGCTTTGCCTGCTTGACTTTACTACCTTTCCAATGTCATTTCATCACAACTTAACTTATTCACACGCCTAGAAACAAGGACCTGTACATTTAATGAAGCGCATCTCAATTGCACCTTCTCCGATGCGTCCTAGCTGGAGCTATTGCCGTGCACACGGTCACTGGCCTGCTCTTGTTCTTGGCTATTCTTATCTGGCGGGATAACCCCTATGACACCGTTACTATTTATACTCTGGGTTTCCAACGCGCTCCCACCGGCTGGGCTTTTCTTACGCGATCGTGACACACTAGCACTTGAATGCCTATGCGGTCTCGCTGACGTATTACGACGTTCTTTCCTAGCGCTCCCACTTGTTTCACGAACCCGACCTCTGAAACGTGTGGACACATCGGCCTGTGGTTTCATTCTCTCACGGGATAAACTCGAGTTGCCTTCCCCTGTTTCGTATACAGATTTTACTGCAGTTTGTGATGCATTTGCATGGTCATCCGGTTCGCCTTCTCCTCCATTGTCGCTCTGGATGGCCATGTCTTGGACACTAAGATTAAAATCGACAGTGCGATCGAGGTATTGTAGCGGGGCGGGGGTGCCCTGAATGATCTCACCCATACGGAAAGGCAGATCAGGATCAACGACTGGATCTACGAAATCAAGTGGAGGTAAGCGGTTTGAATTGATATATTTCGACCACTCGGGCATTTCGTCATGCGTTATCTTGCCATCGACCCACAATTTCGCCGGATATACAATCTGCACCTTTTTGGTTTGTCTGTCTGCCTTTGCCCCTTTGTAATGCGGCCACAACCTTTTTCTTGCGACTTGAATTTCCTCAGGCATGTCATTGTCTATCGAGAACGGTGTACCTTGTAACATGGATACATTACGCATAATACACTCAATGTCATAGTAATCGCGGAAATTAACGATGGTTGGCCTGGGTTTTCTACCTTGAACATATGGACCGAGCCGATGCGCTCTTGCTAGGTACATGTTGTGACCATCAATGTCAAGTACATGGCACAAAAAGTCACGTATCACCATGAAACAGTTTTCGCACCGACTTTCGGCCAGACCAAAGAATAGCAAGTTGTTTCTTCTTGAACGGGCCTCCATATCGATGGACTTGTATGACAGAGTTTTGAGGAGGTCTGACTGTGTATTGGTTACTTTAGCCACTTGACCTACTTTCTCTGACACAGTGATCAACGATTCGTGTAGAACGCACATACCTTTTTTTAAAAATGTCCTGCTTCTGTGTCATTGATTTAACCTCATCGAATATGTATAACAGTTTGTTATCCATGCCACTGTTTATAAAATCCCGTCTATCTTTTGCACTGATGTTTCTTGACGAATTTTGCAACGTTTCACGACTCAACATGTCCGATTCACCGAGAACCGCGTACTGGTTCTTTGATGTCAAGTTATGAATCAAATTTGCCAATTCCATTCTTATAACGCACAATTAACACCGCAAGTCATCAAGTCTGCTGTAACTTTTACCAAACACAGCAACACCATTAAACGCCTCTAAACTGTCATCTCATTCAAGTTTTTAATATATTTAAACCACCGTTTTACACATGTATGTCGTTTCAGTCATTGATGACGTCACTTATATAATTGTCTTTTCCTATGCAGCACAATATTTTCGTTGAGTACATTTTGAACAGCCCTCGTGGCTCCGGGACTAAACTGAGTTCAGTCATGAGTGACGGTTTTTACGTCATGATACTAGCTTTTATGACGTCATTTTGCTAAAGAAACACTGTGGGCCTTCGAAGTATCACGGGAGGCGGTTCGCAACGAAGTTGTGTGAATGGTTCGCAACGACAAATTACCTATAGTATGTAAACAAAACGTGATTAAAAATAACGAGACGACATTCAACAGTTGTGATTTGTTTTTGCTAGATATAAACTTCCAGTGACGGAAAATGGTGGATAGAAACATGTTATACTATCAACCATTTGTTTGTACATTATATAGTGTACTTAGTGTAATTCATGTGTGAATTATACTCTCAAATACCCGATCTTTTGTACACTGTCTTAATTTCGGTAATTTTTCATCAAAATATCAAGTATTATTTTATATACTTAATGACTCTAATATATTCTTTCAATCATTTTGTCTTCATGAGAGATATCCTGTAGGAAAAATAAGCACATGTGAAGGGTTTTTTTTGCATATTACGACTGTATATGTTTCTCACAGAGTGTGTGTATGGTGCTAAACGAAGGCCACTTTTCATGTGTACATTGCTCACTGAAGTCAAAATCAATTTCAGGATACAGGCCAGATACGGACGGATGACCGGGGTATTAGCATAATACGTCTTGTGGGTCGTATGAATAGGAGAAAAATATAATTCTTTATAACAAACTTTTTATAATGGCATTAACATTCAACTTGAACAGAAATCGAACTAAAAATCGTCGGTAACATACATAGTTTCATGTCATAAATCAAAATACTACTAAGCAAACATGTAGGAACTCGGCCAGGAAAACGACTTTCCGCAATGGCATCGCTTTTCCTTATTTCCATGCACTCCTCTCGTGTGTGCTTTCATGGAGTTCATGGTCTTAGAGTTTTTATTGCAAATTTCGCAAATGTGGGTATTTTCCTGACATCCACAAGTATTCATGTGGCGTTTCATGCTGTGTTTAAAACCAAATTCCTTCTTGCATATGCAAGGATGTGGTTTTGCTTTCATGTGATCGTTCATATGTCCAAGATACGCTGCCTTTTCATTAAAAAGTATTGTGACATATAGCACAGGTGAACTTGGCATCGTTTGTGTGAACCGTGGCCCTGTGTCTTCGACGTGAAAAACATGTATTAAACATTAAAGCACACTTCGCACATGAGTTTACTGTTATTGTGCACACTTTTACGATGTTGTTCCATGTCATACTTCTGAGAAAAAAATCGAACATGTTTTACACTGCACCTTGATACACTTATGCACAGTCTTTTTGTGTCAGTACACGTTTCCAGTCGAACGGGATGTGTACGGACATGAATTACACATGAACGTTGTATCATCTTAAGACTTTGCTCGTGCCTGCGCTGACATCGGCATTCTCTGATGCGACGTGTGAACTGCTTCAGGAAATTTCAATAGAAGGGGGCTGATGCGCCTGTTTGGCAGTGCTGTTATCATTACAGGTATCGTCCTGAAACAAAGTCATGACCAATATAAGATACATGTACGGCCTTAACACAAAGTGCGAAATAGGATATCCACCCATCAGATTTTAAATAATAGGGAAACAAAAGCTTATTAGCTGCATCACTTTAAAATAATAATAGTACAAAATCAAAAGGACAGAGATATTCCACTTTAACACGTATAGTCAACTTCATTTTATCATATTAAGAGAAATTGATATAAATGCAAGTAAACAATAACCAATATTCTGACTTTTACAACACAATGTTTCAAACAGTTTCAAGAAACAAACTATATCATATGTAATACACTAAATATATTTACCGTGTCTGTTCCACTACCCTCTGTTCCTACTCCTCCGTCTTCGAAAGAAATGTTTCACCACTCCATTATTGCTGTGGTCAACTGCAACATAAAAATATACACAACTGACTTCAGTTCGAAACATACACACCTTCTGTGAGTAACATATACATCAAAAGGCGACTTTAGTAGACACCATATACACTTGTCTGATGAGGGAGGGCTTGTTATACAAGCCGTCTACACTCGATTCAATCTGCTAAGCAGTGAGGAGATGCTACGTTATGTTGACAGACATGATGCCAGTATCAATGCTGTTTAATGTTATAAAAATGGATTTCATTGTCACTGTAATTCTTTAAGAAAACTGCGTTTTACACAGAATGACGGGTAAATTAGGCATAATTTCGTGAATATCGATGCAATTATTGTATGGAAAAATTGCATCGGCATATACAAAATGAATACGAATACCTTGCAGAAATAATTAAGAACTAACCTTTCGTACTCCGTCCAGGCATTGTTTTCTAGAAAAAGCACGTAGAGGTAAGTTAATAACGAACTGTTTACATGAAATGTCGTTGCGAACCATCCACTTGACGTCGTTGCGAACCGCCTCTCGTGATACTTCGTTGGCTCCCAGTGAAGAAAGTCATCACTAGATAATCTGGATCTAAACTGATTTCAAAAGGTCAACGATTGAATTATACTGTACACAAAATAATTAAATCAAGTTCGTTTATGTTGTAAAAGTCGATGGCGTCACTGCACGCCATTATGACGTCACGTATATCGAACTTGCATGTATTTTCATTCACGGGACGGAACCGCTAAAAATTAGCAATTTTTTTCTCCAGTTTTCTTGGTGTTGCATGATAAAAGAATTACTATGCTAGATCTAGTAGTTTTGAAATTAAGCTGTATGTTGGCTCGCATTTAACAACTTTTCTAACTCGTCAAAATACGGCTGAACTTCCTAACTAGATCTAGCATAGTAATTCTTATATCCTATCTACTTGTCGCAATGATAATAAATGTCCTGATGTTATATACATTTATGTACTCTAGAATCCCTCTAAACTGGAGGTTTAATTTAGTATAACTATCGGTCTTGGAGACAGGAGGCAGTTTAATGCAAGGGGGGGGGTGTCATATTGAAAGCTCCTCAAGGAGCTTTCTGTCCTATAGGAGCTTTCTGCATGATATTTACCCCGCATTAAGCTACCACCTGCCTGAACGTACCTGAATTCTTCTCTACTAGAATTCCGTTTCAGAGGGGTTAATGACCACGATTAAATTGATTTAAAGTAGTCGACGCCTTGTACAAATAAGCATTAGATAAATGATTGAAACAGAAGGAAGTGACTGCAGGGCGACAATTAAACAATTATACCGAGGGTTTTTAACATGTCTAACGATCAGCCAGCTGAGGAATATACTAGCTGAAACTTCTGAATCAGTTGTGCACTTCTTAATTACTTCCGATTCGTTCAAGTTTTTGAGAACTTATTGAACAATTGTCAAACAGCTTGGATCCTCAGGGGTGTAGCTTGAGAATATTTAATGTGTAGGCACCTGAGTCCTAGCAATGATCGGGGGTCGGGGGGGGGGGGGAGGACCTCCCGCGGACCTCCCCCGGGGAAAATTGAACCTAGATCGCAAATCCTGCATTCTGAGGAATTATGGATGACGAATGACAGAATAAAATTAGATTATTTTTCTCCATGATCTGACTTTTTAGAAAAAAATTACCATATTGGTCACTAGGCCTTGTCTACGCTCGACATTAAAAGGGTAGTTCTAGGACTGGTCGGCCCGGTGTCAGGATAATGTGACTGTGTGGGGGTACCCTTGCCATGTCCCCGCGGCAGAGGCATTCCAGTGAGGCAGCACTATAACTTGTCTTAAAGCAGTGGGTGCAACGTCATTGCTAGATTTTATACACGCATACCGGTTTCAGCGCTGTGCAGATAAACATGGCTGATCTGGAAACTTATCGATCCGAATCGGTCTTTTTAATGGCCGTTCGGTCACGTTAATTGATATGGAAATGCTGCGGATTGTTGGAGTCATAGGCGGATCAAAGGAGTATGTGGGAAGGGGGGGGGGTGCGTACGACCCCCTAAAATCGCCAAAGTAAAGTAGTGTGTGCCCTTGAAATTCATTTGTGTATCTTTCTACAATAATGTAAAAGTCTTTTTTTCTGCGAGCCATACGCGCAATTCACATCATCACGTGCATGGATAATTCCGCACTAATATTTGCGTTAATATCTATTCACAATCAATACATAGTTTAGACTCTCATCCCGTTATTCAAATCGAATTGTGCGATTCAAACGTAGCAAAATGTTTTTCGGCTTATGTATCCAAACATATACACCATCTTGCACATGCTGTTACTTACTTCAGTTAGATCTACATCCAGTTCTGTGGAGAGAGCTAACTTGGCATTAAAACATATAAAAAACAAATCAAGGTCCGCGATGAAAATAAATAAATTTACATGTAATGCACTGGCATTAATACATTGACATATATATCAAGGAGGTTATAAATCTCTATGCGACAAGAAGTGCTGAAATTATTACCCGGTTAACCGTTTACGAAATGACGATTAACCGGTTACAAAATCCGTAACCGGTTAACCGGACTGGTTACTTTCCTTAGTATAGTAGAGTGCTAAAGGTTACAACAGTCATAAAAAGACTTTTAAATTTGTATTCATGTTCAATAAAATGGTTGAAGTACATGTATATGTATTTGTTTCAAAACTATTTTATTTTTTATGGTTGTTCTATTTAGTACATAAAACCGATCAATTTTATTCTTTTTCATCTGAAGTAGTTTTTAAAAGTGGTTGGTCTGAAAGATTTCGAAACATTTGTAATGAAAATATCAATTTAACTTGATTATGATAAGACGTTATAATGATAAAATATGTCATCAAAATTCAAGTGATTTTCTCAAGTTTGAGGCCACGCTCGGTTTATGCATAACACACGCCTGAGGGCTTCCCGCAATACATGTACATGTATACGTAGTATTTTAAGACGGTATCTGCAGCCAGGGCAATTAACTGTACTGTAACTCAGCTGATAGTTGTAAACAATGCAGAAATACATGTGTTTTAAGTTTGAACATCTGTGACATTTCCTGTGCGCAGAAACTTATCAATATTACCACCCAAGTGATAATTATGAGCATAAATGATATCCATAATGACAATGGTCATTTTCATTGCTCTTTCATCATATGTTGATATATGCAGTCGCATTTTAGTACAAAGATTTACGTGGCACATTCTGCTGAAATAACTGATTTGGTTATTTCATTGCAATTATTCTAGTTTAATACCTTGCATTCAGTTCTGTATAAAGCGAGTGTAGATGATCATGATACGGTGTTTGGAGAGGAACCCAATAAGCAATTTAGCCGTCGTGTCCCTTTTCTTTTGTGTTTGTACAATATTCATGCAAATAATTACAAATAAAATATGTCTAAACCAAAGATTTATGTTGTACCCAGGCTTTAATGATTGTGTGACAGAGCTCCGATTAACCGGTAAATCGCGATTAATAGTTCCGATTAACCGGTTACAAATTTCCAGTGACCGTTTCAGCACTAGCGACAACACATCCTCCTAGGCTGCAGTTTAGTATAATTGAAAATAAATCAATGCAATTTTTTAGGTGATCGTGAGACTGTTAGAAAGTGTCAGACTGTGTTCTATACTCAGTTCAATGAAATCATGTCTTCAGCTTGGTCATTATCTTAGATCTACTCCAATTACCAAACAACTTTCCTGAAATGGTCAACATTTAATGAGTGAAAAGTCCATCCAAACATCACCAGAAACCGCCAAAGCACACGAAATTTCCAAACTTTTCTCGAGGAAGACCTCCCCGACACCGACGAGAAGGGGTTCTGTTTCCTCTCGTGCTCTCTCCTCCTTCCTGCCTTCGGCACTTGGCCCTTGCCTTCGGTGCGGGCTTCGTTATATCATTTCCTCTGGCTAAATCGATCCATATGTACTGTTTATAAAATACCATGCACGTTTAGCATATTGTTATGATCAGGCTAGATGTTGTGTGATTTCCGACCGGTTGAAAATGGTGTTACTGTAACTTGTCATGCGATCAAGCGTCTGATTTATCCCGACATCTTAGAGTAAAATGACCAATTTTATACTTATTTAACGTATGTCAGTATTAGTTACAGATAGTTATCAATAGAACATAATATTTACGTTCCATTAATACCAAGTTTACGTACCATATTCCGTTGTGGAAGGTTTAATCATATATGGCGCGTCTATCAGTGCAACCGATTTCCCACGATTCCCATGCGGTTGTTGTGATGACGTCACCGAAATACTAGTATAAAAGGCGGACCTCGACGTTGCGGCCGTGAGAACGGAAAACGAATTTGAAATGATCATCTCTTGAAATTGATACAAAATAGAAATGAATAATCCGAGAGAGGTGAGAAATGATTATGAAATGATATAGTTACTTCCCAAATCTGGTAAAACGATAGATTATGCATTATATTTGAGGCTTGAGTTTAAACAGCTTGTAGATTATATGTATGAATTTAATATTATATAACTGGTATAACAATAAAAAATAAACTGGCCACTGAATCTGTTGTGTCTTAGAACCCACGGTTTATGTTGACCCTTCAACTTGGTTGCAACATTTGGTGTCAGAAGTGGGATGAATTTAAGATAAATAGATTCAGTGAAGAAATGATTCTGAGGCTAATTTTGAAATGAAAGAGTAATTTTATTACTCATACTTAAATTAGCTCAGATTGGATACTGACCAGTTAGTTGTTATCAGATTGGAGTTGATGAAATGTTTTTATTAAAAGAAATGAAAATACAAACAGCAATTTGTTATTTAAAGTGTACAAAGTAATAGCAAATCTTCTTTCTTGTCTGTATTGTTGCCAGATTTGGGAGAATATTTCTCTGAAAATATACACAGTTTGTTTATGATTATTGCATGTATTGTTATATGCATGTTTTCATAGTTTTATAAGCTTTATAAAGTAGTTAAAGTAAAGTAAAGTAATTTATAAGAATTCAATAAATATGGATATTCAAAGAAATGAAAATGAAATGTGTAATGCTGAATCTAACTCGGATTCACAAAATGATACTGTTTCAAGAGTCCAGAGTCTTGAAAATGTTCTTAGTAGTCAAATGTCACACATCATTAAATAAATTAGTACTCTTGGAGATTCTATAAAAAAAGTTGACCGACAGCTGAATGTAAAATTAAACTCTGTAGAAAATGATGTTCTATCAGTGCAAGCTCATATTTCACAAATAGAGAATCCTGACCATGAAATTCAATTCAGAAATGCTTTACAAACTCAAGCTGCAAGACAAACATGTTCTAGCAATACAAATCAAAACGTAACTGTAGACCTAGATGAAAATGGTGGAAATCTTAGACAGTTTGATAACAGAAATGATTCTTGTTCTCATGTTATCAGATCTAGTAATAATTTGAAAATGAAACCCCAAACATACAATGGCGAGGAAGATTTGCAAGATTTTCTTACGCAGTATGAGATCACAGTAGAAATAAATAGGTGGACTTATGAAGAAAAGTCACTGTATTTAGCTAGTTCTAGTTTAGCAATGCACGGTCAATTCTTACAGAAATGAATGATAAATAAAGGAGAGATTATTTGTCCTTAGTTGAAAAACTGAAGGCTAGATATGGTTGTGAAAACAAAGCAGAAGTGTTTCGCACACAACTTAAATCCAGAATAAGAAGTAAAGGGGAAAGCATTCCAGAATTAAGCTGAATCTATTAGGAAAGTATCAAGACAAGCTTATCCAACAGTTAGTCCAGACGTAATTGAAGCATTGGCTCTTGATAGTTTTATTTATGCACTAAATGATTCTGATATTAGGTTGAGACTTAGAGAAATTGCACCTAAAAGTATATCTGAGGCTGAGCAAATAGCTGTTCGAATGGAAGCTCACAGAATCGCAGACAAACAGCGTGTTAAATTGATAGGAAATGTACAAGAAAGCAACTTGTCTCAAATACATAGTGCCAAGTCTGAACCTGAAACACAGCAAATGAAACCATACAAGCATCATACACATTACAATTCCAGTCAAAATCATCATTATTCACAGAACAGAAATGGGCACAGATCTTTGCTTTGATCTAAGCACATAATGCTCGACATACGCGAGGAGTGCTTGTCTAAGCATTCAAATTCACTAAATTAAAGGAGCTTCCGAGGGGGCTTTGTCACCCTGGGCCCAACAGGGAGCACTTGCTGCCCCTTGACCCCCAGCTTACCTTTCACGTTTACGCCAACCCCCACCCCTAACACTAAATCCTGGATCCACCCCTGGGAGTTGTAGGTTTTATAGGACCACTGTTGTTCATGACTTTCATAGAGCAAAACAAACCTTTTTCCGAACATTTCGGTTATTTTAAAACTGGTGATATTGCTACCAGTAGGTTCTTCTTCGTGTGAGCAGCATTTTTAGCGCTTTGCGTAGACTTGCTTTGCGATGTCTTGAAGCAGGAAATTACTAATACCAAGTCATACATTTCAGTTACCACTGACGAAAAGACCATCATTTCAGACCATGTCAAAAAGTGTGAACAATTTGGAACCGATATTAAAATTACACAACATAAACTTCCTACTATGTATTGGTTACCAAAACTACATAAAAAACCATATAAAGCGCGTTTCATTGCAAATTCTAGTTCATGTACAACTACTAAATTGTCTATACTTTTGACTTCTTGTTTAACGAAGGTAAAGGAACATGTAAAACTTTACTGTGATAAGACTTATGAAAATTCTGGAATAAATCTCTTCTGGTCTATTAAGAACTCTTCAGAAGTCTTAAACAAACTTAAGAACAAAAGGTATCTTGCATCCACTGTAAGCACTTACGATTTTTCTACTCTGTACACAACTCTTCCTCATATTTTAATTAAGGATAAGCTTACTAGCTTGATCCAGAAAGTATTTGCCCGAGAAAAAAACATCGTTCTTGGCATGTAATGCTGAAAAAGCTTTCTTTACTGACGAGCAAATGAAATATTACACCAATTGGACTTGCTCAGAAGTTTGCGAAGCACTAACCTTTCTTTTGGATAACATATTTGTACGTTATGGGAATGCTATATACCGTCAGGTAATTGGTATTCCCATGGGTACGAATTGTGCACCACTTGTCGCAGATTTGTTTTTGTACTGCTATGAGAGAGATTTCATGTTGAGTTTGAATCCTCAATCACAAGAAGATGTTATAAAAGCCTTCAATGATACTTGTCGATATTTGGATGATATTTTTAACTTAGATAACCCTTTCTTTAATGCTCTGATTCCTACAATTTATCCTAAAGAACTCAAATTGAATAAAGCTAACCCGTCCGACAATTATGCAGCGTTTCTTGACCTAGACCTTAAAATTAATAATGGAATGATTTCTTCTAAAATATATGACAAAAGAGATGATTTTGATTTTGATATTGTAAATTTTCCTCATCTTGACGGGGATGTTCCCCGTGCTCCATCTTACGGGGTTTATATATCTCAACTTATTCGTTTTGCTAGAGTTTGTTCAACTATTGACGATTTTAACAGTCGAAATCTCATTTTAACTGAACAACTGCTTAAACAAGGATATAGATACCATAAACTAAGAAAAACTTTCTCTAAATTTTACTATCGAAATCTCTCGCTTATTGGCAAGTACAAATGTAATCTCAAGGTACTTTTGCGACACGGTATTTCACATCCTGAATTTTATGGTGATGTGATTTACAAACTTCGTAGAATTATTGGACATACCCATTTTCTCACTTTGTTCATCAAATATATAAAACAATTCATTAAAAAGGGATATGATCCTGTATTATTACAACATACTGCATGTTTGGTTGTGAACCCTTTTACAGTTGGCAATCACGCTGGCCTCTTTGCATGTACGCCGACAAGAAAGGTTTAGTACTCTATGAAGGCGACCTCTTAAATCCAGAAATGGAAGGAGGACGTCGGATATCTGTACTATTTCATTTTTGTCGTACCCTTTATTACTTTTCTACAGTTACTCTGTTTGCAGCTCAATCATTGAGTACACTAGCGATAGGTGGATACAGTATGTTCAATTAAATGTTTTTTTGTTATACATGCACTTTACCACTGTATTTGCTGTCGCGGTTGTTGTAGATTAGTCGGAGAGGGGATACGTTTATTTACACTGTTTGTCTTTTAGGATGGGGATGGAATAAGGGTGAGGTTGGGCGCCCATAAACCGGTTTAAACCCCCGGTGACTTTTGTCACTGACCGTTCCAAGGCGGTACTTCCATCTTCCTCCTATTGTATGTTTGTTTTGTCTTTGTGCGTCTCTTGTTGTTTTTTCTACCCATGTACATTTGCTGTTTCCTTGTGTTGCTGTTCGGGCGAGTGTTTGTTCTGTATGTGGTATTTCCTGCATGACTCATTTTTGTACTTTTAAAATTTGGTTTAGGATTCTGTACAATGGTAGAAGAACGTCTTATACGTTATAATTACATAGCTCTAATGCATATTCATGGACATGTTATGTCTATCGATATATTTATTTTTTTGCAGATGTGGAACAATGCAGGCAGGCGCAGAATAAATATAGCATTTGAAAACAAGAATGGTTGAAATGCTTGATAAATCGGTTGAAATAAATGCCATGTCCAGAGTAATATTATTTCGTTTTTTCAGTGACCATGCTAAATTTCGTCTGTTTAGTACAAGAATTTTTTAAGCTTGCCTTTTTTAAGAAAAAAACACCCCAGATATAAGTCAAATCGCACACTCAAAAAACTTTTTCCGGGTGAGCATGCCCCCCGGACCCCCCCCCCCCCCCCCCTACTCTTTACAAAAGGTTTGTCTCGGTGCTTGTTCGTCTCTGGATACGGCCCTGTACATGTATGTAGTTGTTTGCTCTTAGTTTTCCACCCAACAATTTATTAAGCGACCATCTATTAGCGGAGCTGTCTGTAATTCAAATTCAGGCGGGCGCTTAATGCATGCAAAAACAATGCAGAAAGCTCCCTTACGAGCTCTGCATCGTTCTCGTCCCACACAAGCAACAACCCGTACCCAGTGATTTCCACACTACTTCACCCAGGCAGTGGTCGCTCAACACAAGAATCACTATAATACTATACATGTACATTAATTCAAATTGGTTTAATTATTATCAAAGAATGTGTCGCTTCTTAACTTGAAACATTTATATACATACGTAGATAAATTTCAAAACACAGAAAAAATCCTATTTACTGTTTTGAACAGATGTTCGGGTAAACGGAGATACTAGATCCAAAGTGTTGATGTTCTGTATTTTACTTGTCTCTATTTTATTCAGAAAAAATCAATTTTTCTACATTTGCGTAATGCAAATGTGGTATACTTGCTCGTTCAACATCAATGTCGATATGCTTATAAATATGCAGTATGGCCAAGCCAGACGGTCTATCCATTCCCATTGTGGTATGTAGATAGTTTTTATACGCCCGTTTGACAAAACAGGACGTACTATGGAATGGCGCTGCCTGTCCGTCTGTCTGTATGCCCGTCTGTAACATCCCTAACTCAAGTTCTGCTTTGCGGATCCTTCTCAAATTACACTACAATGCTTTTCTCGCTTCTCAGTCGTGCTAGATAAGCTGAGTTACTAAAAATAGCCGTACTAGAAATCTTTATCTGGAACACCTCGTGACTAGTGTATTCATACGCGCGATTGGGTAAAATCAATACAAGAGAAGGAATTCTTACAGAATTATACCAACATTTCTATAGGCAACAGCCTTATAAATTGAAATTAATATAAGTAATTAGCACGAATATATGAAATATGAAATTCTATTTATCATATAAACACTTTAAAAGCCTATTTAATAAACCGAAGACGTTGTTTTGTAGTCACTTCATTTATATTTTACGCTAAAACGTAACGTTTGTTGTTGTCATAACAAATGACGTCATTTTGGTGTCACGCCTAAAGTTATGCTGCAGTCTGTTGCTATTAGATATGGAAGTCGTATTACGCAATGTAAAAGTACAAAAATGGGTCATGCAGGAAACACCACATACAGAACAAACACTCGCCGAACAGCAACACAAGGAAACAGCAAATGTACATAACTAGAAAAAACAACAAGAGACACACAAAGACAAAACAAACATACAATAGGAGGAAAGTAGTACTTCACAAAATTCGTTAATTTACTTGGTAGTAGGGCGTATTTCAGCGAGAAAAATAATCAAGCTAAAGCTCGTTTCCGACTGGAACAGACCAGCCTCGGGTATAGAAACCCCCGTCTTTAACAAAACCCATGCTTGATTCTATTAATCGACAGAGTTGGGATTGGGCAGAAGTTGTAAAATAAGATTCTATTAATCTGGACATGCTACAGTAGCATGGCTGTGTGCCGGTATGTATATCAAATGTATTCTCTGAGTTGGTAACTTACGCCTGCTACTTTCACAAAGTCTGCACTGGTATGATATTGATAGTGCTCTTTAACACCCTCTCCTCCTGCATTTTATTGTATTTTTGGCGTTTTTATTTATTTTTACATTTTTTATCAATGTGTAGACACGTGCCGAAAGTGCCTATAGGAAGCTACGCCACTGATCCTGATGAGACACCGGTCGAGTTACACGGCGTCTTATCTCGATCCGAGTTGTTAGCAAATGAGCGCATGGTCGCTTTTAGCAGGCAACGGGTTGCTTACGTTCTGTTTTAACCCATTACCTCATAACTTATTTTTAGATACAACCTCTGAATAAATCTACCAAAATCTACCATTGAAACGGAAGCACGGACACCAGGACACCGGGGACCGGTGATGGATAACTGAGCCGAGATTGACCGGGACCAAGCAAAACTCTCCAGACAACAAGCTGACAGGGAGACCTGGCAACGTGTGTACCTGGGACCAGAACAAAGGGCACCATTCAAGAGGTAAACGGGGAACCCGCGCCTGGGCCAGCAGTTGGGTACCGAGCTGAAACTACCAACTGGGGAATCGACTGCACCACAGAGGCTGTTGACGAAAGAGATTTTAAAGAAGAAGCAGGCTTCTTCTGAGCTTTAGAGGACAATGATTTGTCTGTGACGAGGGAGCTGCTGACCAAAGAGAAGAATACTTCTTCCGTCGGGCAGCAAGCTCCCACTCCTCCTCTGTCCAGAGGGACGAAACTGGACAGGGAGTTGATGCGGAGCATCCGCAGCAGGCCAGGCATACTTTATTAGTTGTCCAGTCCGCCGCAAAATGTCCACAAGAAGCCTTGCGTTGGTCTTGCATGCTGTGGTAAATAATTAAGCACATACATAAGACATCGCGAGTAATTTCAAAGTCACGCAAGGCTAATATGGGTAAACATAAGCTGATGATTTGCAGCTGAGATGGTATATATTTTCTATTGTATTGCAAAACACTCATAAAATTAATATTCATCATAAAAACATGCATTAGGCTCAATTCCCCCACTGTGTTTTTTACAAGAAATGTGTTGTTCACATACATGTATATTGCAATATAATAGAAAAACTTACTTTCCAACAACAGTTTACATTCTCATTGATATTTATGATTTTGAAAATAATATTCATTATCTACATATTTATATAAATGAATATCAATATCTCTGTTTCAGCCAGTATCAAGTTCTGTACTGGTTAACTAAAATAATCCCAGATAAGAAGAACAGCTCATTCAAGTGTGTTTATTTTTACATCTCATTAATTAGACTAGACCGAATTTCAAAAAATCTAAATGGTGAAGGCAAATTGGGGTAATACTTGGTATCTTAGTGGTTTAACCTAATTGAAGGGTGCTAAATCCAAAACAAGTGGATACCAAGCTGGATTTTCACTTTTAAGGGCTCAAAAATGGAAAACAAAATGGTCACCATAATAATGTTTTTCCACATTGTTATTCAACATTTCATCAAATATTACATCCAAGCTGGGTGTATATATATACTTGAATTAGTTTAGGAAAATACATTACAGGTAGCTTTAAAAGATGGCTAATTGAAGAGTGCTGAGTCCAAAAATAGTGGATACCAAGCTGGATTTTGACTTTTAAGGGGTCAAAAAGGGAAAACAAAATGGCCGCCATAATTTTGTGTCTCATTGTTGTACAACATTTTATCAAATATTGCACCCAAGCTGAGTATATATACTTGAATCAGTTTAGGAAGATACATTATAGTTAGCTTGAAAAGATGGCAGCCATTTTAAATTCAAAATGGCCACCGTTTTGTATTGCTGTAGCAAAAAAGTCCAAAAATTACTAACAATGGTTCAAAAATACGTGTGAATTGCGTTACATTGTTTGAATCATAAAATATATATTAGAAACACATTATGACATGTCACAAGATGTGACAAATACTTATTTGCAGTCTGTACAGTAACAGATATTATTGTAAGCATGTGTCTGTTATAGATGATTTCTAGATAATACGTTCCGCATATTTTACACAATGTCAAATTATCTCTATATCTTACAACGTAGACCACTGCATCCCTTGGCACAACCACAGCTTATGATCTCTAGGCAAGAATCCCGAATCGCTGGTAGTGTCATAAAAACTGACTGCAAACGATCACCAGAAATCAGCCAGCCAAAGTAATTAACTGGTGGTAGTATCTGAGTACAATCACCAGCTTGCATCCACATCATTGTCTGGTAGTGTGAGCGTTTGATGTAGAGCCTGCTGGCATCAGTGGAGGGTGGCAATGACTCCTGGGCTACACATTTACTGAACAACTTGACATTGGCCGTACCACATTGATCGACGTCCATTATTCCCTACAACCGGCATATGAATGCTTCAGCAGCTGACACAGTAGCCTGTGTAAGTTCTCTGCCTAGGCCATGAAGCAACAGTGGCTGTTCTTGGTACACTTTCCACTACTGTTCTTATTGGGCGCGATCTTTTTGCACGCTTTTGTCTTGTTCCAGATTTTATAGAATGTTGCTGGTAATGGTAAAAAAACCACTTCAATTCGCTCGTACCTTGCACCCATGGTCATCACAGCGTTCACAAATTCATCTGCATAGTCACCGAGTGCGATGGCATCTTGTGGTTTCCCAATAGCCATAACCAAGGCGTGTCCATCTATGACTTTTGCTGATGTTCCATGCAGGGTCGCGCTAGGTGGAGTTACCAGATCCTTGGTTAGAATATCAGCTAAGAGTGATTTGCTAGCAGAGTGCATGTTGCCATCAGTAGATGCCAGCGACACACGCACAGTCATTAATTCATGCTGAAGAATCTGCTCCAGGTTTACAGGGCTATTGACTTTGTATCCTGTGATGATCCTTTGTAGGATCGTTCTATCTACTTTGGTAACCTTCAGTGCTGATTTCTGATTTGGTTATGGCCACCTTAGGTACAGAATAGAGAGAAGCAATGGTTGGGGGCTTATTCTTGCCAATGGGCTCTTTTAGATGTGGTGCTGCTTGCCCTGCTTCATTGACAAACAAATGTGACTGCACAAACTTGTTGAGGATTTCTTGTCCTAGTTGTCTAGCATCAAGTAATGCATTCTGTATTTCTGTAGTTGCTAGATCTTTGTTGAATATGTTCTGCAATGGCATAGCTTGTGCAGTTACTGCCTTAACGAATATATTCCCATCCCAAAATGCATCTCCGAATTTGGCCTTATCTGTCTCGTTTCGGTTCAGTCTCCCTGTACATGATTCATTGTGTTTGTACATATCATTTTGTTCACACTTGAACATCCTGCGAGTCTGGATATCTAACTGACTTCTTAGATTGTAAGACAATGCCCATCGACTAAGTGCAGATGTTGTTTTTGTGATGCCTACGATACCACCACATGAATCACATAAGGCGTCTAACCATTCCTGGTTGTGGTCTGGGTCCACTTGATTAAATGGCTGGCTTGAATCCTTAACAAAAGGTTGCCTGTTTTGAACTCGGCCTCAACTTCTTCTGGCAGCATATGCATCTCTGACAGATACACAGAATCACATAATGATCGTAGCGGAAGAAGAACGACAGCATCATCCTAAACGCATCTACGTGTAGCTCCCAAATGCTGTCACGCTGGGCTCTGAATATGGAGCAGTAGGATGACAACAATCTGCATATATTGCAACCAAAATCTTGCAGTAGGGTTGTCCTCGCAAACCATAAGAAAGAACGAGTCCATTGCCTCATGGAATTTTTCAGATGCTAGGACACTAAGAACACCCTCGAAATCACTGGTTTCTTCTTGCAGACTAGCCTCCAGGGTGGGATCATGTTTTCCCAAGTAGTCAAGACACAGTGGGAGTAGCACTTGCCACATAGCTTGTAATGTCAGCTTATGCATGCGAACAGCTCTAGCATATTTATTCCCTGACATGATTTTGGTCAGCTACATCCGACCCGAGTAAATCAGCTTTTGTCCATATCTCAACGAGTCCGCCATCTGCCATGTGCTGGCCAAGTACCTGCAAAAAATCATATATGTGTGCAACCCACCAATTCGATGAATGAGTATCCCTGTACTGTGGTACAGACCACTTAAGATCCTTTAGAATACACTGTCAGAACAAAATGTTTCTGTGTGAGTGTTTGTGTGATGTGGATCAGACTTTGTTCAGCGGTGTCGAGGGTGTGAATATCATGAGCCGGAGCTTGTATAATGGGAAGATATCCCACAGAAGATTGTTGTGGATTCGAGTATGTATGTTGATGATTAAATGCTGTCCATGAGGCTTTCGGCGAACTTTCACCTCGCTTCAGGTGAAATGCCATGTCTTTAGCTTCAGCTCTTGAGGTTGGATCATCCAGCATGTCATTCATGACATCAGGGACAGTCAATGCATCCCTGCTTGTCAGCTCAATGCTGGTTAATACACTTTGTGGGGTGGTCCTCGTTGCCAGGCAGCAGGATTGCCTCATTGGCAATGAACGAAACGTCCCTCCACCAAGTTTGGTGGAATGACTGATCCCTGGTTATCCATTCTTTCTATTGTTTCTTCTGCCAATGCGGTATCAAGACGCAATGCATCCCTGTAACTAATAATGTGTCCGACATTATGAAACATCTCCACAAGTAGTTTAGATCATGTGGCCTGGTGTAGATTGTCCCCAGTCCAATGTGATTTGGAGTCAATGGATTACTTACACCATAAGCCAAATCTTGTGCAATACTGACTATCCTAGTGCGCCTAGAATAGTAATTTAAATAACAGACTAGAATTGCATGTACACATTTATAAATCTGGTTTAGTATTTGTATGCATGGCTATAAGACTTGTTAAAATAATGCATACCTCTATGTTGCCATTGTGGCAGCCATATGAATGTTTATTGTGATTGTTTGTTTCTTTTTTTGCTGACTGCTACAAATAATGGCCAATTTTAAACTAAGGGAAGTATCTCTTTCATATCAAATCTGAAATATGCAACCCTACTATCACTCAACATACCCAAGGAAAATTGTTCTTTTTTGCAAGTGAACATAATATATGGCAATTTTGATTTTAAAATGGCTGCCATAGTGTTAAATTCTATTCAGTATGATAGTATACATTTCAGGCTCAAATTCCCTGTAACTTGTTTCTGGAATAATTTCAATTTTAACACATCTTTAATTGATTAAAAGGGTAATAGCAAATATCGGTTGGGGAATGATATTTTGTTGTGGCCATTTAGTATCTACTTTATTTGATTTCAGCACCTTTCAATTAAGTTAAAACACTAGGAAAATCTTTAAAGCTACCTGTAATGTATCTTCCTAAACTGATTCAAGTATATATACTCAGCTTGGGTGCAATATTTGATAAAATGTTGTACAACAATGTGACCCAAAATTATGGCGGCCATTTTGTTTTCCCTTTTTGACCCCCTTAAAAGTCAAAATCCAGCTTGGTATCCACTATTTTTGGATTCAGCTTTTAAAGCTACCTGTAATGTATCTTCCTAAACTAATTCAATTAAGAAATGAATGACGTGCTTCCGATGTTCATGAGGTTATCCAACGCATAGCTTTACGAGCAAAGTTAGTGAAGCCCGAAGGGCTTCACGTGAATCTTTGCTCGTAAAGCTATGCGTTGCATAACCCATGAACACCGGGAGGACGTCATTTATTTCTTATATTTATATTCCATTGTATTTCTTATATTTAAGAATGAATGACGTGCTTCCGGTGTTCATGAGGTTATGCAACTTTCTTTTTAGAATAAGGTTATATAAGGACGTTGCAGGGCGAATGTAAATATGTATATATATACACACCCAGCTTGGATGTAACATTTGATAAAATGTTGAATAACAATGTGGAAAAAACATTATTATGGCGGCCATTTTGTTTTCCATTTTTGTACCCTTAAAAATGAAAATCCAGCTTGGTATCCACTTGTTTTAGATTCAGCACCCTTCAATTAGGTTAAAACACTAGGATACCAAGCATTACCCAAATTTGCCTTCACGACTTTTTAGGAGCACATTTTCCCAAATTCGGTCTAGTCTAAATATTCATAAATATGGATTAATATTCATGAACCTAAAGTAATGATCCTCTGCTCTTGTCAATTTTTGTTCATTATCTGGTATTTTACGTAAAATAAATAGTAGAAAAGATCGTACACTCGGAACAATGCTAAATATAGTGCTCATGTAAACTTGCATATTCATTTACACACGTTATATGCAAATTAGCTTAAATATACATGCTTTATAGAAATATTACATGAACCAAAGATGGTGTATTTTCTTTGTATGATCATATCAAAACATTTAAACCTGAATTCAATATTATTGTATATTGATAGGCCTCTCAGACAAAACAACAACTCGTTTTACTAAAAAACGCTCTTTTTTACTTCCTCATTAATATTCATATGTATGCATTATGAATATTAATAAAATTACATATCATGTTCACATATCATGTCTCTGCTTTACCTTGAATCTTGTTTTGTCCTTCTATTGCCTCTAAAAGTAAAGTTATGACGCATTTTCTTAATCAAGGTAGTTTCGAAATTTACCCCGGGTTGCCATGGAAACCGTTTAATACAAACATAGATGGGACACAATTATTTTGGGGGAATGCTCAAAATGTGTTCTGAGGACCCCAACGAACAATTTAAACCTGATTTCAATAATATTTGTGCATTAATAGGCCCTAAGAGTAAACAACAAACTCCTTTTTTCTAAAAAAGCGGATTTGTTTACTTCCTCATTAATAATCATAAGTAATAATATATGAATATTATTAAGATTATATATCATAATCAAGCTATATTTGTCTGCTTTACTTTGGTTTTTGTTTTGTCCTTCTATTACCTCTAAAAGCTAAGCTATGACGCATTTTCTGAACCAAGGATGTTTCGAAATTTACCTCGGGTTACCATGGAAACCGTTTAGTAAATCATAGATGGGACAAACTTATTTTTGGGGAATGCTCAAGATGTGTTCTGATGACCCCAACAAACAATTTAAACCTAAATTCAATATTTTTTGTGCATTAATAAGCCTCTCAGACTAAACAACAAACTCCGTTTTTCTACAAAAACCATTTTTAACTTCCTCATTAATATTCATAAGAATGCATTTATGAATATTAATAAAATCATATATTATATTCAAGCTATATGTCTCTGCTTTACTTTGGTACTTGTTTTGTCCTTCTATTGTCTCTAAAAGCAAAGTTACGACGCATGTTCTAAACCAAGATAGTTTCGAAAATTACCTCGGGTTACCATGGAAACCGTTTAATAAAACATAGCTGGGACAAACTTATTTTGCTCAAAATGTGTTCTGAGGACCCCAACGAACAATTTGGTACCCATGAAAAAAGTCTAGGGGAATGCTACGGTAACCATGACTAGGACCCAGCCTAATACCTCACAAAATACAGCATCGACGTGACTATATTTGGTGACGTTGCATGATAAAATCACATCTGTAACACATACGCAAACAGAGGAGGTCCTGATTAGAGAGTTCCATTAGGATGTCCAGTAGATCTACTCTTACAATACATACAATTATACTGATGGTAGGAATTTTACTTAGCCTATAGGTTTTAAATGGACGTATATTAAAAGAAACAATGTTCAAATTTACAATGTTTATTGTAACTTGTACAATGGCAATTCGGTTTGGAAACATAATCTTAATTCAACAAAATGTTCTTACAAACTCAAAAAAATGTTCCGCCATTTCTATTTGGTTCCCAACTTCAGCCATTCTAATAAAAACTGAGTACCAAGCAAATATCTTTGAGTACACATGTATATAGACATATCCATGCCTACTGGTAGAAGCTGGGAACTTATCATGCGTGGAAACATTCTTCATTCTTAAACCAGGTAATGTGTTAGTGGATAAATACCCAAACTATATTATATGTTAACTAACAGAGCGCGTTTGTAAATGTTAACGAGGGTCAGTAATAAAGTACAGTTGAACTTCAATATCTCGAACTTTAAAGGATCACACAGATTACTTCGAGATAACAGAGTCAACTGTTTCTAATGTAGACAAGTTCGAAAGTTAACAACTTAATGCATGTCTAGAGTAATGCTAAAAGCTCCTGCAGGAACTTTCAGCATATCACATTCGATCTGCATTAAGTTGTCACGCGTGTTTCTAGATATGCGTAGTGATACATTTTACAACTACATTGAAACATCTCTATAACGGCCACTAAATTGTGTTAATTAGTTGGTAATTAGAGCAGGTGACTGCTTAAAGCAAGGTGAAAGTGAAACAGAACGCTCCTATAGGAGCGTTCTGTTTTACTTTCACCTTGCTTTAAGCAGCCACCTGCCTTTAACACAAAATACTTGATGTAATTGAGTGGCCGTTATAGAGAGGTTTTACTGTAGCTCCTTTATTTCCCAACCAAACCCTACATTTACGACCACTCTTTAAAATCGTCTCTTGGAGACCACCCTAAAGAGTGGTCACAGTATAAGGTTTGGTGGAGAAATGACGATTTTAGAATTTGGGTACGCACTTTTATCGCTAGCTCTGCTTAATATTGCTGAGGTAAAGAGCTCAAACGCTCATATACATGCAGTCATTAGCCGTATTCGACTAGGCTTTTTCTTTCTATTCCGTCATATGAACTTCTCCCACCTATTGAATTCAACCAATCAACATATAGTTTTTGGAATAATGTTACCTTGCGTTACTTGGCGATCACAACAGTTTTCAACCTTCGTTGAATAATTTTGTTTCGTTACTCAAAGCGAATTGTATTCGACTGAGACTAATTCAGAAACTATAACAACATTTTAATGACAGCCACTGTTTCAAAATAGTGACCTTGACCTGATTTCAGGTATCTTTATGTCATCCATAAAGTCCTTATCAACGCTATCTGAATACCAAAGGTGAATTGCCCAGCAATTGTCTAGCATATGAGGTTCGGCAGTTAAGAAAAAATATTGAACTTTTTTTGAAGTTTTTCAATGATGGCCAACTTGTCAAAATAGTAACCTTGACATTGACCTAATTTCAAATATCTTTATATTAACTGAATGCCTTTACCAAAGCCATTTGTATACCAAAGATGAATTGACTAGCATTTGTAGTTCAGAAGTTATAGCAATGTTAACGTTAGTTAAAACGGCAAAGTTTTGGAAATAGTAACATTGACTTTGACCTGATTTCATGCATCCTTGTAGCAAGTGAAAGGCCTTCGCACAAGTTATCGGTATACCAAATATAAATGGTCTAGCATTTGTAGTTCAGTAGTTATAGCAATAATAAACTTAGTTAAAAATGGCAAAGTTTTGGAAATAGCGACCTTGACCTTCACCTGATTACATGTATCCTTATATTAAGTAATTCAGAAGTTATAAGCAATGTTAAAGTTTTGTTAACAACAACAAAGTTTTGGAAATAGTGACCCTGACCTTCACCTGATTTCAAATATCCTTGAACCAAGTGAAAGGCCTTTGCCCAAGCTATCTGTATACCAAAGATGAATTGCCTAGCATTTGTAGTTCAGAAGTCATAGCAATGTTAAAGTTGGTTAAAAACGGCAAACTTTTGGAAGTAGTGACCTTGACCTGATTTCATGTATCCTTGTATCAAGTGAAAGGCCTTCACCCAAGCTATCTGCATACAAAATATGAATGGTCTGGCTTAAGTAATTCAGAATTTATAAGCAATGTTAAAGTTTTCTTAAAGACGGCACGCCGCCCGCCCGCCCGACCGCCCGCCCAATCGCTCGTCCGCCCGGTTTTCGCCAAACTATAAGCCGAGATTTGTTTTCAAAAATCCGGCTAAAAAGTAGTTAAGCATTGAAGGCTAAATGTTTAAATGGACTGTAGTAAAACCGACCGCAATATTCCATTCATTTAGTCTATATAGGAGTCTTAACAAGCAGGTCGTTGCTTATCCAGTGCAAAGGTAATGCAGAAAGTTCTGCATTAAATGTTTGACTTGCATTAAGCTACCACCTGCCTAAAAGTCCCATAATTAGATCTCTTTTTGATGGCCACTCTGGACAGATTCCACTGTATTAAACATTCAAACCGTTAATATGTCGGAATATTTATTTTATTTTAACCCTTTCCCCCATAGGCTATTTTTAGACCCAACCTCTTTGAATAAAACTACTGAAAAGGAGCATTTACTAGAGAATAGGAGAATTTTGGAATTGAGTAGTTTTGAAACTAAATTGTGATAAATAGAGCATTTGCTCCATATGAGCAAATGCTATATTTATCACAATGGTTTCTAAAAGTGACTTTTACAGAGGCGTAGACAGGCATATTTATGGAGTATTTATGGAGTAAAGAGTTAAAGAAACATGTGACACGATCAACAGTGCAGACCCTTATGAGATTGCTCCTTCTTGAACCCTTTCATCTGGTTCTACACTATTTGCAAACGTCACCAGTGACTTGTTTTGTCATATTTTGACGAACAATTACGTCAGGATATCAAAACCAAGTAGTTTTTTTATTTTGACATAATCTGATGCAACTTATAGTCGTACAAATAAACATAATGTGACACGTTTTACTATATGTTACTGTTAAGCATAAATTCCTGAAATAAATGCATGAATATGAAAATTAATCATTACGAGTCGGACTTGTTTACATGAGTATATCACAAAAAAGTGGCTCATATCTTTTATGCAAGATGTTTTAATAATTCCTTAAGCCAAAAGCAAGCTTACATGTATACATTATATGTATAATTCTTATACTTATAAAGTGACATGTCGTTGTTCCACTTCTGGATACACATGTCTACAACTCTTAATTTTCGAAACTTTATAGAAATGGTTTAAGTCAACATAGAATGGGTTATACCATATATATGCAAATCTATAACCTTCAAGTAGACGATTCATGTTACTTGCCCGGTTTACAATATCATTTTTACATTCATTTACAATGTAATAGCAAATTATACAATGGTTTAATTAATATATTATCTGAGGTGACAATTTACACCAATAGAGGGTTAATACACGTTTTTTCGGGCAATAACATCTGCAGTGTCACGAGGGACTGTTGTTGGCCCGAGCCCGAAGGGCGAGGGCAACAACCTTCCCGAGGGACACTGCAGGTGTTATTGCCCGAAAACAAACGTGTATTAACGCTATTCTTGCATAAAACCAAATTTCTGCTTTCCTACATCAATTTAATTCTTCAAAATACAAGCAAACCTACGGCAGCAAAGATGTACACATCTTTGACACTTCGTCGATTTATGCTGTTTCCGGGCCACTGTTTTCTTTTCGACGTCAATTCATGATTGTATCAAATACCGTTTACACGGAATTTCATTCAATATGTCTATCACTAAAAACAGTTCATTGTCGGTGCTCCTGGAAATACTCGCACCCCGGCGTTCACCTAGCTTAGGCCAAAACGCTATAGCATTCGCGTCCATTGTTTACATTAGGCCCCGAATAGGTATAATTAAAACCGGTCAACAACAGCGCGTGAGCACGAGAATCGCCTTGTTAATACATGGCCTAGCGGGACTACAACAGCACGTTTTGTGCAAGAATATCTAACAATTTGTACAAATATTGACGCATATTGAGGGTATCTTCCAAGTTCTCCATACACCCCATTAGTAGAAGTAGACTTGGGAACTTTTTTTGAGATTAACACGTTCCGAGTCTAAAGTTTCTGAAATGGCCAATCAATTCCGGTTTTTCATTGGTCATAATGCACATTCAGTTTATAAATATTCATGGATTAATGGATTCTTGTTTGAATATATCACGAGGTAAAGGACTAAATAACTATTCAAATACTCTTTATTTTCTCAGTTTGCATTTATGTACAAAAACATGAGACCTTTCCCTCATACACATTCAACATTAAGTTCAGGCACATCTTTTATAAAATAACAATTAACCAACCAGTCTACCAGGCAACAATTGTATCGTTCATACCGTTTCTGTGTACTGGACCCACGTGTCCATGTCCCCTTCTAATTCATTCGTGACGAGCATGTCCCCAAGCACATACAGAGCCTTCAGCATATCCCGTCTGTTATTGATCGCGTCGTCATAGTAACGACATGTCTCCATATAGTTCTCCTATAGAAGCTCTCTCATTTGGGTCTGCACTGTTTGCCATGGAAATACATGTCTCCATGCTCAATGCTTTTGTCTAGGAAAATCATTTGTACATATCCTGTATATATTTGTAACGATGTGCCTAATTTATATTCAAAGAGGGCAGAGTGATAAAAATATGTGGCAAGTTTAGGGTTTCAAAAATGTTATCAATCCTTCCAAATACTGTCTAAACCCGACGTTCAAATTAGCATCAATGCCAGTCTATAGAACAGTTGGAGGCTTAATACAAGATGATAGTTATGCAGAAAACTCCTTACACTCAAGCATTTAACCATTTCCCTGTTCTATGTGTAATCCAAATTTCAATACATACTGAATATTCATGGACAAACTAGTTATAATGAAACTGTAGCCATTTTAGAAACTAAATAAACACATATATCAAATTCCAAAAGCAAACAGAGCAGACTTTGATTAGACGTCTGATCTGGGTCTTCTCTGTTTGCAAATGCATAATAGGGCGTTTATATAAATGAAAAGAGTCAAGAAAATATGAATCGAAAATCAAACAGATTGGATCCTGTTGAGACACTGATTTACTCAGCGTTTCGTCTGAATACAAGCTGGTGACAAATGGCTGTCAAGTATCGAGTAGCATGAAAAGGGGTTGGAAGGTGGAACTATCTAGCCATATTAGAAACTAAAGAAACAGGTCTATCAAATTCCATTAACAAACAGAGAAGACCCTGATCAGGCGGCTCCTCTGGAAGCCATCTGATCTAGGTCTCCTCTGTTTGCAAATGTGTGAAAATGCGTCTATATGAAGGAAAGAGTTAAGAAACTATTATCCGAAAATAAAATTGATTGATGAGACTTCGAGTTACATATATGTACTCAGTGTCTCGTCTGAATACAAGCTGATGACAAATGGCTGCCAATTCTCGAGTAGCATGGAAAGACAATAGAATGCTACTGCTATATAAGGTAGAAACAATTAAAAAGCGTGTTTTTGTTTGGAAAACGTTAATCAATATCCTGCTGTGTAAAAAACGTAATTTCTGCTCATATACTGATCTGTATCCATGCTTATAAAACTTTTAGTTGAGTCTAAGTTCGTTCTCAAGTTTTTGAAAAAAGCGTGAGAACTCATATCTGACCAATCAAAAGCTTGAGAACGAACTGAGACTCAACTAAAAAGTGTTATAAGCATGGACCCTGTTAAAACTAGACTGCTTCCGAATCGACCACGATATTGAGAATATTTTGATTAACCCTTTACTCCATAAATATCAGAAATAATGACAACTTGCATATTAAATAGTTTATTTATTACAGTGAAACATGAATACATGCATTTTTAGCTATGGCAGAAACTGTAGAATCATATCTATATCATGCCATCAATCAACAGCAGATCCTGATCAGACGGCTCCTATAGGATCCGTCTGATTTGGATCTACTCTGTGTGCAAAGTCGTAGAAAGGTATATCTATGGAGTATAGGGTTAAGTGTTATGACACAAGCGTTTGAGAAACTATTCACAGACTATCAAATACAGAGGTCCAGATAAGATGCGTAAATTCAAACATTTTCAAGAATTCTATTTTATTTCTCCACCAAACCCTATACAGTAAAACCTCTCTATTACGGTCAATAAATTGTGTTAATTAGTTGGTATTTAGCGCAGGTGGCTGTTTAAAGCAAGGTGAAAGTAAAACAGAACGCTCCTATAGGAGCGTTCTGTTTTACATTCAGCTTGCTTTAAGCGGCCACCTGCATTTAACACAAAATAATTGATGTAATTCAAAGGTGCCCTACGCATGCTTGGACTCACCCACGGACCCCCCCCCCCACCCCCCCCACCCCCCCCCAAAAAAAAAATGTGATCGAAGTATGTAAAACTAGCCTAAAACTATCTATTTGTACCTTCTTAAACCACTCAGAAAAAACAAGAAAAACACGTCCCGGAAAAAAAATTCCTATCCGGTTTATATATGTATTGATATTTTTTTTATTTTATTTTATTTTTTATTTTTTTTTTGGGGGGGGGGGGGGTTCCGGGAGTGAGTCCAAAGCATGCGCCGGGCACCTTTGATGTAATTCAGTAGTGGCTGCTATAGAGAGGTTTTACTGTATATAGTCACAGTATAGTGTTTTTTTAAAATTATTACAGTAAAACCTCTCTATAACGACCACTAAATTGTGTTAATTAGTTAGTATTTAGGGCAGGTGGCTCCTACAGGAGCGTTCTGTTTTACTTTCAATTTGCTTTAAGCAGCCACCTGCCTTTAACACAAAATACTTGATGTAGTGTATGAAGACAATACAAAAATTGAGTAAACGTCAACATTTGCAGAAGACTGTATTTGACAGCTAAAGAGTTAAGACTAACATATAAAGACTTTGTGATCATATTGTTTTAGCAGGTCATGACACATGCGACTGTGGTATGTATGATTTTGATGCTGGCTATAGCTGGGAGCCATGTGATGTATGAGATGGGAGCCATGTATGTATGATTTTGATGCTGGCTATAGCTGGGAGCCATGAGATGTATGAGATGGGAGCCATGTATGTATGATTTTTATGCTGGCTATAGCTGGGAGCCATGTGATGTATGAGATGGAAGCCATGTATGTATGATTTTGATGCTGGCTATAGCTGGGAGCCATGTGATGTATGAGATGGGAGCCATGTATGTATGATTTTAATGCTGGCTATAGCTGGGAGCCATGTGATGTATGAGATGGGAGCCATGTATGTATGATTTTGATGCTGGCTATAGCTGGGAGCCATGTGATGTATGAGATGGGAGCCATGTATGTATGATTTTGATGCTGGCTATAGCTGGGAGCCATGTGAATGTCAGGCACGTGCGACTGTGGTATGTATGATTTTGATGCTGACTATAGCTGGGAGCCATGTGAATGTCAGGAATCCAATGATACCTGCATGACAGCAGTCGGCATGGTAAGCATATAACCAGTGAAAGTGCAGTAAACATGTTTAAACACTTTACTCCATGAATTTTCATGTGAGAAATAATGTCTTACTGAGTATTACTAGGCTGATTGGTTTATAATTGCGTATGATCACAGGGATGTCTGACCATAGCAGAAGCTGTGTAACCAGATTTGTATTATTTCTTAACCAATTCCCTCATATTGAAGACTTTTGACGACTCTGTAAAAGTCACTTTGTGAAACCATTGTGATAAATAGAGCATTTGCTCCTATAGGAGCAAATGCTCTATTTATCACAATGGTTTCAAAATACAAAATTCTAAAAGTTTCCTTTTCTCTAGTTAATGCTTGTTTCCGGTAGATTTATTCAAAGATTTGTATCTAAAAATAGCCTATGAGGGAAAGAGTTCAGAAAACATAGATACTTGTGTAGTAAAAGATAAAATGACCATGGTCTAATCAACAAAAAACATGTTATAGATTCATATAGCTTAATGCGGGATAAAAGCAATGCAGAAGCTCCTTTGAGAGTTTTCTGTATTATTTTTGTTCTGCATTTAGATACCATCTATCTAACATACCCGGGGCAAGATGTAGTTTTCATGGATGCTTAACTATGTACACCATGTTGCTTAACCCATTACCTCATAAGCTATTTTTAGATACATCTTTGAATAAATCTACCGAAAAAGAGCATTAACTAGTGATAATTAAAATATTTAGAATTTGTTGTTTGAAACCATCGTGATAAATCACAATGGTTTCACAAAGTGACTTTTACGGAGTCGTCAAAAGTCGTCAATATGACAGTGTGTGCCTTTTAAAACTTTGAGAACAAAGTAGATCCTGATCAGATGGCTCCCACAGGAACTTGTCTGATCTGGACTTGCACCTTTTTCTTATATGTTTTAATATACACACGATTCTAGTTTAATTCTTGTTCAAAACTTTCTATGTTCCAATGATGGAATTATTTTCACAATAGTATTCATGGAATAAATGCTTATGAATTGGTGCATCTGTGTACTATGGAAACATCTTTCTCCAAAATAAAGGTATTTATGTCTACAACAACAAGAGTGTACGAACAAAATTGTACGTGTCACCTGCTGGGAGACATTTAGAAGTTAAAGGGGAATAACTTAAAATGTGTATTGGTTTGTTTGGGGTTTTATGTCGCTTTAGCAATATTTCAGTCTAGCAACGTCTAGCTTATTATTTCTCTATATATTGTTTTTGTCAGAGTTGTTTGTCCGTCCGTCTGTCCGTCCGTGTGTCTGTCTCAAACTTGTGTCGCGTGTATCTCTGAAACTGTTAGGGCTAGAGTCACAGGAACGTTCTCCAACATGAGTTGTTGTGCACCTGTTGTTTGTTTAATTGTTTTCCCCTCATACCTTTGATGTTATTGCCCCTGATGACTTAAATTTAGAGAAACTGTGTGTCGCGCGTATCTCTGAAGCCGCTAGGGTTAGAGTCACCAAACGTCACAGGAAAGTTGACCAGCTTAAGTTGTTGTGCAGCTGTGTTGTTGTATTGTCTCCACTGATAATTGCCGAGTTATTGCCCCTCCTATGATAACTTAAAATTAGAGAAACTTTGTGTCGCGCGTATCTCTGAAACCAGTAGGGCTACAGTCACCAAACGTCACAGGAATGTTCACCAGCATGAGTTGTTGTGCACCTGTGGTTTCTGAATTGTCTTCCCATAATAACTTTGGAGTTATTGCCCCTGATGACTTAAAAGTAAACTTTACTGTTTGTTGCGCGTATCTCTGAAACAAGTTGGATTAGAGTCATCAAACTTCACAGGAATATTGACCATGAGTTGTTGTGCACCTGGTGTTTTTGAATTGTCTCCCCGGGTTATTATTGAGTTATTGCCCCTGATATGATAACTTAAAAATAGAGTCACCAAATTTCACAGGAATGTTGACCAGCATACATGTAAGTTGCTGTGTGCCTGGTTTTTTTTAATTGTCTCCCCTGATAACACTGCAGTTATTGCCCATGATGACATTAAGTTAGATAAACTTTGTGTTGAGTGTATCTCTGAAACCGCTAGGGCTAGATTCACCAAATTTCACAGGAATGTTGAGCAGCATAAGTTGTTGTGCATCTGGGGGGGGGGGGTTGAATTGTCTGTCATGGAAAACTATGGAGTTATTGCCCTTGATAACTTAAAATTGCATGGTTTTGCACGAATCTCTGAAACAACATTAACCCATGCTGGTAAGCATTCCTGTAAAACGCGGTGGCTCTAACTCAAGCAGTTTCAGAGGTACATTGTATGTGTGACACCATGTAATTTTAAGATATCAACTAGAAGGACAATAACTCTCGCATGTCTATACAGACATTACACTCTTGTGTATTGGAAACAGGATGAATGAGAGAGGCATATGTTTTGTGGAAAAAAACACATCTAGTTACAGGTGGAGAAGGACCCCATATGCTTCATTGAAACAACATCTGGGTAGAACCACCGACCTACCGCTCGCATGCGAGCCGGAAGGCTTCCTCACATGAAAAACCCAAATGCCCAGGCACAGATTCGACCCAAAGCTGAAGACCGTAAAGAGACCCTAATCTCGAATTGCAGTATTTAAAAGGAAATAACCATTACCATTTTCTTGTGCTTTTTGCTAGTTGCATGCGTTTGCAGTTTTGAAGTAAATTTCAACACGGATTACATTACAATGGTCAATTAACCCTTTCCCTGTTCTATATTTATTCAAATTTTCAATATCTACTGAATATTCATGAACAAGTAGTGATAATGAAATATGGAATGTGGAACATTATAGTCATTTTAGAAAGAGAGCAAAAACATGCTTATAGACACATGCCGAAAGACGGTGATTCTCTTTTTTACCGTCCCCATTATAAACTTCTCGAGATAAATTGTAAACCATCCCAGAATATGCCGACATCCAACACTGTGGACATCCAACACTCTCCAATAATGGCGTATGACTACAGGGTATTTTGGCAGTAGCAGAAACTGTTTAATCAGATAGATACATTTCCATAAGCAAACATAGCAACCTCTGATCAGACCGCTTCTACAGGGGCCGTCTTATCTGGGTCTACCCTTTTTCCAAATACAGTAAAACCCCGCTAATGCGACCACCTAAAAGATGTACAATTATGGGTGCTAGATGCAGGTGGTTGCTTAATGCAGGACAAAAGTAAAGCAAAAAGCTCCTAGAGGAACTTTCTGCATTACTTCTATCCTGCATTAAGCAACCACCTGCTTACATAGTTATGTTTATTCTTTACGTGGTCGCATTAGAGGGGTTCTACTGTAAATTAAAGCCTTTCAATGAGTCATAGGGTTAACATCGTGATATTTTCTGCATCTTGCATCTATACCTTTACTTATCGTGTGTGCCCACTTCCCAAACATTGTCGCTAGAATTGCGGCACATGGTCTAATTTTACACTTAACCGTTATAACGGTAAATGGGGGTAAGCTCTTTATCTGCTCAATATTTATGTACGAAATAATGCCATCATGAATATTTATTAGCTGAATTTTAATGTATATAATCAGGTCAGGGACAGGTTTGACTTAACAAAACCTGCGGAAGCATATCGGTATCGGGTCATATGCAAATGGAACATGCCTTGATCAGACGGTTCCTACAAGAGTCGTCTGATTTGGGCTTTCTCTGTTTGCAAAGGCGTGAAAAACATTTATATGAGATGTAAATGGTTATTACGGATAGTGGTCTACAACAGCTTTTGTTTACTCCACTATCTTGCAGTGTATGATGTGTATGGTGAAATTGCTTCGTTTCGATTTTGACGTCCCTGGGGAAAGATGTATTACTGCCTGTATTGCCAAATGTCATGTGACTGAAGACTTTCATCTTGCTCGTGTGTCATAGAAGCAGTTCACGGTAAGACTAAAGATTAATATATAAGGAGTGTTGACAGTTGACCTTATACATGAACTGATCCAGTCGGATATGGCCTGCTCCTGTCCCACTCCGTATATCCTGCTGAACTGATGTTGCTGTACCTGTTATCAGTCTACCAATAACTTTTGCAATCAGTTTGGATCCTGGCCGTTTTATCAGTATTAATGCTGATTGTCACCCTAACATGTTAGCCTGCAAAGTACCAAGGTGAGCTATTGGGATAACCCTGTATGCAGCGTCATGCATCAACAATATCGAATGTCGAACTGTGAAATGGCCCCTGAATTTATATATAAATTTTGAATCTGTAGTATGATTTGGGACTACAGTACCTAGACTTAATTCATTGCGTATGTATAACTTATTCTGGTCGTTTTCGTTGTTTTGAAGTTGAACTATGAACTAGTTCGTTATTCGAATATCGAACTACATTTAGGCCCAATATTTTATATACAGTTAAACCCATCTAAAGCGGACATTAAATTGAGTATAGATATCGGCCTTGGAGACGAGTGGCAGCTTAATGCAGTGAACGTCCTGCAGAAAGCTCCTCTAGGACTCCTCTCCATGACTTTCACCCTGCATTTTGCAGCCACCAGTCTAAACTTATCTAAATAGTCCACTACTAGAATGCCGCTTTAGAGGGGGTTTACTGTATAAGTTCGGAATTCACGATGATTTAAGTCTACATTATCAAGAATATCATCACTGCGCATTTATAACTTTTTACGATTTAGCTATTCGGACGTTGAAACTGGTTCATTATTCTAATGGCGAACTGCGAAACTTTTCGATAATCGAAATGGCCCCAGATTTTATAGATCTACATAAGCCTACACACTAATTTGGGTCTACAGTGTCTAGAATACAATCACTGCTCATGACCCGGATTCTATCTATAGACTTTGAATCCGCGATGGTTTTGATCTAGTGTCTAGAATAGCATTACTACCCATATACAGCTTTTTTTTCGTTATTCAAAATTCGAAATGCGAAACCATTTGTTATTCGAATGAGAACAACAAGACTAAATATTATCCATATTGAATAACAAAGTTTATTAAATTTGCATAGGTAGGCCCTAATATTTTCTAAATAATATTTTTGTGCAGTGTTTATTTTCTACATTTTGTTGTTTCCGTTACAAACGGCGAAACATTTCGTTCGTTATAATTGTGAACCGGTGCAGACTACTTTCCAGAAATTAACTTGATAAGGAACCTCATTAAAAATAATTCGTGGTCTTAATCGGGCCGTCACTGTCTGGTCAATCTGCGTTTTGTTTTATATGTATTTATTTGAGTATGTTGAACGTTAATTTTTATAAGACTACATGTTTCTGTAATTGTAATTCCAACCACATATATACAAACCATCTTCGGTAGAGACAGTGCAAAAGAAACTAGCAAAGATCATCGTTTGGAAAAATGGAAAATGACGTCACGGTCTTGCATTTATGTCGAAAGACTCTTGAGTGGAAAACGAAAGGTAACGCAAATCACCGACAGTGAAGGATCTGTTGACATTGAGAATGCTGCTATTGTGGAAAACAGTCCACATGGTATCGAAGAAAGGGTAAAAGTCACGACTGAAAATGATTTTGAATGGGACGAGTTTGTTGCAAACAGAGCAAAAAGAAATATCTGCTAGGGGATACCTGCTTCGGGTAGCAGAATGGATGAAAAATATGTTATAGCCCAATGTACAAGCATTAATAAGGTAGAAACAGTTGATACAGATAAGAAGACAAAGTCTGAGAAAGATGATGTAGAAGATGCAACCTGGGATGAGTTTGTTAAAGACAGGGTTGCACTGCACAACAATAGAAGAAAGAATGTAAAAGGCAAAGGAAGGATCAGAACCTTTATAAGAAGAATGTTTGGAAGAAAATAAATAGGACATGAATGTTTGTACAAGTATAATATTATATTTATTTGTGAAACCAAAATGTTTAAAATACCAAATATAATGATAACCCAATATTTAGTTGATGCGTTTGACTACTATTCACGTTCCTACATTGCCTATTTCTAATTCACGAGAACCGAGCAGTGATTCCATTTGACACCTTAGTTGTAACACGATGTTTATTCTCAGCCACTATGAATGGTCAGATTTGTAGAATAAAGTAACATTCGAACCATACTCTAGTAAAGAGCCATCTTAACCTTTAACCTTTCAATGCTGATTTTTCAAAGGATTTATTCCAAAATTAAATAAGGTAAAGCTTACCGTTTCAGAGATGTTTTTTAAGAAAAGTGTAACACGAAAAACGGTGCAGACCTTGGTGTGAGAGCATTTTGATCTGGCAATACACTGCTTGCAAACGACAGCAGAAACCCATGTCCCGCGCTGAAAGCGTTAAGGAATATTCCTGGTTACTGCAGAATGAAAGTCGTGCAAATTGCTCTCAGAGGAGCTTTTTGATATGGCTTTGAACTTGCTTTGATCAACCGCCAGTCTTACAGACTGGACATGAAACTAATTTAAACGTCCTATTTAAAGGAGATTTACCCTACGCAAACTAACGCATGCAGATACATGTACTTGAGAATGGAATCAGGTAACGTGTCATAACGTGTTTGGTTCCAATTCAGTTTCTGAATAGGATATTTACCTTTGATTTACCTTTGACGTCAGGTCTGGAATAAGCTGGTTCAGCTTGTAGTGACCAATTTATATCCATGAATCACAATATATTTACATGCGGCGCAATGTTTAAAAGTCAAGATAAACCTTGTTGGATTTACGTTTCCAGGCACTGTTCTGTTTACTTTTAAAAACATTCACTGTATCACTCTCAACACATTGGGTTGGCAGGCTATTCCAGGGATAAGCACTTCTGGCAACAAAACTATTCATGGTACTCTTATACTTATAATGTTTTTTCTCCAGTTTCCAGTTGTGACATCTGGTATCTGTTCTAGTGTGAAGAACTACCGAATTGATGTGAACGTCATCGAATTCTTTCATTATTTTAAAAATTTGTATCATGTCCATCCTGTCTCTACGGTAGACAAGGGTATGCAGCCCAAGAGCTTTTAATCTTTCCTCATAGCTGAGATGCTGAATTTCTTTCACTTGTCTGGTTGCCCTACGATGAACATTCTCTATTGCGACTATATATCCTTTTTAAGAAAGGGAGACCAAATAACTGTTGCGTATTCAAGATTCGGCCGCACAAGCGATTTATACAATAGAAGAAACATATTCTTGTCTAGATGCTCAAATGTTCTACGTATTAGACCAAGGCGTTGTTTAGCTTTTTTGACTGTATTTGAAATGTGTACATCAAACTTCATATTACTATCAAAAGTGACACCTATGTCCTTTTCACTATCTGATTGTTCAGTTTTCATGGTAGTATCTCCAGTTTTCATATGATATTCATGTTTCTTATTTTTTCCTGCCTATATGCATCGACTTGCACTTCCCAGCATTAAATTTCAGGAGCCACTTTTCCGATCAGAGAGAGAGAGATTATCTAGGTCCTGTTGCATTGCATGATAATCACTATTGCTTTCAATGGGCCTATATAACTTAGTGCCATCTGCGAATAGCTTAACTGTAGATTTTACAACATCAGGAAGGTCATTTATAAACACTAAAAAGAGTACCGGGCCAAGGACTGGTCCCTGTGGTACATCGCTCAATACTTTTTCTCTCTGGAATGTCACTGTTCCCACTCTGACTGCCTGAACACGATCACTCAGAAATGTCTCTATCCACTTTAAATTGTTTCCTCTAATGTCGTAGTTGTAAAGCTGATTCAAAAGTCTTTGGTGCGGGACTGTGTCGAACGCTTTCTGGAAGTCAAGTATACAGCGTCGACACAGCCCCCTGGTCTAAAATATTATACCAATCGTCTATCACTTCTACCAGTTTTTATTTAGTATTCCTTCCGGGGATTTAGCATAAGTTTGGCCCCAGAATCATGTCTATAATATTCTACAAGCAGACCTTGATTTGACGGCACCTATAGGATCCATCTGGTTTGTGTCTACACTGTTTGCGAGGTAAGTATTGGGTATATATATCAAGATTCAAAATTCAAAACACTTTATTAGTAACGTAAACATTGACATGTTTCTTGTTACATGATGCAATTAATTGTACATGTATAAGACATTGTATATGTGACAGCAATCTAATCTATATCTAACAGTGTAACACTAGATATATTGTTTTTAAATGTAACACATTTTGACAAATTTTAAAGCTCGACATTACTACAGTAAACCTCTCTATAACGGTCACTAATTTGTGTTAGTTGGTATTTCGGGCAGGTGGCTGCTAAAAGCAAGGTTCATCTTGATTTAAGCAGCCACCTGCTTTTAACACAAACTGCTTGATGTAATTTAGTGGCCGTTATAGAGAGGTTTTACTGTATTACTATATATATGATGGAGGAATAGTATAAAATAAATGTTTATACATCAAAAGAAAGAGTATCAAGTTTAGGGTTATATCATGGAAATGGTTAGGTTCCTCTTTTCATCCAATGATCCCCGTTCCCGAGGAGAATCCACCAGTCTTGATAAAGGGAGGCGCTGGGAGATCATTGGCTGTACTGTACAGAGGACACATCTTGGTTTTGCACGGACTCGTGTGCCAGAGATACCTATTGAAACGAAGAAAATAAATCGATCATTTATTGTGCAGATTTAAACTACAGTTACACATTGCTAATACGAACTTTTAGTGAAGAAATATTGATAATGTTTTAGACAGATGGCTGCTTACTGCAGTGTGAAATTAACGAAGAGATTTCACAAAAGAGTTTTCTGAGTTTACACCATAGACCAGACTTTTCATGCATGAATCGTCTGATCAATGTCATCTGTTTGCTTATGAAATAATATAGATCTGATTCTGTAGTTTCTGCCATTGCCAACTATTTATGTAGCCGTATACCATTTTGCTAAAAAAAACGAACAAAAACACAATAACACGTGTTTATGACGTCATTATTTGTGACATGAATATTTATGAGGTAGAATTACAAACCGGTAATGACAAGTACAGTAAAACCCCTCTAAACCGAAATTCTAGTAGAGAAGAAATTAGATACTTTTAGGCATGTGACTGCTTAATGCAGGGTGAAAGTCATGCAGAAAGCTCCAACAGGAGCTTTCTGCATGACTTTCACCCTGCATTTAACTGCTACCTGTCTCCAAGATCGATATTTATACTGAATTTAATGTCCAGTTAAGGGAAGGTTTACTGTATTTTAGTGTTCGGATTAGTGTGGTTGTCTTATAATTCATTGATGAATAGCGAGGTTGTCCTGATTGATGAATAAAGACTACAGAAGAACCTGTCTTAAACGGTCACTCATGTATTGATCTTGGGAGTATTACCGGTAAAACAAGTGGTTGCTTAATGCAGGGCAAAAGTAATGCAAAAAGTTCCTATTAAGCTACCACCTGTCTTACAGACCCATAATTAGACATCTTTTTGATGGCCGCTTAAGGCAGGTTCTACTGTAAACTGAATCCTTCACGGATTAGACTATTTTGTTTATTTAACCCTTCGCTTGCTATTCGCGTCAATATACCTACCTGTAAATAGTGAAGACCCAGATGAGACAGCTCCTGCAGGAGCCGTCTCATCAGGGTCTGCACTATTTACAAGTTGATTGTGCAACCAATGCACTCTACAACAGTGATTGCACAGCGAAATAATTGTACACAGTGAAGATATATGTAATTATACAACAGGGCATGGGTAAAGAAGGAGAAATGTGTTTTAAAATTCAGCAAGAGAAGGGTTAATTGTTATAAATGCACATGGACATAGGAGTTTCTGGCCATGGCATACGCTGTAAAATCATATCTATAATATGTCATGAGCAAACAGAGCAGACCCTGATCAGACGGTTCCAACAGGAGCCGTCAAATCTGGGTTTTGTCTGTTTGCGAAAACATAGAAAGGCATATTTATGGAGAAAAGGGTAAATTCACTGGACGTGAAAACTCATTTATTCATCGAACCGAAATATACCCTACCCGTTCATACCTGGAATGGAAACCTAAACAAACGAGAACACGTGCATACTGTAAAGACCCATATAAGCTTAACCGGTTATCTCGTATTGACGCCTTATGACGCCTCTGTAAAAACCAGTGTGATATATAGAGCATTTGCTCCTTAAAGCACACTGTCTTTGCACAATGAAGTAATTGTGGTCTGTAAAATTGCCATCTGCTGCAATCTTCAAATTTAATGTTCCTTCATTTCTTTTTGAAAATGTTATTTGAGTACTTGACAATTTTGATCCTGATATGACATCATGTTATCCCGCATCTCACCTGGATACAAACTTCATCAGCTCGCACTTGAATGACTTGAACATCTGGATAACTCGGAGTAAAAGTTCGGTACTTCCAAGATTTTCAATACAGAATGGTTCTAAAATGTATTACTACGTATACATAGAAACACGTGACAGCTTAATACAGGTCGAAAGTAAAGCTGAAAGGTCTTACAGGAGCATGCAGTATTATTTTAGACCTGCATTAACCCATTACATCATAGGCTATTTGAGATACAACCTCTTTGAATAAATCTACCGAAAAGGAGCATTGACTAGAGAAAAGGAAAAATTTAGAATGTTGTAGTTTGAAACCATTGTGATAAATAGAGCATTTGCTCCTATAGGAGCAAATGCTCTTTTTACCACAATGGTTTCACAAAGTGACTTTTACAGAGTCGTCAGAAGTCGTCAATATCAGGGAATGGATTAAACTGTGAAATTGTACTGATTAGAAAACGGTTATCCCGATGTTCAGAATACTGCTATCTCGAAGTAATTTGTATGGTCCCTCGAAGTTCGAGATATCGAAGTTCAGCTGTAGTTGAATATTACGAGTAATAAGCCTTATTTGTAACATCGCATTATAGATACAATAACGTTTAGTCATGAAAGATGCTGTAGAATCATATCTGTATTATTTCATAAGCAAACAGAGAAGCCCCTACAAGGGCAGTCTGACCACAGTCTACCCTGTTAACAAAGACGTGAAAAGACGTATGTATTAAAACAGGATTAATAAAGTAAAGATTGCTGATTTAGTGCTAGTCAGTGTCTGTACCTGATCCCTGCAGCGTGGTGTCCAGCGGCGCACGTGGCGGTCAAGGTCACAGAGGATTGCGTGTGTGCGTGTACAGTAGCATATGCCCATAAATCTTTATTCGTACATAAGGACGACGGAGACCTATCGCAGCATATCTGAAGTATAACATCATGTACCACACTGTGCTGAATTTAACCCATTACCTCATATGCCATTTAGACCCAATCTTTTCGAATAAATCTAGCGAAAAGGAGCAGTTATTAGAGAAAATGATTTTTATTATAATTACATAGTTTTGAAACCATTGTGATAGATTGAGCATTTGCTCCAATGGAGCAAATGCTCTATTTACCACAATGGTTCCAGAAACTAACTTCTACAGCGGCACCAAAAGGCGTAAATATACGGGAATTGGTTAACAAACGTAGTACAGCATCGACTATGTTCTCAGTTATTAGCTGGATAATATCTGCAGTAGATAAGTACAGTAGAACCTGTCCTAAGCGGATATTCATTTATTGAACATGGCTTAAAAGCAGGCGGTTGATTAAATTCAGGAGCTTTCTGCATTACTTTTGACCTGCATTACGCTACCACCCGTATAATAGATCCATAAGTATACCTCTTTTTGATGACCGCTTACTCTCTTCCTTCATAAGTGCCTTTTCACGCATCTGCAAAAAGAGTAGACCCAGATCAGATGGCTACTATAGGAGCCGTCTGATCATGGTCTGCCCTGTTTGCTAATGGAATTTGATAGCTGTTTCTTTATTTTCTAAAATGACTACAATTACTCACCTTCCATATTTCATTTCAACTATTTTGTCAATAAATATTAAGTAGGTATTGACATTTTGGAATAAATATAAAACAGGGAAAGAGTCGAGACAGGTTCTACTGTACAGTAACATCTCGCAAACGCGAACATTCATATAAGTATCATTATCTGTCCTGAAGACAGGTGGCAATTTAATGCTAGCTGAAAGTCAAACTGTCTGCATGACATTCATCCTGCATTAAGCAACCACCAGCCTAACACTTTCTCAATTCTTCTTTACTTTAAGTTCGTACTAGCGAGGTTTAACTGTATCTCCAATCATTAAATACGATGTGATCAGTAGATAACTACAGCAAAGCATCGCTAACCCGAACACAAAGAAGTACAGTTGAACTTTGATATCTCGAACTTCAAGCGACCATACAAATTACCCCGAGGTAACAGAAGTTCGAGTTATCCGATTTCTAATATGTACAGTTTCTCAATTTCGCAGATTAATGCAGGTTTAAGTATTAATGAAAGCTCCTGCAAGCGCTTTCATCATTACTTTCATCCTGCATTAAGCTGTTACATGTGTTTATAGATATACGTAGCACAGTTTTGAACAATTCTGTATTGTAGAGTTTGAAAGGTCCGGACTACATGTATTAGTTTGAGTTATTCCTAACTTCTAGCCATTCGAGTTCCAGATGTCGACGTTCAACTGTATCATTATCGGATTTAAGACAGGTGGCAAATTAATATAGGGTGAAAATCAAGTTTCCTGCATGACCTTCACCTTGTATCAAGCAGCCACTTTCTTTTAAAATTCTTCATGAGGTCAGTAGATAATAACATGTATCTGTAAGTGTCAACATGATGAGGTCAGTAAATAGTTACATATAATAGTAAAACCTCGATTATTCGAATGTTCGGTATAGAAGAATTTAGACCCTTTTAGGCAGGTGGCTGCTTAATGCATGGTGAAAGTCATGCAGAAAGCTCCTAGAGGAGCTTTCTGCATGACTTTCACCATGCATTAAGCTGCCACCTGTCTTAAAAATCGATAATAATATGTATTTTAGTGTTCGAATAATCGAAGTTTTACTGTATATATATGCAAATGTAAAACATGCTGTGATCTGAAGATGATAAGGGAAATAAATATTTCAAAAGGAAAAGGAAATGAACAAATGGCATCTTAAAATTGCTATCATGCCTATTTGTTTCTCACCACCTTCAATATCTTAAAAAAGAAATTATGCATAAGACAGTGAAATCTCTCTATAACGGCTACTAAATTACATCGAGTATTTTGTGTTAAAGGCAGGTGACAGCTTAAAGCAAGGTGAAAGTAAAACAGAACGCTCATAAATACCAACTAATTAACACAATTTAGTGGCCGCTATAGACAGGTTTAACTGTACCTTCAGACCTGGACCTTATGAGTCACTAGCCTTCTGAACAAGGTCTACACTGTTTGTCATTAAAGACATCCTTAAATAGTCACTGTAAGCTTGACCTGTGTGCAGTTTGGAACAGTCTATTTGACAAGTCAACGTTGACAGGGTTAAAACCTTTACCTCGAATCCAGTTGTGTTATGAAACATCGTTCCTTTATCAAAATGTATTGTTAATAGATTGTGATGTTTGTCAAGTGCATAGCCTGATGGGAAGGGTCCTTGGAAAACCACGTCCTGTTCACCGTAGGCTACAGCCCTTGCCCCGAGGGTCAGTCTTTCTGCCACGCCTTGTTTGTAGCGAGAATGAATTCTGGCAAATAAGTCGAGGAAAGCGTTTTAGAAATAAGTACCAGAAAACCCCCCAGATAAAACGACGGCTTACGGGAATGAGTACAATGGACTTTCACTTTAGCTGTGCTGTTTGGACCGTTTAAAGTCGCAATTAGGCAAATCCATGATAGCCTTTGTTCATGCATTTTGTAATTTGATTCAAGAGGTGCGGTCTAAATTTTGATCCAAGCTTGTCAAAAACCTGATTGTATTTTGAAGTAATATGTAAGAATGAATTTGTTGCAAGCGACATTTTTATATACGATGTAGAAATCTTAGAAAAGGCACGTTTACTCACGATCCGTACGGTGACAGGAAGTCTGGAAGGTCCAGGGCTACGGCCATAAACGTGTTAGGTATTTTGGGATTCGGCACACTCCCAAGGTTCGCTGTCTGGGCCCAGCGCAGGGCCGGGAACAGACCAATGTGTGTCCCGTTCTGGTTGGCGGCAAGCTATTTCAAAAAGAGGAGACTTGTAATGCAGCTTTCGAAATCACAGTATTTAAACCAGCCAGAAGCGTAGCTGAATCCAAATGTAATGTACGCACCATGGCTATAGGGGTCCGGGGGCATGATCCACCGGGAAAATTTAGAATTTTGTGGTTTTTTAAACCATTGTGATAAATAGGACATTTGCCCCTATATTGCCAAATGCTCTATTTATCACAATGCTTTCAAAAGGCGGGTTTTACAGAGATGTCAAAAGGCCTCAGTACGAGGCTGTGGGTTAAAACTTACATGGCATGACAGGCCGTTTATTAAAGTCTGCCTCACTTCGCATTCGATGTTCGTTCCATTTTGGTAGAGCATCCGCCTGCGGTACGGAAGGTCGTGGGTTCGATCCCCGGCCGCGACAGACCAAAAGTCGTTAAAAGTTGGTACTATTAGCTCCCTTGTCTACGCTCGATATCAAAAGGTGCAGTTCTAGGACTGGTTGGCCCGGTGTCAGGAAAATGTGACTGGGTGGGGTGCCCTTGCCATGTGCCCGCGGCAGGGGTATTTCAGTGAGTCAGCACTATAACTTATCTCATGCGGGTGCCGTCTGCAAATAACTGAAATACTGTTGGTCGGACGTTAAACTCAACTTACCCACTCACTCGATTTTGGTCATAATGAAGTTCGATCGATGTTACGCACGTGCGTAACTTGTGCGTATCTCGCTGGCCAAGACACTGCTACTGGAGATCTAACCTACATGTACACGCGTAAGTGCGTATCTCGCTAGCTAATACATTGCTACTTGAGGTCTAACTTACATGTACACATTGACTGAGTGTCTCGCCACAACAATTTGTAGACTATCTTCAAGGCTAGTGTGAAACAATATATCCCAGTTCAGGAGGAGTTCATTGTCATCACATCTTCATTTTATTACCTGCCGGTTATTTACCTGCACAAAGCCAAATGGGAAATCCTTCGATGTTCCTCCACGGGATTGACTGTAAAATTTGTGTCGCCAGTCCGAGATCATTGCCGGAAACTCACAGGCGTAATGATCCGGGTCACCAGTGTTGGATTCCCCTTGGAAACAAATCGAAATGATCAAACATAAATATTCAAGATAAAAATAATTGCATGTACCCCGATCGGAGTGAAGTACAAACAGAAGCTTCTCTTTGTTAATAAAGATATTGGCTTATTGTTTTTTAGTCCATAAGCACGCATTTTAATGCGTTTGCACCTTTGCAACCTACCTACCTATTTACCTACATGTACTTATCATACGAACCACCCATCTATAGCCACACACCTACCCACAGCCCACTCACCCAAGCCTAGCCATCCACCCACCCACCCAACCAAAACTCACCCACCCAAACACCCATTCCACTGTACGTGAATCAGGCAAGTTCCGACTGAACATGAGTCCACTGTTAACATAGACACGTACCTTGATACCAGATGGCGCCTTTGATAGCAAGTTTCAAAAAGGGAAACATCATGGCATTCCAGAGACCAGAATTTGTCGGTCTAGGTCTGACGGCCCTGTTACAAGGATAACGAATGTTTTAATAGTTTCTCAAAAAATGATCAAACCGGAAGTAGTCAAAATTGCACGAGATCCAAAGTTGAACTGAACTTATTATTTAACAGCAGGGTAAGGATTAAGCCCTTTACCCCATGAAAATTCATGAAATAAATGACGACATCATTTATATTGATTAGATTTGTATTTAAAATAGCATATTAACCCATGAAAGTTTTGCTAAAGCAAACAAAGTAAACAAACAGAGTAGACCCTGATCAGATTGCTCCTACAGAAACTGTCTAATCTGGGCGTACTCTATTTGCAAGGACGTTAAAAAGCGTATTAAATATACAGTAAATATTTCTAAACTGCGTATAAGTTTTGAAAAAGAATACTGCTGGTCCTGAAGTGAATTACTGATGTTGCTGCTGATCTGTATACACACTGTATGCAATGCTTTAAAGACAGCACAGCCATTACAAAGGGGTATAAATATGGGACTGTAAGACGTATGGTGGTTTAATGCAGGTCGAAGGTAATGCAGAAAGCATGCATTAAGCAACCGACTGCTCCTTACGACTCCCATGTTAAAAACGTGCATGATTGCTTACATGTTCTACTGTACAGTAAAGCCCTCTAATACGACCACCAGAACCATGTATAATTCCGAGTGGTAGAGGCAGGTGGTAGCTTAATGCAGGGCGAAAGTAATACAGAACGCTCCTATAGGAGCTTTCTGCATTACTTTTGTCCTGCATTAAGCCACCACCTGCTTATAAAGACAGCCATGTTTATTCATTAAGTGGTCGCATTAGAGGGGTTCTACTGTATATTGTGTTCATGCTATGGCTATCCCTTGCTCTTCAGACTAGAATCCTGCACCAGAGGCCTGTTCAGGAGCACAAACGCTTGATGAGCGCTTGCCCGGGCAAAAGTATCACTTCTGAATGCGATCGATCGTCCTTTCTAAAAATCAAGTACATTTTTGTTCTGCGGTCGAGTTCTAGAGCATCAGTTTGTTAATTACGATTGTTTTCTTCCAGTCGGTTGCTTCTGTTACCTTGTTGGTAGCCATCTTGGAAACACAAGTGGATGTCAATGCGATACACCTCGCGAGTAGGCTAGCTGACACTAGGCGGGCGCCCTCGTTCAGAGTCCAAGCGCTCGAAGTGACATCGAGCGCCCACACTCCTGAACAGGCCCCTGATAGAGACACAATTTGACGGCTTTGCTTGTAGCATAACAAACCCATACCAGACAGCTCCTGTGGGTGTCATCTGATTAAGGCCTGTTCTGAATGCTGAATGACTCAATATGCTTTTATACAGGCTTGATTGCACAGTTTCTGCCAAGACAACGTCCTCTGTGGTTATATGCCGTTATAACAAACCACTGTCTAAGAGAATGACTGATGGGGTAAAAGTTTAACATGAGACAAAGATGACAAAGTTGGAGCTATAAACCATGTTTCCCGTTACCAAAGGTGGAATCTATACCTAATGCTGAACAAATGTAATGCAGAAAGTGTCTTTTAAGCTTCCTCACTGAATCATTACAGCTATATTTAACCCATTATCTGATAAAGACTCCTTTTTACACATTTGAAAACAGAATGGATCAAGATCAGTGCTCTGTTTGCACATGAATTAGTAAAAGTCTGATTCTACAGGTTCTTTCATGGTCAAAGTTTTCGCTGATCAGATCAATGATCTCATTATTTTTTATATGAATATTCATCTGGTGAGGGATAAAGAACGACAACTGGTCAAGTGGTCCCTGTAGATGTTTTGATGTACCTTTTACCAGTGTTGCCAGCCGGGCAGGCGGCCAATGCATCGGGTGAGCTCCAATGTTCGATTTTAGTACCACCATAGCTGGTTTCAATTAGGCCGATTGGATATTTAAGATGGCGCTGAAGATTTCGACCAAAGAAAAAACACAATGCGGAGAAAGTATCGATGACACCTGAAAAATATGCATTATTTAAATTATGTAGATCTGTTATAGATATGTTGATTAGCAAACAGTTCTAATAAGTCTCGAAGAGACGATTTGTAAGAGTGGTCTCAACACTGGGTTTGGTGGGGAGTTATTCTTGAACATATTTGAATTGATGCAGCTTATCTGGACCTCTGCACAACTAATTGGCAAGATTGTTCATAAACGGGTTTGCGAACCGCTGTTCTCTTATGTACTAAACAAGTAAATGGTTGGTAGATGAAACTATTGTGATGAATAGTGCATAGGAGCAAATGCACTATTTATCACACTGGTTTCAAAACTGCACAATTCTAAAATTTTCCTCTTCTATAGTTACTGTTCCTTTTCGGTAGATTTATTCAAATATGATGAGTGTAAAGTTGTCTAGGGGGAATGAGTTTGTATAAGTGGTGACGAAACAAGGCCACCATACTAAATTGGACAACAGCTTTAAACATTGTACTTGGTTCCCAGCTTCTTCAAGGATACCAAACACAGATTCAAAACTCAGAATGGTCTCTTAAACGTGGTTCTTCAGTTCCCCGCAATGCCACGTCAATACCAACTTATTTTCAACGTCATCTATTCGCTACTTGATTCTTATTTGGAAACAGTTTGGATCCAAATTAGACGCCGTAACTGGGTGTCTCATCAGGATCTAAACTGTTTGACACCGGGCCAGTAGTTTCCCAAATGTTTGATCGAACAGGAAGCGTGTAACCGAGGTACATGTAACACTTTATTAACCCTTCGCTTGCTATTCACGTCAATATGCATATCTGTAAATAGTGAAAACCCAGATGAGACAGTTCCTGCAGGAGCTGTCTCATCAGGGTCTGCACTTTGTACAAGTTGATTGTGCAACCAGTACACTCCACAGCAGTGATTGCTCAGCAAAATACTTGTACGCAGTGAAGATATATGTAATTATACAACAGGGCATGGGTAAAGAAGGAGAAATATATTTTAAAATTCAGCAAGCGAAGGGTTAAGATCTCATGAAATACACGCATATTGTCAAAAGCCTAACCTTTGGTCGGTTTTCTCCATGTTTTCAATATGTTAGAATCTTCCATAGGAGTCGGTGAAGACATAAGGGTGGACATCAGCATTCGTACATCCGGGTAATTCAGAGAATCCAGTATTTCCTCGTGATTATTGTTTACCTAAACACAGGACAGTACAAAGATGATCGAAACAAGGCAATTGTATACTATCATATTCTGAATCATCTGTACTGGCTATGTGTAAGGACTACCATGTATATCCGCGCAACTGTGTCATTTTAGTTATATGACATTCTTTCTTTCACCCTTTCCTATATAAATACGCAATTCAACGCCATTGTTGAGTAGACACAGATCAGACGGCTCCTGTATACTACGACATTTTAGTTAGGAGGAATTTATGTCTTTGTATGCAAGTGACTGCTTAATGCAGGGTGAAAATTATGTAGAAAGCTCGTAGAGGAGCTTTCTGCAGGACTTTCACCCTGCATTAAGCTGCCACCTATGTCAAAGATCAGTTATGGTACGTATTTTAGTGTTCGTAGTATCGAACTGTTACTGTTGATTTAATTCCGTAGAAAAATCCATATTACGTTTATACATCATTATGCCATCATGTAATTCATGATGTCATTAATTCTTACATTTAAAGTCAAGGAAGAAAGGGCTGAACAAACCCACACAAGAACAACACTAGTCTAGTTCACTCAATTGTTTAACACTTAATTTCGTAAAAATGATAGAATAATAGAGAAAAATGTATAAAATTCTGGAATATCTAAAACATACCTAGAGACCATATCTAGCTCGCAATACAGTATAACTGGCCTCTATCGACCATGTGATGACTCGGTATGGAGGAATATGAGAACATGTTGTTTAACCCTTTCCCTGTTCTAAGTTTATTCCAAATTTCAATACCTACTGAATATTCATGGACAAAATAGTTATAATGAAATAGAGAACGTGGAAAGTTTTAGCCATTTTAGAAAGTAGAGAAACAGATCTTTCAAATTCCATTAGCAAACAGAGCATACCCTGATCAGACAGCTCCTATAGGAACCGTCTGATCTGGGTTTACTCTGTTTGCAAATGCGTTAAAACTTAAAACGTGTTTATATTAGGGATAGGGTTAAAATGTAATGCGGCACGAAAGTTATGCAGATGTTTCTGTTTGTTTCAATAGGCGGTATGAGCTTTTTGCATTACTTTCGTCCTGTAGTAAGGTACAACCTGTCTTAACCCATTCGCTCATATTGACGACTTTTGACGACTCTGTAAAAGTCACTTTGTGAAACCATTGTGATAAATAGAGCAGGAGCAAATGCTCTATTTATCACAATGGTTTCAAACTACAAAATTCTAAAATTTTCCTTTTCTCTAGTTAATGCTCCTTTTTGGTAGATTTATTTAAAGAGTTTGCATCTAAAAGTAGTCTATGAGGTAATGGGTTAAAGAACCCAGAATTAGACTCATTTTGATCCAAAGGTTTAGTAAAGCAATATTTAGAACTAGACAGCTGGCTGTTAAATGTAAGATGGGTTCACGGGAAACATTTCTGTATGACTTTCAGACTCCATTAAGGTAGCGGTCGTCTTAAAGATCGATACTTATACTTGTAGTATGAGTGCTAGAATTTGACACTTTGTCAAAGGCGTTTCAAACGCTTGTTCGAAAAGTAAGTAGCCAAAATAGCACTTCCAAATCTGAGCAGACCATATTTTTTTCACAGCGGGGTAGCGGTTTAGCTTACTCTGAGCATAGTAAATTGCATATTGCTTTGTCCGGAACAAATCCAAACATCGCCGAACATTACGTCCTTTATCGTCACGGAACCTTCGCTTGACGTCACCGTAATGTTGAAAGGTCCAGGGTTACTCTCGGAGGGTAATATGAATTCCCAGTAACCGTTGCTCCCTTTGAAATTGAAAGTCACATCGACAAATTATTTCACAAACACTTAAATTGTCTCCGCCAAAATTACCGTCTGCAGTTTATGCGGGCTTAACTGTTTTCTCTATTTCTTTAAGAAGCATTATCAGAGTGTGATGAAGCACCGCCTCGTCTGGGTTCAAACTGCTTGCAAAAGTTTATCACAGATTTGCCAATGACGGTACTACAGTAGAGCCTACTAAAGCGGTCACACATATAATGAAGAAAGAGAATTAAAAAGCAGATGGTTGCTTAATGCAGGACAGCGGTGATGCAGATAGCTCCTATAGGAGCTTTCTACATCACATTTGCCCTGCATTAAGCTACAACTTGCTTTTTTATAAACTCAGATCTAGACTTAATTTTAATGACCGATTAACCCTTCTCTTGCTGAATTTTAAAATACATTTCTCCTTCTTTACCCATTCCCTGTTGTATAATTACATATATATTCACTGTGTACAAGTATTTCGCTGTGCATTCACTGCTGTGGAGTGCACTGGTTGCACAATCAACTTGTAAATAGTGCAGACCCTGATGAGACAGCTCCTGCAGGAGCTGTCTCATCTGGGTCTTCACTATTTACAGGTAGGTATATTGACGTGAATAGCAAGCGAAGGGTTAAATCAGGTTCTACTGTAGATCTAAGTAGTATGTATAGGGTGGGAGGGGGCAGTAGCACCTGGAAAAACTAACGTTACACTTATCTCGGATATTAGCAGGCTTACACTCTTAACACTTTACTCCATAAATACGTACTTAACCATTTTCCTGTTGAATATTGTTGGCAGAAACTGTATATATCTGTTATGATTTAATTTCATATGCAAACACAGCAGACCCCGATCAGTCGGCTGCAACAGGAACCGTCTGAGCTGAGCCTACTCTGTTTGCAAAGCCGTAAAAGGTGTTTATATGAGGGTAAGGGGTATATTATTTGCCAACAGAGTAGACCAAGAACAGGCTGCTTCTGGTCATGCGTTAGTATACAAACCGATTGTGTGAATATTCTTTACTGACGTATGACTGCTTGTTCTTGCTGGAATAAGACGAAGATTTCCTATTGTCATGGCGCGATTGCTTTGGTTCTCGAATATGCATGGATCGTTCAGATGAATAAAACGTTACCAGACGTTGCCATCAGCCATGTATTCAGTAGTAAAATACGTATGCAATCGATCTGTAGGCTAGCCACGAGACTCGTAAACTCTTGGTATGTGATTAAATATGACATACAGACAAGTGGTAAGTCTATATTTGTATCCAGCTGCATAGTTGTAAGAGTTGAACTTTTCAACCCGGGACATACATGCACTGGTATTTGCAAACAGTGTAGATCCAGACCCGGAGTGGGTCTTCATCATTCTTAACAGGACCATATAGTTAAACGTGACTGGGTTATTTCATTACGATGGTTATATGGTAAATGTAAATACCATTGAACGTGTTTTGGTGCACGTGTGTTTGGCCCAGGGAAACGCCATCTTTTAGAACGGTGATAGTGTCGGCAACAATGTCGGCGTATCCATACAGCTGGGCTCTGTGTGGCGCTCGCTGTAAAACCATATGGTTGCCATAGGATTGAGCAAATCGCAGACTGTGTGATAGATCTAAACAAAAATACAGTGTTATTATTATTATTATTATTATTAGTGCTGTTATTATTATTTTTGTTATTATTATTATTATTATTTATTATTATTATTGTTATTACCATCATCATAATCATCACCATTATTTGATAACGAAACTTTCAAATGCATGTACATGTTATAGTTAGGGACAAACTGCATTGCGTTATCGACCAATAAAATGGCATATATAGAACGCTTTTCTGATATAATTTCCACAGACTTAAAGTAATTATTATTTTATTTGTGAATTTCAATATGACTTACTTGCCAAGTTTAACACTATGATAAATATATGTAAAAGTTTCAACTCCATGTTGCTTATCAGGACTGTCTGCCAAACAACTAAGACAGCGGTCTTTTAAGATCTTTAAGGTCAACGCTCTTGAATCGTGCCAGCCCTAATTTCGTCTGCAATCTTGATAAACTGTTTTTGTTTTCTTATCAAACTAGTGTAAGGCAGCGCCAAGCAGATCGGGATCGTGATAAAACACTGGCACTCAGTGTCTTAGTAGGATCGAAACTGTTATCACCAACTGGATCTGCCTGTGATAACCCTTCACCTGATATATACTATAACCTGTCTTAAGCAGCCATAAACAGAAGTCTAGTTATGGGTATGTTGGGTAGGCGTTAGCTTAATTCAGGTCAAAAGTAATGCAGAAAGCTCATATAGGAGCTTAAGTCTAGTTATGGGTATGTTGGGTAGGCGTTAGCTTAATTCAGGTCAAAAGTAATGCAGAAAGCTCATATAGGAGCTTTCTGCATTACTTTTGTCCTGCTTTAAGCAACCGCCCGCTTTTTAAGATGCTTATGTTCATTAAATAAATTGCCGCTTATGGCAAGTATAAACTAATATCAAACGGTTTATTTCTGAGTTGACTGGTCAGTCTGCTTACGCAATTATATCGGTCTGATTCTGAAATTCTTTTATCATAATGGCGTTATAAAAATAGCATCTTACTAACATTCATTATGTCATATTTCTTATCTGAATATTCACGGGGTAATAGCTTTGTGTTCCTTCCCTTATTGTTTTCCCAAACAATTCTCTATGATGTTGTCTGGCATATCGTAAATACAGCAGAACCAATAGAACATGTCCTAAGAGACCATTCATTATTGAATGTAAGTGTTAAAAAGCAGTTTGTTGTATTACTTTTGATCTGAATTTAGCTACCACCTGCCTTACTGACCCATAAGCTTTTTTATGGCTTTAAACAGGTTCTACAGTACAGTATTAAGTTGAAACTTAATCTGTATCGTACTGAAAAGAAGTCTGCTTAACCTGTATCTGGTGCAATAGTAACTTTTTCCGATCCGTTCAAATTTTGGAGAATCTATTGACCGAATATCAGACAGTTTGGATCCTAATCCGTCACCGAGTTACATGGTGTGATATCTGGATCCACGATATTTGAAAATATAAGTATAGTCACACTTAGGTGGGCAGTGGTTTTAATCCTTCTCTTGCTGAATTTTAAAATACATTTATCCTTCTTTACCCATGTCCTGTTGTATAATTACATATATCTGCACTGTGTACAAATATATCGCTGTGCGATCATTGCTGTGGAGGCAATTGGTTGCACAATCAACTTGTAAATAGTGCAGACCCTGATGAGACAGCTCCTGCAGGAGCTGTCTCATCTGGGTCTTCACTATTTACAGGTAGGTACATGTATATTGACGTGAATAGCAAGTGAAGGGTTAAAGGTTGAAGCGTTTAGTTACAGTAACGTTTCGCTAATTAATGCGACCACATAATTGGAGTATGTAAAAGCAGGTTGGTGTTTAACAGTAAAGTCCTATAGGAGTTTTCTGCATTAGTTTTGTCCTGTATAAAACCACCACCTGTTTTAAAGATCCAGAATTATGACTTCTTGTATGTGGCCATATTAGCAAGACTTTATGTAGAATTTTAATTGAATAATTTTTAACTGAATGGATTAACCCTTTCGCTGCCAATGCCGGATCAGTGATTACCTATGCAAACAGTTTGGATCCAGATGAGACGCCGAGTAACTCGGCGTCTCATCAGGATCCAAACTGTTTGTTACTGTTACTATGTTTTTGAAACAGAAATGAAGAAAATCAAAAGAATGAAAATTTGTAGCAGACGACAAAGTTAGCAGATGACAGAGTCTGGCAGCGAAAGGGTTAATGCAGGTTTAACCCTTTCCCTGTTCTATATGTATACCGAAGTTCACCGAATATTAATGAAAACAAGATATAATAAAATGTGGAAGGTGGAACATTGTAGCCATTTTAGAAAACAAAGAAACAAAACTATCAAATTCCATTAGGAAACAGAGCAGACCCTGATCAGACGGCTTCTATAGTAGCCGTCTGGTCTGGGTCTACTCTATTTGCAAGTGCGTGAAAAAGTGTTTATTTGGAGGCAGGGGTTAAAACTGGTTTCCTAAAACAAGAATGTGCATTTAATCTTTTATATGACAGAGGCATCCCTTTCTGCCTTTTTGGTGCATTTTAACGCATTTGCAACAGAGTAAGATCCATATCTAGGTCTACACTGTTTGCATAATTGCATACCCATAACACAGCTTATGTTAGATATCATTAAATAATTTAACCACTCGCCAGCGACACGTAACCTGGCTAGCATTTACAAATAGCTTAGATCCTGATGAGTAACTCGGTGTCTCATCAGGATCCAAACTATTTGACACTCAGCCATAGCTTTTCTAAAACAATTAACGAATCTAAAGAAAACAGAAATTTTAGCAGGCCAGATTTTTTAACAGACATAATTTTTGAAGCAGGCTCATGGTTAATAGTTTACACTCTATTGGTATTGACTTTGAATAGAAAATCAAGGTAAACCTGGATCAAAACTATCGACACTACTGTAAAACTTAAGCGACCATCAAAAGAGGTCTAAATATGGGTTTGAAAGGCAGGTGGTAGCTTGCTGCAGGTCAAAGGTCAAAGCTCCTATAGGAGCTTGCTGCATTACTTTTGCCTTGCATTAAGAAATCTCGTGCGTTTAAGAGTCTAATATAAAACATTAATGGATGTCCGCTTAAATCATGTTCTACTGTATGTAAGAAAACATGAGACCAATATTTGTAAACTGCAGTTGTACAATGGTATCTGAACACATACTTTTTGGCCAGATCAAGCATCTAACACAGTAGATGTCTAATCTAGGTCTTCTGTGTTTGCAAACGTGTCAAAAAGACGCATCTATGAAGTAAAGGGTTAAAAATTAATTAGTTAAATCATTTTGAGGATCAAAAGAAACGGCATTTATCTGTTGACGGCAAATACTCATTGCAATAGGTGTTAAACTGAAAATATGCCCATTTAACATGTCGTATGCAGTCAAGTCTCGCTAAAGCGACTACTTGATACTTGATGTGTTAACATAAGAGATTCTAAAAGCGGGTGGTTGCTTAATGCAGGGCAAAAGTGATGCAAAAAGCTCCTATAGGAGCTTTTTGCATCACTTTCGTCCTGCATTAAGCAACCACCTGTTTTAAAAATCCAGAATTATACTTCATTTGAGCGGTCGTATTAGCGAGACTTTGCGATACATTTAGCACTAATTAACAAAAGACCATTCGGCTTTGCATTATTAGTAAACCGTTGTGGTTCGTCTCCTTATATATACAGTATAATATCAAGTTACCAGTCGAACAAAGCAGAGATTTAACGCATGTAAAAAGACACTTGTTATCAACTAAACTATCATAATTCCTAACTCATTTAAGAGTTTACTGTATATTAATTGATAATGGATACTTTTTTAATTACATTTATTAAATGAGCTGCGTGTTCATTAAAGAAACCAATATCGACCAAGTTGTTACACTAAATCACACATTTTCACCAATGAAGTATACATGCCAAGGATCTTTGTTTTAAGGACATTGGCTGAAACTCAAGAAATCCCCCGTTCGCTACCTTTGAAATATAACAAATATATGCATATTATGGGTTCAACTATTGATAGATAGTTGTTTGGCTTATGTTATCGGGTAGTTAGAACAATTAGAGGGTCGAAACGTTTTTTGATTTTACTGATAAGAAGGTTACTGGAAGATGAATTATGTGAGATAGGGTGTTAAAGTATTGGGTAGGTTATTGACTAAATGTGTGATAAAGTGGATATATACTCATGTAGATGAAGTAAGTGGTATTTTCGGTCTTCTTTCTACAGTTTTTTAAACTTGAATGCGTATGAATGTCATTTTGTGTGAATTTATTATCAAGACTGTATTACTTAACCCTCTACTCCATGAATATTTATGTAAGAAATGATGACATCATGAATAATTATTAGATTCACTGTTATAATAGTACATGGACATAGGACGTTTTGGCCATGGTAGATTCTGTAGAATCATATCTATAGTATATCATAAGCACACAGAGCAGACTCTGAGGACCATAGAGGAGCCGTCTGATCTGGGTCTACTCTGTTTGCAAAGGCTTAGAAAGGCGTATTTATGGAGCAAGGGTTAAACTATGAAATCGATGTTTTCTAACTGAATCGAAAGTTTATTGATGAGACTTGAAAACTATACAACATTCTCGATTTGAGATAATCAATAGAAAGAGAGGGAAAACGGATATGAATGAATTGACATGGATAGAAGATAGAGTGTGAAACAGAGATAGGGAGACGGAGAACGGTGGGAATATATAAAGACAGAAAGAAAAAGTCGAGCCAGCACAGATAAATACATTGTAGTTCCGAAAACATGTCTACATCGACCCTAAAAAATAAATCTAGTTCTTGAATTTTTGGACAGGTGATAGCTTAACCCATTCCCTCATATTGACGACTTTTGACGACTCTGTAGAAGTCACTTTGTGAAACCGTTGTGATAAATAGAGCATTTACATACACTAGACTTTAGTAACAGATATGTTGTATTTCATAAGCGAACAAAACAGACCTTGATCAGACAAATCCCACTGGAGATGTACGTCTGATCTTGGTCTATTCTTTTTGCAAAAGCGCCAATAGGCGTCTCTATCAGGTTAAGGTGTACACGCAGGTGGCTGCTTAAACCTTTCTTCCATAGGCTATTTTTAGACCCAACCTCTTTCAATGAATCTACCAAAAAATGGAGCATTAACTAGAGAAAAGGAAAATGTTATATTTGTGTAGTATAGAAACCATTGTGATAAATAGAGCATTTGCTCCTATGGAGCAAATGCTCTATTTATCATAATGGTTTCAAGAAGTGACTATTACAGAGGCGAGGAAAGGGTTAAGACATAACAAATGTTACAGGGAACCTCTTTTTGGGGCTTTTTGTATTACTGATATGTATGATTAACATTTAAGTGGTGAATTGATTAAAGTGTAACAGAGCAACAACTAAGAGTGCGTACTCAAATACTAAAATCATCATTTCTCTACCAAACCGTATGATGTGACTACTCTTTAGAATCGTCTCTTCGAGGTTCTAGAATGATTCTAGAAGTGGTCACAACATGGGGTTTGGTGAAGAAAAAAAGAAGATCTTCTTGAACATGCTTTAATTTATGCATATTATCTGGACCTCTCGTGGTAATATGAAAGCTTGTGTTTGGTGTAAGGAGTTTGTATGACAAACAGTGCAGACTCTGATCAGAGGGCTCCATTGTGAGCCATCTGATCTGAGTCTACACTGTTTGCAAATAACAGTACTCTTATTCAACGCATTCAAAATGGTACTATAACAATAAACTAAAGTGTGGACTAAAGGTCGGTGCTACGGTTTCCGCTGTGATTAACCCTTCCTGTATTTCTACGCATAACAAACATTCAGAATGTTATGAACCCTTCGCTTGCTATTCACGTCAATATACATACCTGTAAATAGTGAAGACCCATATAAGACAGCTCCTGCAGGAGCTGTCTCATCAGGATCTGCACTATTTACAAGTTGATTGTGCAACCAGTGCACTCCACAGCAGTGATTGCACAGAGAAATACCCATACACAGTGAAGATATATGTTATTAAACAGGGCATGAGTAAAGAAGGAGAAATGTATTTTACAATTCAGCAAGCGAAGGGTTAATTCTTATATAAATACACATGAAGTATAGGGTTAATCGCAAAAAGGTTTAAACCATTTAGTGCTGGAAACGAGTCACCAGTATCATTTACAAACGGTGTAGACCCAGATGAGAGGGCTCTAAGAGGATCCATCTCATCAAGGTTTGCACTGTTTGTCATTTTACACGTTTCTTTCAACAAAATTCAAGACTATTCAGATTAAGTTTGCTCTTTTGGGATTTAAAAGTTTTAATAGTCTATTTGAAAATTTAGCGTTCAAAGGTTTAAATATTTAGACAGTCGTTAGTATTAGACGCTACACTTCAGTTAAATATCTGTATAGAAATTGCTTTATTGATAAACATAAGGGTTCTGGAGGAGCAGGTGGTTACTGAATGCATAAGGAAATTGACACAGGAAGCGCCAATTGGAGTTTTCCACACAACGTTCGTCTTACTCTATCCCTTTAACCCATACCTCATATTCTATTTTTTAGATCAAACCTCTTTGAATAAATCTACTGAAAAGAAGTGTTTAATTGAGAAAATGACATGTTTAGAATGTTGTAGCTTTGAAACTAATGTGATAAATAGTTTATCACAATGGCTTCGAAAAGTGACTTTTACCGAGGCGTGAAAAGAGGTCATATGAGGGAATGGGTTAAATGCGGGAGACGAGTCGTAGTCATTTGCAAACGGTGTAGACCAATATCACAGGGCTTCTCTAGGATCCCTCTGATCAGGGTTAGTACTATTTTACATTCAAAGTTCTCTTGCACTTTTACCAATTCATACTGTAAGGAATTCCTAGACCGAACTGGACATATTTCCCAGTAGTCGTTGAAGTGTATTGTATGTTCATATCACTGTTAGGGCATACTCTTATCAGAAACGGTGTCGAAGGAATCTTTTACAATATACTCGCCTCGAAACTCATGTTTTCATATTTTTTTATACAACCAATTAAGCTTTTCTTTTATTTATTCCAAATTTCAATACCTTCGATTATTCATGGACAAAATAGTTATAATGAATTATGGATGTTAGAACTTTGTAGCCATTCTAGAAACTACAGAAACAGATATATCAAACTCCATTAGCAAACAGAGCAGACCCTGATCAGACGGCTCCTACTGGAACCGTCTGATGTGGGTCTATTCTATTTGCAAATGCATGAAAAGGCATTTATATGAAGGAAATGGTTAATTTATGCATAGATTGATCACTTCATGCATATTCATTAACCTATTTTATATCAGTATCAAAATAACAAAACAATACCAAAATTGAAAATTATATTTCAAAAGGTGTTGAAGAAAAAAAGCACCTAATTTGAATCAGGCGACAATGTTTAATCAGGCAAACTGTTCAATGTAAACCATTCACAATCATCTTGATCATACTAGCGTACCATTTATCCAGCGACTTCGTCATAAAAAGAAATATTATACACCGCACTTAAACCAATATTGTTATTCTGAAGGACTCGTTAAGTATATACTAATATATTGTCACATATCTGATCTCTTTAAATACACATACAGTAGAACCTGTGTTAACCCTTTCCTCCATAAATACGCCTTTCTGTGCCTCTGTAGAAATCACCCGTCGACACCATTGTGATAAATAGAGCATTTGCTCCTATAGGAGCAAATGCTCTATTTATCACAATGGTTTCAAACTACAAAATTATAAAATTTTCCTTTTCTCCAGTCAATGCTCCTTTTCGGTAGATTTATTCAAAGTAGTTTGATCGAACAATAGCCTATGAGGGAATGGATTAAACGGACATAAAAAGAGGTCTTATTATGGGACTGCAATGCATGTGGTAGCTTAGTGCATGTAAAAAGTAATAGGAGCTTTCTGTCTTTATTTTGCCCTGCATCAAGCAATCACCTGTTTTTAAGATACATTGGTTCAATAAATGAATGACCGCTTAAGACAGGTTCTACTGTACATATCTTTTAACGCTACGTACATTTCGTCTGCGAACACGGTCGTCTGCTTTAAGTTACAGAGTGAACTTTCCTTAAATTTATTTTCAAAAACGTAAGTGAAGTGGCAAACAGTTTGCATCCAGACAAACTGTTTGCACGCTTACGACAGCGTGACCTATAAATAGCTCCCAGTCACTTTCCGGCGATAGTTAACCATTTACCTGTTGAATATTCACGTAAGAAATAATGTTTAGATTAACACGAAAATAAAACAAAACATTTTCGTGCTAATCTAAACATGCATAGAGCCACTTAAATGGCAGATGGATAATGAATGAGCCATCAGATCAGGGTATGCAGTGTTTGTTTCACAAATCATAATAAATTGTATTCTTTATGTAATATCTAATAATATAATCTTGAAGAAAACGCCCCTTCAAATTCAAATTCGACTAGTTTATTATGCACGTTTTGAGCAAGTGTACTTACAAAGCTCCATCCTTCTCAATCTTAGTGCGATCTCATTGGTACTCACAAACAGCTTGGATACTGATGAGACGCCGAGTAAATCGGTAGACCTTAAACACACACACACACAATGTATTGTGACGTCAGTCAGTATATAATCCTTAACTTCATATAAATTTGCAAACTGCAGAGTAGACCCAGATCAGACGGCTCCTATAGGAGCCGTCTGATCAGGGTCTGCTCTGTTTGTTATTAGGATTTGAAATATATATTTCTTTACTTTCTAAAATGGGTACAATGTTCCACCTTCCATATTTAATTATAATTATTTGGTTCATTAATATTCAGTAGGTATTGAAATTTGGAATAAACATAGAACAGGGTTTAAGTGACCCATACAGAATCTATATTATTGTTCATTATATCATCAATATTGAACACTTGCCATATTACCGCTGTGTCAATACATTGTAGTATTGGTGTATTCAAAGTCAAGTAAATAGTTTGTGGTCTTTAAAACTGCACGTGCAAAGATCGAAAGACAACAGCCAAAATGAAAACAACATTGCGCAATATTATTGTGCAAAATATATATAGATCGTGTATGTGCCGATTTAATGTCTTGTCTCCAATGTTTTATTGTTCTGATCTGACGTCACTCATGATATGGGCTGCTTCAAATTTTGTGGATCTTCTTGGTTATTTTACTTATAGTCGATTCAACCCATTTGCTCCCACGATCCCATATATGGGACGTAGGCACACATTGTAGACTCTGGTCAGAGTCTACACTGTTTGCTGATAGGAATTTCAATATAAAACAAAATGAAATTGAAAAGTTAGGCCAGGTACACCTTAAATTAAAAATGGACCAATCCAGTATATAATAATGGAAGAATCCACTGGGCGCAAATTGGTTAATGCTATCTGGAGCATTTAAACGACTATTGTCAAATTCAAATACTATTAAAAGTATCTCGATATGTAATAGTAGCATTAACTTGTGTGAAAACCTGTTGGAATTTGGAATGGATTTAGCCGTTTTGAGTTCAACCTCTTTTTTCGATTTCAATTTGAATTGTAAACATGTTAATGCAAAATGAATCATGCAAATGAAGATTCCTAATACGTTCTTGGCATGTGACTATGATTATATTATCATGATTATGTTGATGTAATAAGAAACACTATGTGTTTACATTACTGCATTAAGAAGTATCTATCTATCATGCTAAAGGGGTTACTCGGTGTCTCATCAGCATCCAAGCTGTTTGGCATTCAGACACTCGCTACAGATCAAAGTTGAACCAGTTCCTTAATGAATATTGAATCATTTATGCATGGATTGATCACGTCAAGTACATGTATATCCATTTACTTATTTTTCATCATGCAAGTTTTCAAAGGAAGTTTGGGCTTTCACAATAAGCTGTTGTATTTTATCTATATAATTCCATAAACAAAATGCGCAGACTCTTGATCTCGGTCAAACAGCTTTGATTCTGCTGAGACTCCGAGTTATGCGGCGTCACGCGGCATCTCTTCTGGATCCAAACTATTTGCAAATACCAATTAGGTCACGCGTATGAAGAGAAAGGCTATGTGTTAACACTTTATTCCATACATACACTGTTCTACTCATTTGCGAACAGGGTATACCCAGATCAGACGGCTCCTAAAGCAGCCGTCTGATCTGGGTCTGTTCTGTTTGCTTATGCTATGGCTGTAGTTTCTGCGTCCATCAGTTATTATAGCAAACTTATCTAATTAATATTCATGATGACATTATTTATTTCATTAACCCATTTGCTCCCACGATCCCATAATTATATGGGACATAATTATGCAAACAGTGAAGATTCTGATCAGACGCCGCATTATGCGGCGTCTGATCAGAGTCTACACTGTTTGCTGATAGGAATTTCAATATAAAACAATACGAAATTGAAAAATTAGGCCAGGCACCCCTTAGATAAAAAATGGACTAATCCAATATATAAACATGGAAGAATCCACTGGGCGCAAATGGGTTAATATTCATAAAGTTAAGAGCTGAATTAGCGTTTCTGTCTAGAACTGGTTGATATTCTGAATTGATCATTTACCTCATAGATACGCCCATTGACGACATTGGAAACAATGTAGACCTAGATTAGATGCTTCCTGTAGGAGTCGTCTGATTTGGGTCTACTCTGTTTACTTATGAAATAAATATAGATATTCTACAGTTTCTGTCAAGGCAAAATATATCCTTGATTATGTTTCCATTGTAAGATTCAGTTAATTAATATGCATACATTCATTCTTTCTCACATGCATATTCATGAGGAAAAAGGTGAAGCCTTAAGAAAGACGATATGTTTTGCAGGCAATAACTGCCAATTAACCTTTAGCCTGCTGAGCAAATTATTTTTGCAGAATTGTTCGCCTATTATTTTCTTTCAAATATCAAGCCATGATCACTGAGTGTGCCAAAATGCAATCAGGATGTCAAACAGTTTGTATCCTGATGAGACGCCGAGTTACTCGGCGTCTCATCTGGATCCAAACTGTTTGCAAAGCTATTCACTAATCCGGCCATAGTATGCTAAGTCTGTTCAAATTTGGATCTGGTGAATTGGTGAGTACTTCCGACTCGATCAAGCTATTGAGAAAGTACTGACCGAGTGTCAAACAGCTTGGATACTGATGAGACGCCGTGTTACTCGGCATCAGATTTAGGTCCAATCTGTTTACTAATGCGCGTCAGTTCGCGAATAGCGGGATAAGACTTAAACCCTTCCCTGTTCTACGTTTAGTCCAAGTTTCAATGTCTACTGAATATTCATGGATAAAATAGTTACAATGAAATATGGAAGGTAGAACAGTGTAGTCATATTTGAAAGTAAAGAAACAGATCTTTCAAAGTCCATTAGCAAAAAGAGCAGACGCTGATCAGACGGCTCCTATATAGGAGCCGTCTGATCTGGGTCTACTCTGTTTGCAAATGCGTCAAAACACGTTTATACGAAGGAAAGGGTTAAGCTGAATAATAGCAGGGGACCTTGAGGTATCGAATAAACATTTGACAACATAGAATTTAAATCACCAAGCTAACAGCCCAGAACAATGCTGTCGAAAACTGTCGACTGCTTAAACTATTTCTTCTGTTCACATGTTTGTTGAATAATTCTTTATTTGCTTTGTTTTTGTTTTTATTTTGAAGTTTGGCAAAGTAGAACACAGCTTTTCTCTTGGTGAAGTAATGCGTGTTTCATCTGGATCCATACTGTGTGCATGTTGTCTGTAGTAGGTAGAAAAGGGCTAGAGCTTATAATGTTACGGACAAATTAATCGTTTATTTGCAAACAGTTTAAATCCAGATGAGACGCCGAGTAACTCGGCGTCTCATCAGGATCCAAACTGTTTGATACTCGGTCAATGATATATCAATACCTTGAATGAATCGGAAGCAAATTTAAAATCCAACAGAATGGAATTTATGCAGACATATTTGTCTTGTCAGGATAAGGATTAACCCAGAACAATAAACCTTGACTGAAAAGATTAAATATGATATCAGCAAAAAATTAAAATTTCTGACTCGGTCTAATAGCCCTGTACAAGTGTCCAATATAACGGTTGTCATTAAAATTTCAAAATAAATATTTAAATTGTCTAATGCTACATACTACAAAGCAGCGTCAAGTGATTTCAAATCTGAGATAGTTTTATTGTTTGCTTTTAGGAAACATATATGCAGTTTAGAATAAGTTCCATTCTTCTGCATACATGTCTGATTAGTTTAGATTTTGATCTAGATCGAAACTGAATTGTTATAATTGCACGGCGATTATCATATTAAAGACGAAATCAGTATAATGAGTAAATGATTGGGAGGTATCTAATGCAACCCTTGTCCTGCTATATGCAAACTGACTTGCATTTGTATATAGCTTTAAATAAAAAGAAACACTGAGTACATGTAATTTTGCGTTTCATCAGTGTACAAGCTGTTTGACACTCAGTCAATAGTTATTCAAACATTTGAACGAGTAGGATAAAGGTAAATATGGCAATATATTAACCATACCTTTTTCAGCAGGATAAGGGTTAAACATTTAACTATCAACACGTATACAGTGCCGCTTCTCAAACGCGACCATCTATGAGAGACTGGACCTTAAAGTCGGCTGGTAGCTTAGTGCAGAACGAAAGTTATGCAGAAAGCTCCTGCAGGAGCTTTCTGCATTACTTTCTTTCTGTATTAAGCATTCATTCTGTTTTAAAAGACATCCATATTATATCATTATGATGTCGCTATATAGATAGTCCACTGTATAGTGATTCATAAGATCAATAATCACCTACAGAATGTTTAATATAATGTGATATTGCATGGAGCTAGATGTGATACGGGGATATATAATTTCATATTACATTGTGTTGACAAAGTTACAATGATATCGATTTGCATACAAAAAGTGTTTATTTGAGATGCGATGTGAGTGGGGAATAATTTATCGTCAGTTTTGTACAATGGATTATACAAAAGTACTTAAAATGTGAAACTCTCCGAGACATATAGAGGGTTTTTTGTATATTTTTCATGTATATATATATATTAAGACAAAATAGTATGAGCCGTGCTTCCAAAGAAATTTCCGTCGGTGTTTTGCGAACAGTGTAGGCAAGAATTGGCCACCGAGTCATTATCTTTGCATCATTTCATCCTCCGATTTTACAAGCAGTATTGCTTTTGTTAACCCCTTACTCCATAAATACGCAATTCTACGCTTTTTCAAACAGAGTAGACCGAAATTCATCTAAGACAGCTCCTGTAGGGACCATCTTATCAAGGTCTGCTCTGTTTGGTAATGATATAATATAGGTATAATTCTACTGTTTCTGCCATTGCCAAAACGTCCTGTTTCCATGTACTACATTTGTATTATACCAATAAATGTAATTAATATTCATAATGCAATTATTTCTCACATGAGTATCCATGGAGTAAAGGTTGAAATATATTGTGCTGTGCTTGATCCTGGTCTACACCCCTCGGGTGCCTGTTTCTTTCTGTCGTTACTTGAGAATCATAAATGCTATTTACACGCAGTGTAGACTGTAGACCCAGATCAGATGGTTGCTACATTAGCTGTCTGATCTGAATCTATTCTCTTTGCAATGTCGCTAAAAGGCACATATATGGAGTATATATCACAATAGTATTAGAAATAATGTCATGCTATTGATATTTATGAACACTTTTGTAAGCAAGAATAAAACGGCAAATACCACATGGGGTCCTTTCTACACAATTCATATAACAACTAATTCGATTAAATTAAACAAGCAATTTATAAATGGATGTAATCCGATAGAAAAGAACAGTTGCATGGGAAAATCATAATAGATATTAATTTAAATATTCGTACATTCATATCAGGTTGACAGTAATAAATATTGACAAGTTTTGTTAAAAGAACACATTGTATTAGAGAGTGCATGGAATACGTCAATGCAACATAGTGCAGAGATAACACGAACAACTTTAACCTTTTACTCCATAAATACGCCTTTCTTCGCCATCGCAAACGGAGTAGACCCAGATCAGACGGCTTCTGCCTGATCAGGGTTTGCTCCGTTTGATTAAGAAATTAAGTACAGTTGAACTTCGATATCTCGAACTCCAAGGGACTGTATACATTAATTCGAGACAACAGAAGTTCGAGTTAATTTCTCTAGTTGACAGCTTAATGCGGATGTAAAGTAATGCTGAAAGCTCCTGTAGGAGCTTTCAGCATTACTTTACACCCGCATTAAGTTGTCACATGCGTACATGTATCTAGATATCCATAGTTAAAGATTTAAGAGCAAGTTTGTATTCAAGTTTTAAAAGGACCGAACTTTTAGTTCGAGATATCGCGAAGTTCGAGTTATCCGAGTTCGAGATATCGAAGTTCAACTGTAGAGGTGGTTATACAGTGTTTGCCAGGGCTTTAGTCCTGTTTTCATATACATTTCTAAATATTTAACTAATTAATATTCATATATACGTTATTTCTGAATTAGAATGTTCAGTAAGTAAACGCTTAAGTGATATCATCTGTCCATGGTTTGGTTTAGTTTAAATTTTTCATCGCTGCATTTTCATATAGACTATTCCAAAACTGTAACAGGCCAAGCGTACCATTAATATTCAGGGATGATTTACAAATATGTGCAACGTGACAAACCGTGCACACATCTGTGTCGACACTGTTTGCATTAAAATCATATGTGATTCGTAAACAGTGGATTCAGTTATATGTGTACGACAGGCCAGTACATTAAAAATAAACTTTCACTAGAAAGCGATTTTCTTTCATATATGCGTAGCGTACAAAATGTACACTTTGAACAAGAATCTCCTTTAGGAGTTGACTGATATTGGTCTACTCTGTTGCAAAAGCGTTAAATATCTGCCACACCTTACCGGATAACGTAAACGGGCGTCAAACGGATAAACAATTGTAGCAGAAAGTTATCCTGTGATAAATGTCGTCCCCACTGCTGCTCGAGGCTCTCGCGATCGATATATGGAGCGCATAAAACGCACACTGACCGCACGATTACCGGCCATGCAAGAACATTGCCGGTCAGTTAACGGACATCACCGTACGATTAACGGACAAGTACCGGGTAAAACTAAAGTGCGACGCATGAGAAACTGTCCGGCACAGTCCGTTCTGAGTTTTGTGAATGTTCATTTTTTCCGCCGGACTGAACGGACCTTGCCTCACAAGAAGCGCACACACCGAATGAGATACGGACAAGGAAAGCATGCAAACGGAGACTAACGGATTAAAAGTTCTGTTATCCGTTTGACGTCCGTTAATGCTATCCGGTATGGTGTGGCAAACGCTTAAAAATGACATCTCTATCCGATAAAGGATTAGTGAATTGTGAAAGCAATGCAAAAAACTCTGCTTTGTTTTCTTTCGCTCTGCATTTGAAAGCACTTGTATCGAACCTGCATGCATGCTATAACCTCTCTAATACAACCGCCAAAACTAGGTCTAATTATCGGTAGCTTAATGCAGCACGATGGATATGCAGAAAGTTCCTGTAGGAGCTTTTGCATTACTTTCTTCTTGCATTAAGCATCTAACTATTTTTAAAGACACAGGTGTTTATCAAGTGGTCGGTTTAGAGCAGCTCTAATGTAGATCTATTTGTCATTATTACAGTAAATCCTCTCTATAACGGCCATTAAATTGTATTAATTAGTTGGTATATTAGGGTAGGTGGCTGCTTAAAGCAAGATGAAAGTAAAACAGAACGCTCCCATAGGAGCGTTCTGTTTTACTTTCACCTTGCTTTAAGCAACCACCTGCCTTTAACACAAAATACTTGATGCAATTTAGTGGCCGTTATAGAGAGGTTTTACTGTATTCATTTAGCTGTCGTTATAGTGATGGTCTGCTCTATAACAGTAACAACAGCTCGGACGTCATCTATGTGCGCGCGAAGAAATTGTCTTCTGCAATTTTTTATCGTATGCTGAAATTATTTTTCTTCTATATGTTACAGTAATCGATTAAAGTATCAATCAGTTTGGATCCGAATGAGACACTGATTTACTTGACATCTCGTCTGTATCCTTATTGCTCGCGTGTGTTATCACAGATTCGCCGCTAGCGTGCGGGAGTTAAGACAATTCTGAATTAATATCAGCACGAAATGTGTTTTCTCGATTGGTCTACACGTAGTTTGGTACATGGTGCCATTTGGTTGACAAAGTACATACATTTCAATTAAGATATTAAACACTTCAGCAAATGGATAGTAGTGGATATTGTGGACAATGAAAGTACGTGCTCTTCGATGGATTTAAGTGTAAATGGTGGACGATTGTGTTTGACAGCCCTGTAGATAAGAAGTGTACATATATATAAAAATATAATTAGCCGATTTATTCCCATATTAGTTAACCTTTTATTTCATGAATATTTAGGCAAGAAATCATGACGTCATGATTCACTGACATCCATGACTCCTTTTAGAGGACACTGGAAACAAATGGGCTAATGTGTTTGTTATAGTCCTCCGAAAATAGACTATCGTATGGATGACGGAATGTTACATTCTTAATCTGGTGCTAACAAAACAGCTGTGTGGATAATATCTTCACTGATAGAGAATGACAACCATAAATCCAGGAACCGGGCACATGCCCTTTTTCAGTCGTAAGTAATATATATAGTAAAACCTGTCTTAATCGGCCTTCAAAAAGAGGTCTAATTATGGGTCTGTAAGGCAAGTGGTAGCCTAATACAGGTCAAAATGTCCTATATGAGCTTTCTGCATTACTTCTGCCCAACATTAAGAAACCTACTGTTTTAGGACTCTTGTGTTCAATAAATGAATTTTCGCTTAAGACAGGTTCTGCTGTGCATGTACAATAATGTATTCTTATATAAGCCCCGTTGTACGAAAACCAGACTTAATGTCTTGCTGTCATTATAGGAACAGATAGACAATTCAGATGAAAAACATTACGAGCAGTTGCGAACAGTCCCTAAGGTTACATGTAGCCTGAATTGAACTTGCCACTGTTTGCATGTTCCTATCTTAACTCTTTACCAACTGAATAGTACTATAAAAATAACGACCACATGACATTCAATATTACATTTGTAATTATATAACTTTTTTTATAACGACGCTATGGACAAGACAAATGTTAGCCATAGCAAAAGCTGTAGAATGAGATCTATATCATTTCATAAGCAAACAGAGCAGACCCAGATCAGACGGCTCCTATAGGAGCCGTCTGATCTGAGTCTACTCTGTTTGCAAATACGTTGAAAGGGGTCTACAAAAGATAACGGGTTACGCTATCATCTGCGATAAAGAACGCGACTGAGACTTCTTTAAAGTTGATATTGTAGAGATGGTAATTTAGACATTTAACCCTGTACTCCATAAATGCGATTTTCTACGACTTTGCAAACAGAGTAGACCCAGGTCAGACGGCTCCTGTAGGAGCCGTCTGATCAGGGTCTGTTCTGTTTGGCTCCGATAAATTTAGATCTAAGTCTACACTTTCTGTCTTGGTTAATTTTTTAATGTGTTTATGTGTTATTTTAAGAATACAGCCTGTTAATATGCATACTGTCATTACATCTTACATGCATGTTCAGGGAGTAATTGGTTGATTTAATTCAATTGACTTTCTAACCATTGTCTTCACTGGTAACTTAACCAACAAGTAGTTCCCCTTAACCCTTTGCCTGTCGAATAGTGATGGAAAACTGCACCCACTGTGCATATTAACTTACTAATTTCCCTACATGTATATTGTCATACAAACTAAGTGAATACATTGTTGTGACAAATAATATATCAACCAGATGATCTAAGATATGAAAGCAAATAGAACAAACACTGATCAGATGACTGGAGTCATCTGATCGGGGTCAATTCTGTATGCCAAAAGCGTCAGAAAGCGTCTGACTGTGGGCCAATACCTACGTGTTTCCAGTTTTAGTTTGACGTTGAAATGGTATATTGAAAAGCAAATAACCAAACTACAGAAGATCACTTACATTATCAGCTCATGCCAATCATATCACCTTTCATGAACCTTTAGCATGCCAAGCAAGTTTTGGCTTCTAGGAAATGTCTTCTAAATCAATAAACGATAACAACGCTTCTTCCATTTCATAGAAAACATTAACAAAGTGTCAACTAGTTTAGATCTTGACGAGACACTTGGTTACACGGCGTCTCATCTGGATCCAAACAAATTGTCATTTACTTCATGGACTTGTAATTGACGTCATAGCGTCTCCCTTAGCATTCTAAAGAATCGTGTTATTTTGATATGGCTAAAATAAGAGGGGGTGTTCAATAATGCTGCCAGTTCTGAATATCAAATTTCCTTTTCGACAAAACCAGAACAACCTGTATTTACAGAACATGATACATGTACATATATATGTCACATTCAATGTCATGGTTTATATATTGTGAGCCGTTTACCCATTCCCCTTATGTTAGCGCATTTTCACTTATCTGCAAACAGAGTAGACCCAGATCAGACGGCTCCTATATGAGCCGTCTGATCAGGGTCTGTACTGTTTGCTTATGATGTAATAACGATCTGATTCTACAGCTTCTGCCTGAGGCAATATGTCCTGTGTTCATACGCCATTATAAAATAATCTTATTAATATTCAGAGCGTCATATCTTACATGGATATACATGTACAAAAGGGAAATGTTTAATTGCTGCGGTTATCTTAATCCATTACCCCGTGAATATTCATGTAAGAAATAATGACTGTATGAACATTAATTAGCTGAATATTTTAATAGTATTATGAAAAAGGGCATTTTCTTTTTGAAATGGTAGAAACTATAGAATCTGATCAGTATTATTTAATGAGCAAACCGTGTTTAGACGGATCTTACACGAGCAGTCTGGTCTGGAATAACTCTGTTTGCAATGGCACCAAAATGTGTCTATCTCATGTAAAATTTAAAATGCATGTTGTTTATAATTTTAAGAAAACAACACATTCCTGTCATTTCTCAACCCTTTCCTTCATACAAAGACGGGCTCACGGCTTTGCAGAGTAGTCCTAGATCAGACGGTTCTTACAGGAGTCTTCTTAGTTTGCGCATGAGTTTATAATAGTTCTAACTCTACAGTTTCTATCAATAAGACCAGGCGTCCACTAGGACCCCGAATGGTTCCCGAAGGGTTCCCGAATGTAGATATCGCAGATTCTGGATGATTCGGCATGCCTTCGGGATGTTCGGGAACCCTTCCGCGTCATTCCTGAACCCTTCGGGAACCATTCTGGGTGATTCGGGGACTGATCGGGATCGAAAAAGATTCGGCATCCATGTTTTAAAAGTTTTAAAATTTGGACGCCGAATCTTTTATTCGGGAAGGCTTCGGGACCTCCTGGAACCCTTCTGGAACCCTTCGGGACGTTCGGGATCCCTTCGCGATTGCTTCGGGGTAGATTCGGGGTCATTCTGCAAGGCTTTGGGATCTCCTATCCATCCCGAGCGGTTCCAGAATGATGCCGAGTCGATGCAGAATGCTTCCCGAAGGCTTCCCGAATGCTTCCCGAAGACGCGGAAGGGTTCCCGAACCCACGCGGAAGACATGCCGAATGTATTATGAACGATTCATGTACTTATATCAGGCTTAACTTATTAGGGGTATTACACTTACATAAAGAGAAGATAAATGAAATAATTTTATCTAAGCAGAATCTTTACTGACATTCTGTTATATTTTTAAACAGAAAATAACAGGGTGTGCATAAAATATCTGGTAAAATTCTTAAGTCTGTTACAAATTCTTAAATATTGTTTTTGATTTAGATCACCCTCGGTTATTATCAAATACAATATGTATTCTTAAAATGACAATTAAGCAAACGTCTTACAATTTGTTTTTACAAGACTTTTAAAGTAACAGGCTTAACTAAGTTATTATTTAAGAATGTTCGTGAAACTGGGGCCTGAATAGTGTCAGAAGACGCTGATGTCAGCAAAACTTATATACATGTATATCTGAAAAAGAACGGGCGTCATACTGCCGAAAGAATTTCGAAATATACAATACAATATACAAGAAACGTTATAGTCGAATGTTACAGAACATCTTATTTAACATGAGCTGGAAGTTGTTTACCGACTAAAACAATAGCTCCTTAACAAAACGCACTCCACTAATAAATACCTATGGACAAAATGCATGTATAAAGAACAGGAATAACTGTAGAATATAACACATCTAAGTTTTGCTACATATTATAAATAGGTATATGATGTATGATGTATAAAATAACATGTATATAATCAATCCCTTATACTCGTAATTGGTTTGGTTTTTTTACGAAAACGAAATAAAACACATGAGAGGGGAGCATTTATATGTAGATGTATGTGTGTGCGTACGTGTATGTGTGCTCTTCCCATGTACTTGCTGAGAATGTATTTGAGCCCCACCCAAAACAGGGTCTACAGAGTTTGTATTAATATTAATATGTAAATATGGGTGTATCCTTTACAGAGTAGTATACTTGCAAACAGTGTACGTGTATTTTGCAAACAGTGGAGATTCTGAAAAAGGGGCTCGTGTTTGACCTACCCAAACAGGGTCCATAAAGTTTGTTATTTTGCAACACATCTATAGCTATAATATATATGTGTCATTATTTATTTACATTAATTATCATGTACACACTTACTTATTTTGTAGTATAAGGCTAGTGCATATAGTATGGATATGTGTAAGTGAATCTATACTTGTACTATACATGTAGAAGTCTAAGAACTATCTGTAGATGCAAATTAAGATATGAAATGGATAAGACATACATGAGTAATATTCATTAAGAACTGACATAGAAAATGAATCTTTCTCAATTAAGTATGAGAGGTTTTTAAGCAATCCCCAGTCACATATATTGAAATATTACAACATCATTCATGGAGAGGAGGATAAGGTAATACATACAGTTCAAAAAGGGTATTAATATAAAGCAAGCTTAAGACTGCTCATCTGGACGTAAAGGAACTGTCAGCATCTATCGGTATTTATTACATGATAATGGTGCCATGTACTGTGACCCACCACCCATTAGGTGTTTGGAGCCGGGGGTAACCCCGCTCCATCCGAATGAATCTAGTCTAGATATTTTGGAAGCATCTTTTCCACTCCAACGAGACATCTTTTCCACTCCAAAACACAAAAATACGACATCGTTATATACCCAGATTCTCATTTCGGCAACTCTTCGGCCTTATTTCTGCAACGATTCGGCATCCCTTCGGCATGTTCTGCAATGGTTCCGCAACCTTTCCGCAACGTTTCCACATGGTCGGAAACCATTCGGGAAGCATTCGGGAGGTAATTCTCAAGGTTTCGGCATGATTCTGCATCACTTCGGCGTCTGTTCCGCAACGCTTCGTAAGCCACTTCCCGCATACTTCCAGAATACATGCCGAATGACCCCGAATACAAAGCTGGTCCCGAATGGAGCAAAATTTATTCGGCAACCCTTCGGCAAGGCTTCGGCGCTGTAGTGGACGCCAGGCATAACAAAACATCCCGTATTGATATGCCAAGTATAAAAATTCAGCCAATACGTATTTATGATGTCATTATTTCTTACACGAATATTCAACAAGGAGATGGTTAACTACATAGTTCGTTAATAAGTTTCTTTTCTTGAAACACGTATCATTTTGTTTCTCTAAAAGTCGAATTCCAATCGAAATATATGTAAAATAGAACCTCGGTATAGAGAACAAGCAGGTGGTTGCTTAATGTAGAGTGAAAATCATGCAGAAACCTCCTAGAGTAGTTGCCACCTGTCTTAACCCATTCCTCCATAGGCTATTTGTAGACCCAACCTCTTTGAATAAATCTACCGAAAAAGAGCACTAACTAGAGAAAAGGACCTTTTTTCAGAATTTTGTAATTTGCAACCATTGTGATAAATAGAGTATTTGCTCCTATAGGAGCAAATGCTCTATTTATCACAATGGTTTCATAGTGATTTTTACAAAGGTGTAGAAAGGCGTATTTATGGAGGAAAGGGTTAAAGACCGATAATGATACAGCTATAGTGGTTGCTTAATGCAGGACGGAAGTAATGCAGAAAGCTCCTCTATGAGCTTTCTTCTTTACTTTTGTCCTACATTAAGCTACATGTACCACCTGCATCTAGCACCAATAATTATACTTCTTTTAGGTGGTTGCATTAGCGGGGCTTTACTGTACTTGTTATAGTGTTCGAACTATCACAGTTTAAATGTATTTGCACCAAACTGGCCAGCACAATGTTGTCTGTGGTGATCAGTTGTATTTGTTTATCTTCACAACACTGGGTACAGCTTGCTACATGTATCCGTTTACCAAATATACATGTATTTACACGCCTTGTAAACAGAGTAGACCCAGATCAGACGGTCCATGCAGTAGCCGTCTGATCAGGGTCTGCTCTGTCTGCTTTCGGAATACTATAGATCTGATTCTATTTCTGTCGAAGTAAAAAAATGTTCTACGTTCATACGCAATTGTAAAACAATCAGCTAATTGATAGTCATTATGTCATTCTTTCTTGCATGAATATTCATCAGATAAAGGCTTAAACAATTAACAAATGAAAGAGAATTTTCAAAAAGATTATCAAAGGAATGTAGACAAGTTATACCACAGCGTTTGCGTGTAGCATGTTCTAAGGAAATAAGTAAATTGAATGGTAATTGCCCTGCATCAAGGTTTTAGTAGATGGCCGATACACGGCCATGGTGAGAAAGATTTCACCATTTTGGTGCTGAAAAGAATAATAGCTGCTCATTCTCTCGTTTTGTGGTCTTTTCAATGACTCCGATTCATTCAAACGTTTGAGAAAGTATTCATCGAGTGTCAAACAGCTTGGATCCAGATGAGACGCCGAGTTACTCGGCGTCTCATCTGGATCCAAGCTGTTTGAAAATGCCAGTCAAGACACGCTTAGCATCAGAAGAACTAAACAGGCGATGATCAATAGATCTAATTAGAGATGGGTGTTTAACATGAGAAAGTATTCGTTAGTAGAAATTATCATCTTCAGCAGTGTCCAAAGCAGAACAGTTTTTTATTTCTTTTTTCAAAATCAAGATGAATATGTCCTGAAGGTTAGGCTTCTGATGACATGACTGGTTACGCAGCATTGAATGCTTATTGTTTTGCAAAAGGGTTTCACGTATTGGCCTGTAACATATTAAAGGTCAGCTGTTATCAGACTCAATGCAAAAATTGTATTAACTTAAACCCCAGTCTGCTTCATTTTTAAACGTTATTTCAATTAGTTTGAGTAGCAAAATAGCTTGAATCTTGCCGAGACCGTCGAGTTACCTAGTGTCTCATCTGGACCCAAGTGTCAGTCAAGTAATAATAGTAAGGAATATGGAATAAAACCAGTAAACCCTTTACCCGTGAATAAATAACATATGTTCACATTTTTATCTGGTGCCATTTTGACCACTTTCGATTCGATCAAGGTTTTTGAGAAACTATTGACCGAGTGTCAAACAGACTTGGATCCTGGTGAGACGCCGAGTAACTCGGCGTCTCATCTGGATCCAATCTGTTTGCAAATATACGAGTCTGGTCGCGAATAGCGGGATAAAGGTGAATAGGTAGGGCCTACTGTAGACAATTGGGATGATTAAATCAAGTTTGGGGTGGTGTTTTGGATAAAGAAAAAAAATCAAGAAAATGGTGTTTTACGACTTAGACAGTGAATGAAACTGGAGTTTTATGATCTTCGCCATGGAAATGTCTGGCAGGGCATTCGTTCCGCTGGATTTCTTTGTGAATGGAACTCTTTTTTTACGGAAACGATGGGCTTATGGTCAGTTTCGGAGACTTTGTTGAAGCTACATCATGCCTGTGACGTTTTTTTGTTTCGATGGCACACACAAATGGAGTTTAGAATGATACAGTGCACTAGACCTATGAACAGACTTACCATGGGACGAAAACATTAAACATAATAGAAGAAGGAAGCAACAGCTTGCTAGGAACCAGCTAGCAGGAAAGCCTTACACCATTGGACATTTCAGAAACTGATACATAGTAAAACATATTAAATACGCTGAAGAAAATACGGAATTTTAAAAAATCTCAAGTTTTCAAAACTATATTATTCTTACCTGAAGAATTTGTCACAGTCTTCTCGCAAACCAATTACGAATTTCTCAGATTCTGAGGCCCGGTTCAAAAGAGTTGTGTGTGAAAACATTAGAAATTGTTGTGGTATCAAGTATTCAGATAAAATTGCATATTAACCCTTCGCTTGCTATTTACATCAATATACTTACCTGTAAATAATGAAGACCCAGATAAGACAGCTCCTGCAGGAGCTGTCTCATCAGGGTCTGCACTATTTACAAGTTGAATGTGCAACCAGTGCACTCCACAGCAGTGATTGCACAGCAAAATACGTCTACACAGTAAATATATATGTAATTATACAACAGGGCATGGGTAAAGAAGGAGAAATGTATTTTAAAATTCAGCAAGAGAATGGTTAGTCAGTCGGTATGTGACTATATACAGCAAAACCTCTCTGTGACGGTCTAAGTAGCTATTTACTTAATAAATACACATTTCTACGCCTTTGCAAACAAATTAGACACAGATTGGAAGCTGTAGGAGTCGTCTGATCAGGTTCTGCTCTGTTTGCTTAGGATATAATATATATATCTGATTCTGCAGTTTCTGCCATGGCTAAAATCCCCGTGCTCATGTGTGAAAATGCGTTTACATAAGGAAAAGGGTTATAAATAGTTTTGTGTTCAATAAGTGGTCGTAATAGAGATTTTACTGTGTTTTTTAACACATGTACATTTTGTATGTTGACAGTGTTTCGTAGATAATCGTGAACAGTTATGATTCTATACGCATTATTGTGAATAAGCTGTTAACATAATTATTATGACTGTTTGCCATAAGACTATCTACAGTTCAGCCCAGTTTGTTTGGAACATAAGCGGCTCTAGTATTAGCTGCAACAAGAATGCAAGTTCTGTGATATGCGACAGAACCGTTCAGAAATCTACAGTGCAGGTGGCCAATGGAACTTTAAGACTGGAACCTTTGAAGAAGTGTCAAGGTTAGGAATGTAACATAGTAAGATTTAGTAAGAACGATCACAAAGTTAAAACAACAACAGCAACAACATCATCAACAACAACAACAATAAAACAAATACAACACATGGACGTCTGTGACCCTTTACATTATAGATAAATGTGCGTCTTTTAAGTTTTAACTCTTTCCTCCATTAAATACGCCTTTCAATGTCTCTATAATGGTCACTTCTGGTAACCATTGTGATTAATAGAGCATTAGCTCCATATGAGCAAATGCTCTATTTATCACAATGGTTTCAATACTACACAATTCTAACATTTGCCTTTTCTCTAATAAATACTCCTTTCCGGTAAATTCATTAAAAGAGGCTGGGTCTAAAAATAGCATATGTAGGAAAGGGTTAACGCCTGAAAACAATGTAGATCTAGATAAGACAACTCATGTAGGAACCGTCTGATCAGGGTCTGCCCTGTTTGCTTGGGAAATTAATGTAATATAGATATTATACAGTATAATACACTGTCAAACTTTCCAGTGTGCACAATGCTACTGTAACAAATAATCTAATAAATATTCATTATGTTATCATTATTCATCAGACAAAGTAGGTGCCTCATAATTGACGGATTCCGACGGTTTCATTTCGGGAGACTATATTCATAATACAGTAACCCTTTCCCTGTTCTGTATTTATTCCAAATTTCAATACCTACTGAATATGCATGGTCAAAATAGTTATAATGAAATATGTAAGGTGAAACATTGTAACCATTCTAGATTTAGTAAAGAAACAGAATTATCAAAATCCATTAGCAAACAGAGCAGACCCTAATCAGATGGCTCCTGCCTGATCTGCGTCTTCTCTGTTTGCAAATGTGTGAACAAGCGTTTCTATGAAGGAAAGGGTTAAACTATATCGGTCCCTAATCGTTTGAGTAGCTGCTTTCGAGAGAGGTTTCCTGTAGATAATACGTTTGAATACGAGCTGCTCAATGCAAAATGGAGACTTGAGTATACTTCTAGCTTGTCCATACGCTGCACTGTGTCAGAGGCACGATGTCTGTCAGATTGTATGATAGAACACTGCAAGTTCTGAATGTCGAATACTTTGGACTCTTGTTGCATGTAGCCTCAATATTTCAACCCGGTCATTGATATTGCACCTATTACATGTACACAGTCAATAGGTTCTTTTTTCTTAAGGAGTTTTCTCCCAAAGTTTAGTGATTTCGCCTTCTAATTCCTATGTATAGCTTTGAATAAGTCTATGTTTAGAATAAATCGTTTACCCTTTCCTTGCTGTACATTCATGTACAAATATTAACCTCATGAATATTTATTAGCTGAAGTTTAATAATGCAAAAACATTCAACGAAATCTTTGCTTCGACAAAAAATAGGATCAGATCTATATCTATTCATATGCAAACGGAAGAGACCTTGATCAGACGGCTTCTATAGAAGTCGTCTGATCTGGGTCTACTCTGTTTGCAAAGGCGTGAAAATGAGATTTTATAGGGAAACTGTTAACTCTCATATCATATCAGTGAATTCTTCTAAACGAAAATTTGGAACCCATTCATTTTACCCGTGAGGGATTCTAGCCAGACAATTGTTATAGTGAAAACCTGTAACATTGGTAGAACAAACGATGTAGTCCCTTATGGAGTTCTTATATATTGGTCTACACTGATTCCCTGTTCAGTAAAACCTCTCTTAACCGGACGTTGGATTTATTATAAATATCGCTCTTCGAGACGGATGGCAGCTTAATACAGGGTGAAAGTCATGCAGAAAGCTAAGAGCTTTCCGCGTGATTTTCACCCTGCATTAAGCAGCCGTCTGCCTAAAAGTATCGAAATTCTTCCTTACTAGATTTCCGGTTTAGAGGGGTTTTACAGTATGTATGCCAAGTATTAGATTAGATATGTAAGCAGGAGTATGTACGTAATTATATTGTTGTAGTCTTGGAACACACAATAGCCACCGTTTAGAACAGCATGTGCATTCAGTACTATACAATGATGCAAATTGTGCAAATGACATGCACACCAAACCCTTTACAATGTCTGCCCAAATTTGTTTATACAGTAAAACCTCTCTATAACGACCACTAAATTGTGTTAATTAGTGGGTACTTAGGACAGGTGGCTCCTATAGGAGCGTTCTGTTTTACTTTCACCTTGCTTTAATCAGCCACATGCCTTTAACACAAAATACTTGATGTAATTTTGTGGCCGTTATAGAGAGATTTTACTGTATATCCTGTTTATAAACTTATATAAATATATAAACTTATGAGAAAATATTGCTCGAGTGTCAAATAGTTTGGATCCTGACTTGGCGTGTCATCTGGATCTAGACGTTTGCAAATGCGTGTAATGATTAAAAGCTTTGCATTTAACCCATTACCTTATAGGCTATTTTTAGAATATTTTTTTGAATAAATCTACCGAAAAGGAGCAATAACTATAGAAAATGAAATTTTTAGAATGTTGTAGTTTTGAAACCATTGTGATAAATAGAGCATTTGCTCCTATAGGAGCAAATGCTCTATTTATCACAATGGTGTCACAAATGGACCTTTACAGAGTCGTCAAAAGTCGTCTATGTGAGGGAATGGGTTAATCAGTTCAGTTAACAATGATGTTCCTTGTTTGTCAAAGCAATATCTGCCAAGAGATTAAAGTAGTTTAATTTCTAGACATATGAGAGGACAGGAAAGAGACAAAAGCTAACTGATTGCACTGTGTTTTATTAAAACTACATGTGCACCACGATGACTATAAACAGTTATTTACAAGGCTGAAAACCCTTCACAAGTCAAACATGGTTAATTTCAGCTTCATTTTCAAGGTGTTATTGGCCTTTGTAAAACTAGTACCAACCGCTCTGCGTTTCATTTGAAGGAGTGTTTCTGGAAAAAATGCAGATGTTTTGCAGATGTTATTCATCTATGATTTGCCAAGCAAACAGTGCAGATCCTTTACGATCACTCTAATCTGGGTACAGAATGTTTGCATAATTATGTCCCTTTATAAAGACATTAGACATAGCTTGGTTAACTTCTTAAACAGTTTCTTCAGAGATACGCTTTTTATCGCCGTTGCAAGATCAGACCGTCCCTGTAGAAGCTGTGTGGTGAGAATCTGCTCTGATTGCTTATGAAATAACATAGATACGGTATGATGTTGCAGATTGTCAAAATCTCCTTGTGCATAATGCCATAATAAAATACCATTTAAGGTAAAACCCCTCTAATTCGACCACCTAAAAGAGGTATAATTATGGGTGCTAGATGCAGGTGGTAGCTTAATGCAGGACAAAAGTAATGCAGAAAGCTCCTATAGGAGCTTTCTGCATTACTTTTTTCCTGCATTAAGCAACCACCTGCTTATAAAGCCATCCATGTTTATTCATTAAGTGGTCGCATTAGAGGGGTTTTACTGTATTTGATTATGAGATTTCATTATATCTTACATGAAAAGTCATAACCAATCACCAGAGTGCCAAATATTTACAAAAATGGCCAATGAATATTCATACAGTAAATGTGTTTTCATGAATATTTATGACGTAAAGGGTTAAGTACAAGTAGCAGCTCGGATTTACTATATTCCAGATGGCGTGTCTACAGAACGCAAGGGAAGTATGTTTCTGGAAGTAAATGTCGGAGGAGGAGGAGGCATGGAGACAGCCACCATAGAACAAATCCATCGCTACAAACAGCTGCAGCTGAAGCATGTTGACAAGTTACCGGCGATACGCAAGGTAAAATAATAGTTTTATCCAGTCACCAGGCTTCTCTAGTGACATAATAAAGGGGGTGCAAATAAACTTAGGTTTATTAGGTTACTTCCGGTAGTGGAAGGTTTATTAGGTTAGTAGATAGGCGTAATGATTCTATAACCATGGAACTATTTTAGTTTTCTGTAAATATTCATAAACATGTTGATGGAATAGATCTAACAGATCTATTTGGTCACCAGAAGAATTATTCAAATGAGAAAAAAAATAAAAATAATTGGCTACAGCTGGATTCGAACCCGCGCCTGATCCTACAAAAACAAATTCTAATCTCTCTAGAGACGTCGCCCTTACCGATTACACCACTGAGGCCACATACAAAATGACGTTGATTTATCACTTTTATTAATTTAATCCACCGCTGGCAAAACCCGTTTTTGATAAAATCAAACCTGGAAGCAAAGATTGACAGATAAATTGTAAATGTTTTCTTTTCACTCTCATGATTATTAGATTGATAAACTCTTACAGAGGCGGTGATAGTCATAAACCTAAATATAGCCTGTTCAGTTCCATCGATTTCTGAGTGACGTTAGGTAGAATCTAAAAATAGAAACCGAGACTACGTAACTCGAATTTGACCACAAAGATTATAGATCATGTCTGTTTGAAATAACTTATCGACCCTCGATTCAAATCATCTTATTTTTCAAATTCAACCACGTTTCCCTTCTAGTAATACAAGTATCGAAACTATATTCCTCTGCGGTAGCTCATTAGATCTATTTACGTCTAAATGGAAGTGAAAAGGGAGGGATCCGTTGATCGAAAAACTGCATTTTCAATGTAAATTATTTCAAGAGTGTTATGAGTCTATAAAAAAGATATTTTACTATATTGACTGGATAAATCGAATAATAGGTTAGTGCCGTAGATGGGACGCCTTTATCCGACTCGGAGAGAAAACAGTTGAGGCTCGGCAAGCCTCGCCTCAACGTTTTCTCCCCTCGTCGGATAAAGCGTCCCATCTACGGCACTAACCTATTATTCTCTATATCTCATTCTGAACCCCAGTGTATATACCCAGATCAGAGGAATCGGTCTACACTCTTTGCAAATAACAATTAATTACAGTTGAACTTCGATATCTCGACCCTGAATAACTCGAACTTCGGAACTTCGGAATAAATAAAAAAAAAAGTTCGGTCCTTCCAAAATTTACAATACATAATTGTTCTCAAATGTATCACTTCGCATATTTAGACATTTAGACCGCTTAATGCAGGTCGAGAGTAATGCTGAAAGCTTCCAGCATTATTACAAACCTGCTTTAAGCTGCGAACTTAAGAACATTGTCCAGCTAAGAAATCGGATAACTCGAACCCTCTGTTATAATGAAGTACGTTGTATGGTCCCTTGAAGTTCGAGATATCGATGTTCATCCCGAATTCAAATGGTTAATCTATTGTCCACACTTACCGGAAACACTTTTCTACAATGTATGATAACTCCCTCCTCGTTAAACATTGCTAAGCTGCAGGGTGAAGCAATTCATATTTTGCCATTGTCCATCATCATTTATCATCGATAATATCTTTATAACAGTTTTGTAATTAATATCACCCAACACTTTCTGAAATTTTCCGTCCTCTAGAACAATTATCTAAATTATAAATTTACCCTTAATCTGCTGAATATATAAAAATGGCACATCCGTTTCTAAATATTAAGTAGACAGTAGAAATGATAAACAGTGCAGGCCATGGCTAAAGGGCTCTTTCAGGAGCCCTTTAATATATATTTACACCCAGGGCAACAGATTAAGGTGCGTACGCAAATATTAAAACCGTTTTTTTCTCCCCAAACCCTATGTTGTAACCACTCTTTGGAATCGTCTCCAAGACCATTCGAGACAATTCCAAAGAGTGGTCACAACATAGGGTTCGGTGGAGAAATAAAGAAGAAAACAATAACGTCTGATACAGTCACGGATATTCTTCTTTCTGAAAATTTAGTTATAATATCAAACAGTTTGGATACTGATTAGAGTCTCAACTAGATCCGGATGGTCTGTGTTACCGGGTGGTCTGTGTTATTACAAATCCATATCAAACATGTAAAGGGGTACATTCACACCGGTTGTGTGATTTTCTCCAACATGTTTGTGACAAATCTTTGACCGTAAACCAGTTGCAATAGTCTTTTTATCCAGTCACCAGGCTTCTCTAGTGACATAATAAAGGGGGTGCAGATAAACGTAGGTTTATTAGGTTACTTCCGGTAGTAGAAGGTTTATTAGGTTAGTAGATAGGCGTAATGATTCTATAACCATGGAACTATTTTAATTTTCTGTAAATATGCATACAAATCATGTTGACGAAATAGATCTAACAGAAAATTCACCAATAAAATTATTCAAATGAGAAAAAATAAAAATAATTGGCGATAGCTGGATTCGAACCCGTGCCTGATCATACAAAAACCAATTCTAATCACTCTAAAGACGTCGTCCTCACCGATTGCGCCACTGAGGTCACATAAAAATGACGTTGATTTATCAGTTTTATTAATTTAATCCACCGCTAGCGAAACGAGTTTTTGATAAAATCAAGCCTGGAAGCAAAGATTGACAGATAAATAGTAAATGTTTTCTTTTCACTCTCATGATAATTTGATTGATAAACTCTTACAGAGGCGGCGATAATCATAGACCTAAATATAGCCCGTTCAGTTCCATCGATTTATGAGTGACGCTATGTCTATCTAAAAATAGAAACCGAGACTACGGAACTCGAATTTGACCAGGGAATATAACCATGTCTGTTTGAAATAACTTATCGACCCTCGATTCAAATCATCTTATTTTTCAAATTCAACCACGTTTTCCCCTCTTGTAATGCAAGTATCGAAACTATTTTCCTCTGCGGTAGCTCATTAGATCTATTTACATCTAAATGGAAATGAAAAGGGAGGGATCCGTTGATCGAAAACCCGCATTTTCGATGTAAATTATTTCAAGAGTGTTATGTTCAATATAAGTCTATGAAAAAAGATATTTAACTAAATTGAATGGATAAATCGAATAATAGGTTAGTGCCGTAGATGGGACGCCTTTATCCGACTCGGAGAGAAAACAGTTGCGGCTCGGCAAGCCTCGCCTCAACGTTTTCTCCCCTCGTCGGATAAAGGCGTCCCATCTACGGCACTAACCTATTATTCTCTATAACCAGAGGTCCAGATAAGATGCGTAAATTTCAACATTTTCAAGATTAACTCCTTTATTTCTCAATCAAACCCTATACTGTGACCACTCTTTAGAATCGTCTCGAAGAAATTATGTTTTTAGTAGGCTACAGTAAAACCTCTCTATAACGGCCACTAAATTACATCAAGTATTCTATGTTAAAGGCAGGTGGCTGCTTAAAGCAAGGTGAAAGTAAAACAGAACGCCCCTAGAGGAGCTTTCACCTTGTTTTAAGCAGCCACCTGCCCTAAATACCAACTAATTAAAGCAATTTAGTGACCGTTATAGAGAGGTTTTACTGTGTTTGGGTACGCACCTTTGAAGCTCTGGTTTGAACCATTAATCCCATAGAGACGCGCTGTGACACCTTTGCAAATAGGGTAGACACATATTAAACTATTCCCATAGGGCATCGTTACAATCAATTAGGTTAACTTTCTTACATGTAATGTATACAAGACGAATACTGATGCAAGGCATTGGATCGCCGGGAAATTTGTGTACAAGGAAGGTTTTTAATAAGGAACTGTTTTGTTAAGACAATTGAAATACAACATTTCATTAAAAACTTAACGAAATATGTAGCCTCTAGAGTGTAATGACGTAGTGACCTAGTTTCGAACCCGACATGATCCATATTTGAACTTGACCAAGATTGCATGTGGACAAACATTCTGATAAAATTTCAGTAAGATCTGATAACATTTGTAGCCACTTGATGTGGTATCTCAACGGACAACAGACGAGGGACATCCAACGATCCTAAAAGCTCAGCATGAGCACGTCGTGCTCTGGTGAGCTAAAAAAATGAGGATAAATCAAAGACCTATATATACTATGGCATGCTGATAAAGAACTCTGTTGCAAACTGTAACAAGTAAATACCTGGTAAAACTATTATGACATATGCATTGTTGGAAGTATCACATGAAACTTGACACAAATATCTAGGGCGGTCATTGATTGGTTCAGAGGCATATTGACGATACCAAAACGTAAGAGGATAAAATGTTTATCCCGTCTCTACAGCCGCTAGTGACGTAATAAAGGGGTAGCATTTTAAAACTAAGTTTATATGTACAATAAAGGTTTATTTGTATAGTAGGTGTAGGAATTTCTTCTTACAACAGGAACTATTTTAAATTTTTCTACAAATTTGTTTTACCAAAAATAACGTATAAGTTGAAAGAAAAAACACTTAATATGGATAATTATCATTAACTATCATTAAAAAAAAAATAGAAAGGAAAAAGAGAGAAAAAAAAAGTTTCGTCAGCGGTGAGAATCGAACCAGGGCTGACTGCACGATAGGCGACCGTGTTAACCACTACGCTATCAGGCCAGACATACTTCAAGGGAAATTGAAGATGTATATAAAGTTATCATGCTACTATATTGACGACTTTTTTAAATAAAAATAAATAAACAATAAAACTTCATTAAAACATTTATCACTCTCATGATAATTTAATCAATAAATTTGATAAATTTCTTTTTAAACATCGTATGAAGGTTTTTACATCACATATTTCACTACATCAATAATGCAGATAGAAACTATTCTCTGTCACGCTCTCATGAGCCAATTCATTTGGTTCTCCTCACCGATATACGCTGAATAGACCTTGTAAAACTTGTCGCTACCCCTCCTACATGGGTAAATACTTTTGAACATTCCATTAGTGATCGCCGCTCATGCGGCGATCAATGAACAAAAACATTTTGGTCGCAGCGGAATCAGTAGCATCAGATCTATATTATTCCATAAGCAAACAAAGCAGGCCCGAATCAGTCTGATCTGGGTCTGCTCTGTTTGCAAAGGTGGTAACAAGCGTATAGATCTATGGTGTAAATGGTTTAACACTTTAATCCATTACCTCATAGGCTATTTTTAGATACAACCTATTTGAATAAGTCTACTGAAAAGAAGCATTAACTAGAGAAAAGGCAAATGTTAGAATTGTGTAGTATTGGAACCATTGTGATAAACAGAGCATTTGCTCCTATAGGAGCAAATGCTCTTTATATCAATATGGTTTCACAAAATGACTTTTACAAAGTCGTCAAAAGTCGTCAATATGAGGGAATGGGTTAATGGTCTTTAGAAGCGCACCAAATGTTTTTGCTACAAGTTCTTCCAACCTAGTAGGTATAACACATCAGCCCTAAAATCAATCATATTTACAATTCGACGAAGGCAAACAATGTGACACACATACTCCATGAATACTCGTGCAAGAAATAATTACCGTATGGATATTAATTAGCTAAATTTCTATACTGGTATCATGGACAGTGAAATTTCCATTGGCAGAAACTTTAGAAGTAGATTTGTTAGTTCATAAGCAAACAGAGCAGACTCTGATCTGAGGGAACCGTATGCTCCGTACATGTATGATCTAAGTAGCCGTATACAGGAGCCGTATGATCCAAGTCTACTCTGTTTGCAAATGTGCCTAAAAGGCGTATATATGGATGCAGTAAGAGAATTTCGAATACTAGAATATTATCCTACAATAACAACATACGTAAACATAGAGAACTCGGCAATGTTGACAGCAGAATAAGCGTGAATGTGTAAAAGTAACAAAACGTCTCCCTTAATGTGTGGGGATAGAGTAGATAAGACATTTGCAAACAGTGTTGACACAGACCTAAGGGAGCCCTTTGATCAGGGTTTGCACCGTTTGTCACATGAATCAATGTCCGAAGCGATAAATCATGATACAACTTTTGTTCAATTGATATTCAGAAAGGGAGGGGTCAGTTTTAGTTATTAAGTACTAATTATTTGTAAGGACATTTAGATTATTAGACTCTCTCTCTCGATCCAGTGAAAACTCGATTATTCGAACACTCATATAAGTACCATTATTGATATTTAATACAGGTGGCAGTTTAATGCAGAGTGAAAGTCATGTAGAATGCTCCTTATGTTTCCGTTTGACTTTCACCCTGCATTTAGCATCCACCTGTCTACAAAGACATTACTTATTCATCCCTAAAACTCCGTAGTATCGAGTATTTACTGTAAATGAGTAGACGTCCAGACGAAGTGGACCCGGGCGAGCCGCGCCTATCTTTTGGTCGTTTAGTGAAAACCGTCGTATACAGTTTGGATACAGGTGAAAGGCAGAGTAACTGGATGTCACATCTAAATGTAGTCTGTCATATGTCATGCGGTAGATTAATGGAGGATGAAAGTAATGCAGAAAGCTCCAACATGAACTTTCTGCATTACTTTCGTCCTGCATTAAGCAGTTACCTGCTGTTACAATGTAGAATGGTTATACTGTATTTGAAAAAAAAAATGAATTACCTCGTTTTATCATTGAAGTATGCAACAGTAGTTGTAGACGATAATTTCAGCGCGATAGGCCATGCAGTCTTTATGTTACATTAATGATTTACAGTTACGCATTTTCATTCTAGACTTTCTATATGCTAAATATTTGAATGTTCAATGTCAATAGAGTTATGCACCGAAAAAAGGTTATCTCTTAATGAGAAAATTGAAAATAAGATTTAAGATAAGTTTACTTTTTCGACGAATTGTCGTCTACCAAATGTGTTGTCTGCTTCAATGTTTTTGTTAAAAAGAAATCATATTTGTTTCAAAACATTTAGCTTGACTCATGATGAGATGCCGAGTTATTTCATCTGGTTCCAAACTGTTTGTAAAGGTAATCACATATGCCCTTTGACAGCGAAAGAGTTAATTGCATTCTACTTTTTTTGTCTATTTGCCGTGACGTTGCAATCATTCGAAAACACTTTAGCTTGAAGTATTACATGACGGAACCGAGATTGTCATCATTTTTTAACCCTTACAACGCTGAATTTTCAAATGGACTATTCCCAAAATACAAACAGGTCAAGCTTACTGTGAATATTTAAGGATTTTCTCAACTCTTTAAGTCATGAAAATTCATGTAAGAAATACCTGTAATTATATAATGAGTACAAATTAATTGATTTTTTTTATAATTACATGAAGTCGTGAATGATTTGCCGCGACAGAAACTTAACTATCAGATCTATGTTATTCCAAAAACAGTGTAGACCCAGATCAGACGGCTCCTAAAGAGCACATGCGTTACGTGCAGAAGGCGTGTGTATCAGGTGACTGACCTCGTTTTATATTTCAAGCTACTAACACTTTTTTGAACACTTGCAACAATAACAAGAACGGTATTAATGCTTTTATCAAACAAACACATTGACAATAGCATGGTATTACCACTTGTTTTATCAACAACCATCTAAATTGACACAAGTATTTTTAACCTAAGATAAAATATTATGTATTTAATACGCTCAGGGTGAATAATAGAACTATTGGAGAGAAACTTTAACGGGTACTGGGTTTACAGATAAAACTAAGTTTATCCAAAACCAATTATAAACCATCGCATGCTTAGCGTAAATAAAAGTAAACATTTAAACACTTGGCCACACAAACGCTGGCATTCCGTGTTGTTTCGTCCATCCAAGGAAGGACGCCTTTTTATCTCTCTTCAAGATTTTCTGGAGATTTAGTTCGGTGTGTCTGATTTAAAAGAGAATTTCAGTGCAAGCCGTCCGGATTTCTTTTACGGTGTTTTAAATGCTTATTTTCGTGAATAATTCAGAATGTTATCGATAATCCTACGAGCATAAACGTTAAAAAGGAAACATTGCGCTACACGTAAATCTGCGAAATGGATAACAGAGGGAGAATGGGGAGGGGGTCTTGGGTTGAACTGTATACATACACGCAAAGAAAGAAAAAATAATACAAATCTATACACATTATGGCAATGGAATAACTTAAACACATCCTGCCTTAAAAACGATGTCTGCTCAAATGTGACTACTTTCGATTTGATCAATATATTGAATAACCATTGACCGAGTATCAAATAGCTTGGATACTAATGAGACGCCAAGTTACTGGGCGTTTCATTTTGGTTTATGCTGTTTGTGAATGCATTTAGGGTTCAGAAATGATTCAGCGTGATTTTTAAGATTTCTTTATAAGAGTTTCTATTTGTACGAACAATATCATAATCAAATTGGTGATTTTGTTCCCAATTTTATTTAATAATACAACTTGCAATGAAATGTCTGAAGAACATTTGTCATATTTATTGTTAACCCCTTACATCAAACACACGCCCATTGACACCTTTGCAAACAGAGTTGATCCAGATCAGAAGGCTGCTGTAGCAGCTGTCTGATCAGGGTCTGTTCTGTTTGCTAAAAATAATATAGATATGATTCATTCTACAGTCATGGCCAAAATATCCAGTATTCATGTGTCATTATAAAAAATCAGGTAATACGTATGCATGATGTCATTATTTCTTAGATGAATATTCATGAGGTAAAGGGTTAAAAACTTAAACGTCCATAGTCATACAGGTACATGTAATTAGTGAGTGAACACGTGTGTGTTACATCAGTGTGGAACACTATGCAAGACGAGGACATCTGTATGTATAACATTTTTCACAATGACATTTGTAGTGTGAGAAACTTCCTTGCCAGCCATGGCTACAGATATATGATAAGCCCAGATGTCTTTGTTTGCAAGAAATGTGGTTTGCCATTGCAGCTGTCACGTGACCAGGGTCTGGTGAAATCATGTGCATTTAAGGAGTTTCGATTTGAGCCGCCATTTGTCGCCAGGAGGCGGGATAAGAAGAAGAAGAAGCTTCCCCCGATTCCGGAGCACATGCTACCGAAGAGGCACAACAGTTTTGAAGAGGAAACAGAGGATTCTCTGGGACCAGACCCTCCCACCCTCCCGTCACTGTCCATATCACCCGCCTTTATCACAGAGAAGGTAGAGTTTTGGATTCTTTTTACACGCCACGAGAAAGTTAGCACCGTTATGTTCACACAGGTTCTACACTGTTTATCACAGAAGTCGGTAAAATGAATAGGCTCTGATGAATAGCAGTGTACAACTTGATCACACTACGCGTTTTAAACGAATCACTCATATTTACGCCTTGTGACACCTCTGTAAAAGTCATCTTTTGAAACCATTCTGATAAATGGAGCATTTACTAATATAGAGAAAATGCTCTTTTTATCACACTGGTTTCTAAACTACGCAATTCTAAGTTCTACCTTTTTCTAGTAAATGCTCCTTTTCGGTAGATTTATTCAAAGAGGCTGGGTCTAAAAAGGCTTTTGGGGGTTGGGTTAAACGTGGTGATTGATCTGCATGCAAAGCCTAGACGTTTAGTTTCGTTAGGGGGTGGGGACTGTTATGTACTTAACAGTTTACTCAAGGAAGAGTTAATGATATCATTAATATTAATTAGAATATAATTAAAATACGTTCAAATGGAGTTCTCACTGGGTTTTTTTCAATCTGATATAGATCTACATCAATTAAATGATCAAATTACTAAACGAAATAATAGAATGCCGACAGTTGTAAAAAGTATAAACCCTGACTAGTCGTCAGTCTTTGATGCGGCGGCTCGTCTTGATGACAGTTTGCAGAGGTCCAGATTAGATGCGTAAATTAAAACATTTTCAATAATAACCTCTTTGTTTCTCCATCAAACCCTATGTTGTGACCACTCTTTAGAATCGTCTCTTCGAGACGGTTCTAAAAAGTGACCACAACATGGGCTTTGGCAAAGTAGGCCGCATTGAGTACGCATTTTATAATGTTGCTCTGCGTTTGCGAGTGCAATCTCCTCTTTATATTTTGGTGCGACTTTTAATGGCATTCAATGAAACGTAATTTATAATCATAGGTGTCTTGGCAAGCCCGAGATTGCTTAATGAAAAACAGATATAATGCAGTAATGTTCTATTGTGCTACATTAAGCTACCATATGTCTTATATGATCATATTTTCATTAAAATATTTTATGAATATTAGTTCTATCTTATCCCATAAGCAAACGGTGCAGATCATGATCAGAAAACTCCTACAAGATCCAGGTCTAGTCTGTTTGCAAATATATAAAACTGTGTAAGACCCAGCATGAATATCTTGTTCCCAGTTGTCGTTGTAGGGAAATCTGAAGTACTTTATAGTAAAAATTCTCTGAAGCGACAACCAAAAATAAGGCGTATTCTGGACATTAACCCTTTCACTGCCAATGTCGCATAGATTCACCACGACAAATAATACAGTCCCAGATCACGTCTGATCAGGGGCTTCACTTTTTGTCTCAATCTCAATTAAATTTTCTATATATGTGCTTTATTCCTTTGAAATGTGCATTTATTTATTTCATTTCATTAAAATCAATTCGAATGTTTGCGTCGAAAGGGTTACATGTAACGACAGATGGTAGCTTCATGCAAGCACGAAGTAATAGAGAGAGCTAACTTAGGAAAGGAATATCCCCGAAGTAATACAGATAACTTCCACATGTGTTTTCTGTATTACTTTCGTTCTGCATTAAGCCACAATTTGATTTTAAAGACGCGTATGTTTTAACAATAACTCATTCCCTTTTGTAAACGTCTTTTCGCGCATTGCAAACAGAGTAGATCAAGATCAGACGGCTCCTGTAGGAGTCGTCTGATCAGGGTCTGCTCTGTTTGCTTATGGTACAATATAGCTCTGATTCGACGGCTTCTGCATGGACCAAAATGCCCCGTGTTCATATGCAATTATAAAACATAATCTAATCAATATTCATAATGTAATTATTACTTTCATGAATATTCAGTAGGGAAAGGGTTAGGTGATCACATTAAAGAGTTTAAACGGTATATCAATTCATTTTGATACATGTACCCAGACTCTTCCGCCTATTTACACAAAGTACATGTAACAATATGTGACACATATGTAGGCATTATAAATAGCTTCATTATTAAATACTGCTCGCTTAAATTGATTTTTAAGGAAATTTAATAAGACCAGAAATTCATTGAGCAACTGTCAATATTTGTTGAATCTTTAACACTGTCGAACAATACACAACAGTGTGAAAGGATTAGACTTGAAATCTATGAATACAATTGATTTGGAAACATTGGGGGTATTTCAGTACTTCGGAAGAGGCTTTTTTAGACCAACGAGCTCTAAAATAGTTTAATAAAAGCAAACTGAAAAAGGAGACATTGAGGGTTTGGTGAACGATCTTATGAATGGGGGTTTAAGTTACATACGAAATGATATGCTTAAAAGATGTACATGTAACCTTAATTCCCCCTTAGGTACATCTAGAGTAAAATATATGGCCAGGTTTCTAAATGCTAATGAAGGACATTGCCTATATTTAAATATAATGTTTATATGTAAGATTGATAATAAATTGAAGAGTGTATTAGAGAGAGTGGGGGGGGGGAGAGAGAGAGAGAGAGAGAGAGAGAGAGAAAGAAAGAGAGAAAGAAAGAGAGAGATATGTAGACAGAGACAGAGAGAGACGGAGTCAGAGAGAGATAGAGAGACAGAGAACGAGAGGCAGAGAGACAGACAGAGAGAAACAGAGACGGGGACAGGGAGAGAGACACACACAGAGAGAAAGGATACAGACAGACACATAAAGGAAAGAGAGAGAGAGTGAGTGAGTGACAGACAGAGACACAGGGACAGAGACAAAGATACATTGGCAATGGCAGGGAAAGGCTCATAAGGAACCACACGGAGAGACAGAGACAGGGACATACACATAAACAGGGAAAGAGACAATGATATAGACAGACAGAGAGATAGGGACAGGGTGAGACAGAGATAGACACGGAGAAAGGGACAGAGGCAATGACAGAGACAGACAGAGAGTTAGGGACATGATCAGACAGAGATTTACATAGAGAAAGGGACAGAAACAATGACTGAGACAGACAGAGAGATAGGGACAGGGTGAAACAGAGATATACATAGAGACAGGGAGATAGACAGACAGAGAGATAGGGACAGGTAAAGACAGAAATATACATAGAGACAGGGATAGAGACAATGACAGAGACAGACATAGAGATAGGGGCAGGGTGAGACAGAGATAGACATAGAGACAGGGACAGAGACAATGACAGAGACAGACAGAGAGATAGGGCAGGGTGAGACAGAGATAGACATAGAGACAGGGACAGAGACAGGGACAGAGACAGGGACAGAGACAATGACAGAGACAGACAGAGAGATAGGGACAGGGTGAAACAGAGATATACATAGAGACAGGGACAGAGACAGACAGAGAGATAGGGACAGGATGAGACAGAAATATACATAGAGACAGGGACAGAGACAATGACAGAGATAGGGACAGGGTGAGACAGAGATAGACATAGAGACAGAGACAGCCACAGAGACAGGGACAGAGACAATGACAGAGACAGACAGAGCGATAGGGGCAGGGTGAGACAGAGATAGACATAGAGACATAGAGACAGGGACAGAGACAATGACAGAAACAGACAGAGAAATAGGGGCAGGGTGAGACAGAGATAGACATAGAGACAGGGACAGAGACAATGACAGAGACAGACAGAGAGATATGGACAGGGTGAGACAGAGATAGACATAGAGACAGGGAAAGAGTCAGTGACAGAGACAGACAGAGAGACAGGGCAGGATGAGACAGAGATAGACATAGAGACAGGAACAGGGACAGAGGGTCACATTCAGAGACAGAGAGACAAAGGTAAAGAAAAGGAAACAGCGACAGACAAAGAGAGGCACATAGGGGGCCACACAGAGAGAAACAGAGACAGACATAGATCGAGACACAGACACAGTCACAGACTGACAGACAGACATGGCGAAATGTAGGCACAATAAGAAGGAGACACACATTAATTTAATTTCATTGCTAGCAAGTGAACAAGGGAATATTGGAAATGTAGATATTCCATAAGAATTCGGAATAAGAACTTTGAGCCGATTACAAAACCGATTACAAAACAAAACTCCTGCCATATTAGAAATCCATTTAATATCTTTTTTCAGCCCGATGAGCGGTCAATATCAGTAGCAGCCACAGGGAAGTCCCCTCAGCCTGGACTCTATAACAACCGAGAGTTTACGTTTCCAGAGTCAAGCGCCAAGCGAAAGAAACACCACGTCAGTCAGCATAGTATCGTCCCCGCGCTCACTCCCAGAGCTAGAGATATGCCATTACAGGCGAAAATTGAAAAATTGGCCAAACAAAAACGAAAGGAACGGGTAAAAAATGTTATGAATTCAAATTAAATAAACATTAACCCTTAACCCGCCACATATTTCACCACTCTGTCCTCTTTCAGTATTAATTAAGCAAAAATACAGGATCGTATGATGAAATGATTTTCCTAGGCAAAATCATAAAGCATGCAGGCATGGATTTACATGCAAACAGTGCAGAACCAGATGAGATGAGAGAGCTCCTTAAGGAGCTCTCTCATCTAGGTCTACATTGTTTGTAAATGCAACTATAGTTGTGACTGGCGGGCTATGTGTTAATAAAAGTATGACAAACATATTAAGCAGCCTGTGCAACGAGAATAACGAAAGCCTTCTGCATGTTCATGAATATCCATGACACCATGACTATTAAATAATTGATTGTTTACAATGACAACAAAGAAGACATTTTGCGTGTCGAGCTGTCTACGGTAGAACATCTTTATAAAAAACACAGACAGGTGTTCAATACAGGGTGAACATTATGCGGAGTTTCCATCAGGGTATTAAGCCTTTAATCATCTGCTATTATAGAGCCTATTCCTTATTTCTGTTTATTAATGTTATAAATAATGGCACCATGAACATTTATTAGCTGAATTGTAAAGTATGGTGACTAAATATAGAAGTTTTGGGCTCTCGCTGAAACTGTAGAATAAGATCTATATAAGTCGATAGACAAACAAAGCAGACCCAGATCAGGCGACTACTACAGGAACCGTCTGGTCTGAGTCTCCTTTGTTTGCAAATGCGCGAATAGGCGTTTATATGAAGTAACGGGTTCAGTGGTCTATACAGATAAGATCTACTGTATATCAAGATCAGATACCGCGGCACTTGGTCTTTGTCTACACCGTGTATTAACTTCAGACGCTATATTTTCTTTAGAAATTAATCTGTATTGCTGGCAATGTCGTATCTGTGATTACCTATGCAAACCGATTGGACACAGATGAGAAGCCGAGTAACCCGGCCTCTCCTCAGGATCCAAACTGTTTGGTGATATGCTTATGTGATTTTAAACAAAAAAGAAGAAAGTTGAAAATTTCAAAAATGAGCAGACGACAATATTTGACAGCGAAAGAGTTAAATACTATGTAGACATTATATGTATCACTATATTTGAACTAGTACACTAGTGTAACTGTCTATCATTATATTTGAACAAGTACACAAGTGTAACTGTCTATCATTATATTTGAACAAGTACACAAGTGTAACTGTCTATCATTATATTTGAACTAGTACACTAGTGTAACTGTCTATCATTATATTTGAACTAGTACACTATATCCCTTTTGTAATTACTCGAGCTAGCCTATTCATTGAACAATAGAATATTTTAACATATAAATTCTGCATAAACAATTGTTAATGAGGGAATATTGTTTGAGTCTAGAATGATAGGAACTACTTTTGTGCACTAATTTATTATGCATATGTCAATATAACTCATTAGAGAAGTCTGTATTACCCGCCATCGGTAGAATCACATTATTTTGTGTATTGCATTTGTACTCAAATATAGCCTGACTGATACTATCTTGCTCTTTTTGGATCTTTCGTTTCAAGGCAAAAAGAAGTTCTGACAGGAGATACGAGAAGAAACATCACAACATGATGGATCTTCCACCTGCGCATACACACATGGCCTTCCGATCAAGACGGGATCCGGAATTATCGAGCACATTCAATTTAAAAGACCAGAAACAATTTCCGTTCAAACAAATGTGTCGTTCACCTGATGAGAGTGATAAATCAAGATTACCTCCAAGACTATATACAAAAATAGTGGATAGCATTTATTCATATACGAAAGGTATACACGAAGGAGGTGGAGGGAATAGCGACCATCCAAACCCGTATGAACGTTTAATGGTGACGCCGGTTACCAATAAAGAAGACGGAAAGGAGGACTTGAGCCGACAGTTGACAATTTTACCCCCAATTGTATGAGTGCTGAACTGTTCATTAATACAGTAAAACCTCTCTAAAGCCACCACTACAAGAAGTCTTATTCTCCATCTTAAAGACAATTATGGAAAGGCAAACATTTTACAGGAGGCTACTATATGAGCTTTCTGCACTTGTTTCGTCCTGCATGAACCCTTATCATGCTAAGCGCGACCTGACTCATTTGCAAACAGCTTGAATCCAGAATCAGAATCAGAATCCAAGCTATTTGGCACTCTGTCAACAGTTTCTCAAACGAGTCTACGAATCAGAAGTAAGTAAAAGAGGAAACAGATCAGAGTTTTGGCAGACATATGCAACTTTGAATCCCTCTAATGCGACCACTTAATGAACAGACATGGATGTCTTCATAAGCAGGTGGTTGCTTAATGCAGGACGAAAGGGGCTTTCTGCATAACTTTCGTCCTGTCTTCGCCAATGTGAATTATGCCCCTTTTGGTGGTCGCATTAGAGGGGGTTTACTGTATTTTCAGTACGATAAGGGTTAAGCATCCACATGCGTTAAAGTACATCTAAGATTATAAATAAAGTGGTCGCTTTAGAAGAGGTAGTATATATGAAGTTAATTCATATTCTTATTTCAACGGTCCGGAACAACAGATAAATTTGCGTACTCAGATTCTAAAATCGTCATTTCTCCACCAAACACTATGTTATAACTACTCTTTAGAATCATAACATGATGGTTTGATGGAGAAATAATTCAGTTATTCTTGAAAATGCGTTATTAACACATTGTCCCCTAGTGACGCATTTTTGCGCATCTATAGAAGCCACTTTATGAAACCATTGTGATAAATAGAGCATTTGCTCCTATAGGAGCAAATGCTCTATTTATCACAATGGTTTCAAACTACCAAATTCTAAATGTCTCCTTCGCTCTAGTTAATGCTCCTTTTCGGTAGATACATTCAAAGAGGTTTGGTCTAAAAATAGCCTAGGAGAGAATGAGTTAAATTACCCGTCTTATCTGGACCTCTGTTCAGCCTTAGCCAATAGCCGCTCCAAGCACATGAATGTAAGAATGTTGATGAGATCAAAGTTTTCAGAGACGTGTTATGACGAATGATGTCAATTTTATATGTATGTGTGTTTGTATACAATATGCTTAAAGTAACGCTTCACTCCGTAAATACTTAATTCAATTAACCTTTTGCAAACAAAACAGAGAAGACCCAGATAAAACGGTTATTATGGCAGCTGTCTGATCAGGGTCTGCTTTATTTGCTTATGGACTGATGTAGATCTGATTCTACAGTTTCTGCCATGACCAAAATTTCGCGTGATCATGTGCCATTATAAAATTATCTAATTAATATTCATGATGCAATAAGTTTTTGCATGAATATTCAATGAGTAAGGGGTTATGTAATAAGTAGTCACTCATTGCGAATTTATATACAGTAACCCTCTCAAATGCGACCACCTAAAAGATGTGTAATTCCGGGTGGTAGAGGCAGGTGGTAGCTTAATGCATAGCAAAAGTAATGCAGAAGGCTCCTAGAGGAGCTTTCTGCATTAATTTTGTCCTACATTAAGCAACCACCTGCTTATACATTGTACATGTAACGACAGCTATGTTTATTCATTAAGTGGTCGCATTAGGGGGGTTCTACTGTATTCAGTGTTGGCTACGATAAGAGTGTGTGTTTACAAGGGTAGTGTCTAATTAGAGTCTGTATTATCTAAACCTTTCCAGCATGAATATTTGAAGCAGAATTCTTGACTTCATGAATATTTTTTATCTTCAGAAGATTTTACTTTTTGTCATCCCTTTAATATCATTATTCAATACATGTATATCATTATCAAACTTTGACAATAATATGAACACTCATCAAGCGCGGTTTAAGATGCGGTTGTGCGCATTTTTGTCTTTTCTCATGACGCAGATTAACACTTTCATTGGTGAATATTCATGTGGAAAATAATGACGTCATGAATATTAATAAGATTATTTTTTATAATGGCATATGATCACATGACATTTTGGCTCAGGCAGAAGCTGTAGAATCAGATCTATATTACACCATAAGCAAACAGAGCAGACCCTGATCAGACGGCTCCTATAGGAGCCGTCTGATCTGGGTCTCTGTTTGCAGATGCGTCAAAATGCGCTTACAAAAGGAATAGGGTTAATTATATTACCTTAAACATGTTAGCATAGCTAATTATATATCAACTGCGTCTTACATTGTAAGAATTGTCACCTGAATGGCCAAAGTACACAGTGAACCATTTATCTGAATAATAGCCAAATGAGGAACGATGGATCTGATAAACCGTTCAAATGCTGATATATTCAAATTGGAATGGCAAATCATTGTTCATCAATGTAGTCATTTCTGTATGAAAGTGTATACTTAGCGAGATGATTCTGAATGTCAAACAATGCGGACCCTGATCAGTTGAGTCCTTTGATGAAAGGACGGATCTCTATGAATCTCACCCTACATTAATCAGCCACCTGCCTCAAAGATCTCAATTCTTCTTTATTAAGAGATTGTACTGTACATAGCTTATGTATATCAGTTTTGATCTAAACCATTATATGATATAACCACTATTCGGTCACATATTTATTTATAAATAGACAATGTTTTGACAATGGTCCAATGTATTAAATGTCTAGTCACTATTACAAATGTTTAGCACACACCTTTTTTCTCACATTGGCATATACTCTACATAACTTTAATAATTCGAAATCGAAGCAAATCGATTACACTAAAATATGTACGATTCACCATCATTATACAGATTTTAACACTTAGAATGTTAATGTTAAAAGTGACTGGACCATAATCATTTGAATGACAAACATTGCAGACCCTGATCAGAGGAATCATCTAAAAAACCTATGATCTAGGTCTTCGCTGTTTGCAAATGCCAGTACATTCGTTTCCCGCATTCAACGAGTTAGCATAACACTGTAATGAAAGTGGTGGATCCACATCAGATGTATCTGAAAGCAGTCAGAAACAACAAAACCCATCTAAACTGGACTTCTAGCAGAGAATAATTAAGATACGTGTAGCCAAGTGGTTGCTTAATGCAGAGTGAAAGTCTGTATTACCCCACATGTATTAAGCTGTCATCCGTCTCCAAGACCGATATTTATGCTAAATTGAACGTCCGGTTTAGAGGGGGTTTACTGTAGTACAGAACGCGCTACTTCTGAATAGTTGTGTATTATTTCAAGGAATACCAATAAATACTGTAAATAGAGGGAATTACATGAGCGTTCATTACAAATTGTTTTTATGAAACGAGTTTACTATAATACATGTAATATGACACAAGCTTTAACATGTAAAATTCTTTTTATCGGGTGCCATAGAAAGTGAAACAGACTACATGTATATCTGAAGACTGTTTCGGTCATTGTTTACAGTGTAGTTCAGCCGGATTCAAACTGCTCATTTGCATAACAAATGCACTAATGCCATTCCACGATTTATGGCACTCTGTTTGGGCACTCCCACACACAGCAGATTATGCGATAAACATTTCACAAGGAATCGAGTCTCGATGAAGTTGGCAAATACACGCGGTCTGTAAAATTGACGTATACGTGCTGCCTGTAAAATTGCATTATACACGTGGTCTGTAAAATTGACTCATACACGTGGTCTGTGAAACTGACGCATAGACGTTGTACATGTATTTGAAATGGACTTATACACACATTCTGTAAGAATTGACGTATACACGCGGTCTGTGAAATTGACTTATACACAATCTGTGAGATTGACTTATACACGTGGTCTGTGAGATTGACTTGTACTCGCGGTCTGTAAAATTGTCTTATACACGTGGTATGTGAAATTGATGTATACATGTACATGCGATCTGTAAAACAGATGTATCTACCAGCCGTTTGAAAATTTAACGTAACACGCGATCTGTAAAATTGACGTATACACGCGGTTTGTAAAACATAACATAGATAAACCTCGCTCAGAATATCAGGCGTTGGAGTCTAACACACATGCATGTCATTACATGCTTTTTGCAGTTTAGTTATTTCAGATACGGGGTATTGTGCAAAACGATCATATAACTACTCTCGACCTCCATATCCATGACATGCATTTCAAGACGGTATCGACCCAGCATAATACCAGTTAATCCTTTATCGCATGAAAATTAATGTGAAAAATAATTACATGATTAATATAAATTATCTGATTTTTATACTGACATATAAACACAGAAAGCTTTGGCCGTAGCAGAAATCTTAGAATCAAATCGTTTCATGAGCCAACAGAGCAAGCCCTGATAAGACGGCTCATACATGTACATGTACAAAGCTGTTTGATATGGGTCTGCTATGTTTACAAATGCGTGAACAGGCGTCTCTATGAAGTAAAGGGTTAACGATATAAGAGAACTCTGTTATTGTTCGAGAGTACACGACAAAGCTGCACATGTAAATAAAAGAAAGAATTATCATCGTATCGCAATCGACGTTTTGTACCAATCCCCCATGATCTTTTTCTGATCTTGCATTGTACAAGTTAAATAACGTACAGAGAAGTTGAATACAGTAAACCGCCTGTAAAACGACTATCAGATAGAAACGTATTATTGCGTCTCTAAGGCAGATGGTATATTTATGTAATGTGAATGCAGGAGCTTTCTGCATTATATTAGAAATACTTTAGACAAATATTTCATTTTAACCCTTCTCTTGCTGAATTTTAAAATACATTTCTCCTTCTTTACACATGCCCTGTTGTATAATTACATATGTCGTCACTGTGTACAAGTATTTCGCTGTGCAATGATTGTTGTGGAGTGCATTGGTTGCACAATCAACTTGTAAATAGTACAGACCCTGATGAGACAACTCCTGCAGGAGCTGTCTCACCTGGGTCTTCACTATTTACAGGTAGGTATATTGACGTGAATAGCAAGCGAAGGGTTAAAGATATTCAATGGTTGTTATTGATATTCAATGGTTGTTATTGATATTCAATGGTTGTTATTCAGTGGTTTTACTGTATATTATATGACCAAAAATAACTTGGCAGGCATTTGTCGAAAAGGTTTGATCAAGATAATGATATAAGCTACTTTTCGAATTATCTCGACCCAAACACCTTGACATTTGAAAAGTGATATGATCTGACCCTTTATCACATGAACATTCGTGTAGAAAATAATGACATCATGAATATTAATGAATTTTAAATAAAATCAAGTGAATACAGTAAAACCCTTCTAATGCGACCACTTAATGAACATACATGACTGTCTTTATAAGCAGGTGGTTGCTTAATGCAGGACGAAAGTTATGCAGAAATAGGAGCTTTCTGCATAAATTTCGTCCTGCATTAAGGTACCACCTACTGCCTTTGCCACTGTGAAATAGGCCTCTTTTTGGTGGTCGCATTAGAGGGATGTTACTGTACAAAACATTACCGGCCATTGTAGAATTTATATTTCATCATAAGCAAACAGAGAAGACGACTCGTACAGGATCTACTCTGTTCACAATGGAGTTAACAGACGTCTATACAATGTATCAGGTAACGAGTTAAAGTCCCAAATAAATATGCATGTATGCAATAAGGGATGTATGAATATTCATATTGATTAGGTGAATTCTATAAACAAGGGAATTGTGACCAATGTGTAAACTGTAAACTCGGATGTTTGTTATTCTATGAGCAATTAAAGCAACTCCATGATCGGATAAGACCAAAGGAGCAGTCTGGTCTGGATAAAGTACGCTTACACAGGCATTAACCATTTCCTTCATATAAACACGTTTTCAGGCATCTGCACAAAGTAGATCCAGATCTATAGGAGACGTCTGATCAGGGTTTGCTCTGTTTCTTTACTTTCTAAAATGGCTACAGTGTTCCACCTTCCGTATTTCATTTTAATTATTTTGTCCAGGAATATTCAGTAGGTATTGAAATTTGGAAAGAACAGGGAAAGGGTTAAAATGCAAATATAAAAGTAAAGTGATAAAACCGACCTAGTAATCGTATCAGTTTATTGGGTTTTGTGTGTTTCGTTTATGCTATTACAATTACGCCAGCATCACAAAATACACATATACATGTAGAAACATTGTATATTCGTAAATAACATGTTAAGCTGACAAAATACCTGAATCTGAGAATGGACAGTGTACACTAAAAACTATCTAAACCGGACTTTAAAACTAGTCTCTAACCTTTTCCTTCATATTAACGTGTTTTCACGCATTTGCAAACAGAGTAGACCCAGATCAGACGACTCCTACAGGAGCCGTCTGATCAGGGTCTGCCCTGTTTGCTAATGCAATTTGAAAGATATGCTTCTTTACTCTCTAAAATGACCATAATGTTCCACCTTTCATATTTCGTTGTAATCATATTTCCCAGGAACATTCAATAGGTATTGAAAATTGAAATAAACATAAAACTTGGAAAGGTTTAAGTCAAATGTGAGTTTTAATGCAAGACGTTCGCTCTTCTTTAAACAGGTCTGAATTTTTCTTTACTCAAAGTCCGGTTTTACCGCAATAATCTCAAAAAGCATTTTCTATCCCTCATTAACCCGACAAACAGTTTGAAAACAGGACTACTCCTTGTCTCGTATTCGTTCAAAATATTTGCAAACGTTATCAACAAGCTTGCTGAAGGTTCGAATATCTTCAATGATATGTTGAAATATCTTTAACTGTATGCTGAAATACCTTCAATAATAAATTGAAATATCAATTATCGGTCTGTGTTGAAATAATTTCAATAATATGTTGAACTAAGTTCAATAATATGTTTGAGATATGTTGAAATATCTTCAATATTTTGTTGGAGATATTTTGAAATATCTTCAGTAATATGTTGAATTATCCCGAACACTAGGTTAAAATGTCTTCAGTAATATATATACTTTGGACGTTACAAACTGTATTATGTGTGAGATGGTTGTCTGCGGTCTGTATAATGTTACATTGTTTTTGCATTTATAGTTTATTATTAAAGGTCAACGTATGTGAGCAAAAGACAGTTATCTTCCTTCTTTTGGCTCCTGTGTTCCTTTAATACGGTAAAAGCTCTCTACTGGACTTAACATTTAGTATAATTATCGGTCTTGGAGACAAGTGGCAGCTTAATGAAGGATGAAAGTCACACAGAAAGAGCTTTCTGTATGACTTTCACCCTGCATTAAGTAGCCACTTGCCTAAATTTGTTCAAATTCTTGTCTACTAGAATTCTTGTTTGGAGAGGTTTTACTGTATTTCTTTTTCAGTTAATATATGTACAAGCTATAAAACATTTACTGCATGACTTCATGAGTATTCATTTACTAGCTATTGTAAAGACCAATGACCACAGGAATATACATGTATGAACATGGCAGACACTGTATAATCAGATCTGTAGTATTTCATCATCAGAGCAGACCCTGACCAGGGTCTCCTACAGTAGTCGTCAGAACTGGTTCTTCTTTGTTTGCAAAAGCTTTAAAAGGTATACATGTACAAATTTATACGGAACTAATGGTAAAATTATTTCTGATTGAATACTTATTTTGTGCTTTTCGATTAGGAATCAATATAATTATTAAAATATTAGTCCTTTCCCTTTCGTTTTGAAATAATGGTTTTCATATTTAACCCTCGCTTGCTGATTTTTAAAATACATTTCTCCTTCTTTACCAATGCCCTTTGTATAATTACATATATCACCGTGACCTTGACCTTTGACCGACTGACCGTAAAATCAATTGGAGCAATTCACTAGCCATGACCAACCTTCCTACTAAGTATTGAGACCGTACACCTAATATTTATCAAGTTATTCAGCGGACAAGAGCTTTGAGTTGAAGGTCACGGTGAGCTTAACCTTTGACCGACTGACCTCAAAATCAATAGGGGTCATCTACTGGCCATGACCAACCTTCCTCCTAAGTTTGAAGACAGCTCAACTAATACTTAATACGTTATTGAGCGGACAAACATTTTTAATTGAAGGTCACGGTGACCTTGACCTTTGACCGACTGACCTAAAAATCAATAGGGGTCATCTACTAGCCATGACAAACCTTCCTACTACGTATAAAGACAGCACACCCAATAGATGTCAAGTTATTGAGCGAACACATGTGTGGCTAACGGACGGACAGACGGACGGACGGACAAACGGACGGACAGAATGACAGACGGACGGACGGACAGACAGACGGACAAGCGCCACACCATAATACGACCGAAGTTACATTCGGGCGTACATGTATATAAACCGACACCCATTGTACAAAAACAGCTATAACTTTGTCAGTTTTTAAGATAGAATCATAATTCTTTCAAATTTGTAAATCAGAAAGATGACATTTTCTAAAAATGAATAAATATCAAAATCGATTTTTTTGTCATTTAGGTTGGTTTTCCGGCATAACGGCTCATATTATTCCATAAGAAAACAGAGCAGACCCTGATCAGACGCTCCCATGAGAAATGTTTCATCTTGATCTACTCTGTATGCAAATTCGTCAATATGCTTCTCTATCAGGTAGTGGGTTAAATGCGTTAGCTCATGTGTACAGAAGCCATCCATTTAGTGATGAATGTTTAAAATTACTTTCATAAGGGACGTAATTAGTACTAAATATGTCAAGCATTCTGTCCTCACACATACTTATTACCTCCCTTATACAAAACAAAACCGCGTAGCATTTAGTAGCCATTGTCATCAATGTGTTGTTGACATTATCAACTCATTCTCTTAATTGAAATTTCTTTCAAGACACTGTTCACATTGCAGAATTTTTCCTCTTTTTTCATGACTTTCAATCTCCATTAAGCTGCCAGCTGTCTGAAAGACTGACACTGATACTAATTTTAACGTCCGGTTTAGAGGAGTTGTACTATATACTATTTGTTGGTATTTGGCTTTCGTCATTATTAATTCTTTACGCTTTTGCAAACGGAGTAGATCCAGACCAAATTGCTTCTGTAAAATTTGTCTGATCAGGATCTGCTCTTTTTATTCATGGAATAAAATGGTTATGATTCTACAGTTTCTGCCATGGCCAAAACTCCATGTGTCCAAATGCTTTTATTGCATTGCATATAGTTAATATATGTATTCCCAATACCATCAAGGTTAAATATTTAGGGCGGTTTGCGAACACGACAGTGCAATGGCTGAAGTATTGGATGTATATATAACGCATATTAAGTGTATCCCAAATTTCCAACCCTCATATTTAAAAACATATTTCGTAGATTAACTTTCAACTCTCATTTTTGAAACACATTTACTTTGGTATAGTATGACCTTATTCAGACGTTTACAGATGAAGAAACTTTTAAATTGGTAAATGGTTATTCACCACCATTGATGAGAAGGTACTGAAATATGGTTCATTGTTTTCAGTAGTGCTCTATTCATGACACTATCTGGATACCGGCCAGTTGAATTCTTGATTAGCGAACCCATGCTTGGCATGCTATATAGTACAGTAGACAATTGTGTCAACCATGTACTTTCCCCATGACATGCTCAACACACGGGATCTGCCACTTCACACACAAGTGATTTTCCAATCTATTATACGTCCATGTAAACTTTATATTACATTATAATGATTGTTGTTATACCTGAGACCTGTTCAGGAGTGTGGGCGCTCGATGTCACTTCGAGCGCTTGGACTCTGAACGAGGGCGCCCGCCTAGTGCCAGCTAGCGCAAGCTAGCCTACTCGCGAGGTGTATCGCTTTGACATTCGCTTGTGTTTCCAAGATGGCTACCAACACGGTAACAGAAGCAACCGACTGGAAGAAAACAATCGTAATCATCAAACTGATGCTCTAGAACCCGACCGCAGAACAAAAATGCACTTGATTTAAAAGAAAGGGCGCTCGATCGCGTTCAGCAGTGATACTTTTGCTCGGACAAGCGCTCACCAAGTGCCCGCGCTCCTGAACAGGCCTCTGATTTGTACATGCTATTGTAATGTTCTCATTTTCAACACTGAATGTGTAGAATAGAATAGCCTATTAGTGTTTAACTATAGAGTTAACTAAGTATGAAATGCTTACATCTCCTGACCACCAGATTCCTCCAGGAGCCCTCTGATATGGTCTACACTGGTTGCATGTGTATGCATATCCCGCATGCAAAGGGTTACATGTAACTTTCCATAGGCACGTGTGTGGCAGTTTTGCATAATTTCCGATTTTGACTCGTGACTAAGCATTAGCATTTCAGCCATGTGGCTAGACTTTTCCACAATAATATATTCATCTCATTCGGCACGAGGTCCCGGTGCAATACCTAGCAAATCCACTCAAACCATGTTAGTGTTTGAGTGTATATTGAATTTCGTAGATTCAAAGCGCCCATTGATCCAAATCGGCACTGTCATGTAGAAAAAACAAAGCGGATACAAACTGCTCTAAATATTTTATTTACAGTCGGTATTGTATATACATGTAACAGTATTTACACTAACCATGAAAAACATTCAACCCATATGGTCACATACGGAAACATATAATCTATACTGCTGAGTTACTTTAAGTTCTAAAATCATCAGATAATGTTAAATTTCTGTGACGTCAGTCCTATCTTACTGCCACAACGTTTCGAATAATTCCCATTTTCACATGGCACGCATGTAGTATTACATGTAAGCATTTAATAAGCATTGCAATGGATAGAATGTTCAATTCCACATTACTCCCCTCATAAATATGCATATGAGAAATAATAAATGTACATGTATAAATATTTTTCAGCCGAATTTCATAATGGCCTTATGTATAACGGATGTTTTTACTTATATCATAAGCAAACAGTACAGACCTTGATCAGACAGCTCCTCCAGGAGCCGTCTAATCGTGGTATTCTCTGTGTGCAAGAGCGTCAAGCGGCGTCATTATGAGGGGACAAGGTTAAAGTGAGCAATTAAACAAGGTCCAAATCATACTTTACCAAACTAACTGAAATGAACTATAGAGAATTGAAATGTTTAACTTGTATTGTGCTGATTAAATCTAGGCTGTTCCATGCTTCCTACTTAATCCTCTACTCTATGAATGTTCAGGAAAGAAAGTACAGTAAACCCTCTCTATAACGGCCGCTAAATTGTGTTAATTAGTTGGTATTTAGGGCAGGTGGATGCTTAAAGCAAGGTGAAAGTAAAACAGAACGCTCCTATAGGAGTGTTCTGTTTTACTTTCACATTGCTTTAAGCATCCACCTGCCTTTAACACAAAATAATTGATTTAATTTAGTGTCCGTTATAGAGAGGTTTTACTGTAATGACAACGTGAATATTGACTCACTGGATGTTTATAATGGCACTATGAATAAAATAATTCCTTATATGACAGAACCTGTAGAATCCTATATCTATATTTCATCAAAAGCAAATAGAGCAGACTTTGAACAGACAGCTCCTATAGGAACCGTCTGATCTGGGTCCACTCTGTTTGCAAAAGCATAGAAAGTAGTATTTATGGAGTACATGGTTAACAGCATACATGTATAATTCATAACATGTACAAGTACCGGATACCGATTCATGTAAATATATATTAGCTTATCTGCTTTGAATAATGGCAAATGAACAGGTGACCATTTGGTCATGACACACACTTTATAATGATGTTTTACAAGTCACAGCAAATCATATAGGAGCCGTCTGATACGGGTCTATCATGTTTGCAAAGGAATTTAAAACGCGTGTCTACAACTATGCAATTTGTGGGTCGAAACGTATAGTTCCTTGCTGAGACGCCGAGATGCTCGGCTACACATCTGAATCCAAATTATTTATATACTGACAATAAAAAAGTTATTAAGTGAAATATAATACAGCCGTGTAAATGTTCATTGTCAGTTGATTTTGCGACCATTGTCATTCAGTCACGTGACGTTAGACATATTCACCCTTTACACTCTTTGCACTCTTCCGACTCCTTGCACCCTTCCGACCCTTCCGACGCTTGGCACCCTTCACATCTTTTACACGCTTTTCATCTCGATCCTTCCATATTAGACATGCGAATATGATTAACAGGATCTGAAATATATAAGAAATAGCCTGACAGTATCTGAGGTCAAGATAAGATGTCTAAATAAAAAGGGTTTCAAGAATGCACTTTTTATAGCCGCTTAAGACAGCCTCTATAGAAATAAACGCTGAAGCATAAAATATACCACTATATAACGTTCACTCAAATGAATTAATGTTGTCTTTCATTCAGGTGGTAAATGTACAAATTACAGCTTAATGCTCGGCGAATTGTATATAAAAGGCTTCATTAAGTCTGATGCCATTAGCTATGAAAAGTGAATACCACTTAAGCCGGTGCTAGAGTGCGTGTGTAGTGTTACTTTTAATAACTACATGTACTCATGAATAGACTCAATAAATCCGGCTCTGCAATGTTCTCTTTCTGCATTGCTGCTTTTGCTTTCGACGGTTCTCCTATTATCAGAATATTATTATTATTATACAATGTACATGTACCACATTTATATAGCGTTCTTTTCACACAGGATATGTGCGTTCAAAAGCGCTTCACATAGATACATTTTATATACAAAACAGGGTATATTCAATGTGTAATTATAGAACATTTGCATATATAGAATATATGCACTTCACACCAGCGGGTGTTAAGTGCTTGTGTGGGGCGATCCATACTTCATTCGCAGTGTTGTTATAGTTTCTAGTCCTTCGAGATCATTAGTTTCGATGTTATTAGCTATGGCATTTAAATATCGTTTATGTCGGTGTTAGTGGGCGCGAGCTAATAACTGTTCCTGAACAGACTCAATAAAACCGAGTCTTCAATTCTCTCTTTTTGCATTGCCGTTTGTGCTTTCGAAGGATCTCCTACTACTGTATCAGAATGTATCAGCAGGCGTGTATGCATTATTTGAAATGTTACCAAACACCTGCTTTAAAGTGATAGTGGTTCGCTTTAAAGTGAAAGTGGTTCGAAAAAATTACATAAAGCATTTGTGTACAGTAAAACCTGTCAATAACGGCCACTAAATTACATCAAGTAGTTTGTGTTAAAGGCATGTGGTTGCTTAAAGCAAGGTGAAAGTAAAACAGAACGCTCCTACACGCTGCCCCAAATACCAACCAACTAACACAATTTAGTGGCCGTATTAGAGAGGTTTTACTGTATATGCTGAAAAGAAGTATAACGCAAAAAAAACCAATCGAATAAACGCTGAAGAAGACAAAACTTTCATGTGTTTGATATCGAAGAGCCGATGTTATTCGGCAATGTATTAGTATTTATTCGGGTTGCGTTTTAGTTTCGTTAACTGTTCGACAAAAGTCGATAATATTTTGTTGTAGAATAGAAATTATGAGTATCGATGACAACAGTTTATTTTGTATCACATGCAGGAGCGTTTTTCGATATACATGTAAGTTCAATTTGACAATCTTCATAATAATGATAGAACATAACATATACCAAGCTGTATTATTGAAAATATGCGTTTGTTGTAGGGACAGTCACTTTAATAGAGGTTACTGAATGCTTATTCATTCTAGTGGTCGATTTAGGCAGATTCTGCTGTGAGTAGATTAGGGTTGAAAAGAGAACACTGATGAAAACAAGACAAAAATAATAAAAACAACAACAAAACAAAAACAAACAAACAGACAAACATGACAATCTGTGCTTACCATTATTCGTTTCACTCTGCACTACAAGACTATTCATGTAAGAAATAATAACATCGCGGAGATTAATTCGATGTTTTTATAATGTCATACCACACAAGCATTTGTAACCAAGTCAGTACTGTAACACCATATCTATATAGTTCACCAAGCAAACAGATCAGACGCTGATCAGACGGTTCCTACAGGAGCCGTCTGATCTGGATATAGTCTGTCTGCAAATGCTTTAACCCTTTCCTCCATAAATACTCCTTTCTACGCCTTTGCAAACATAGTAGACCCAGATCAGACGGCTCCTATAGGAACCGTCTGATCAGGGTCTGCTCTGTTTGCTTATGCTATGATACAGATATGATTCTAAAGTTTCTACTATGGCCAAACATGTCTTTGTACACGTGCTATTATAACAATTAATCGTGGTGTCTGTCACTATTTTTTACATAAATATTCATGTAGCAAAGGTTAAACGGCGAATCTATGAGGAAAGGGTTAAACGTGGCGAAAGACACATATATGGAAGAAGTACATGTTTCTACAGCTTTCTTTGTTTTAAACAGTACATAGGGTTAATATTTTTTTATTCGCTTTAACACTTTATTTCATAAAATCGCCTTTCTACCTTAACCCTTCGCTTGCTATTCACGTCAATATACCTACCTGTAAATAGTGAAGACCCAGATGAGACAGCTCCTGCAGGAGCTGTCTCATCAGGGTCTGCACTATTTACAAGTTGATTGTGCAACCAGTGCACTCCACAGCAGTGATTGCACAGCGAAATACTTGTACACAGTGACGATATATGTAATTATACAACAGGGCATGGGTAAAGAAGGAGAAATGTATTTCAAAATGCAGCAAGCGAATGGTTAACAAACAGAGTAGACGTAGATATGACAGTTCCCATAGGAGCCGCCATATCTGGGTCTATTCTGTTTGTTTATAAATTAATATATTTAATTCTATAGTGTCTGTCATGGCAACACATATTATGTTTATGTGCAATCATAATAAATAATCTAATAACTATCCATGATGTACATATTTCTTCAATCAATATTCACGGAGAAAAGGGTTCATTTATCATATGGATGATCATGTAAGAAATAATGATGTTTTATGAATATTAATGTTATTGTGGCATTATTCCATGAGCAAACATTGCAGACTCTGACCATATGGTCACACAGGATATTTCTGATCTTGGTCTACTCCTTTTGCATATGCATTAACAGCGGTATATGTGGAGTAAATGGCTGAAATAGCTATAGTGTAATGACATACCTGAAGGGCGATTGCAAAACAGATTCCTAAAAGAAAGTATAGCTTGTTATCTTCTATGGTGGTCTCCCACACCTTGTCGAGGCACCCCTGTATTTAAAACAAAACAAATACAGTACATGTCTGTCTGAAGTGGTCATCGAAAGAAGTCTAATCATAGGTATGTAATGCAGGTGGTAACTTAATGCAGATCAAACGCTTCTGCATTACGCTTACACTGTATTAAGCAACCACCTGCTCTATAAGATTCCAACATTTGTTGAATAAAACAGAATGTCCGCTTGGGACATGTTCTACTGTATGCACCATTACACTGCTAAGCCTGACATGACTGGTATTTTCAAACAGTTTGGATCCAGATGAGACGCCTAATACATGTAACTCGGCCTCTCATCATGGTCCAAGCTGTGTGGCACCAGGTGAAACTTGTAACAGATACGAGTTGAAGCAGAAATCAGTTTATATATGTTAAGAGGTAAATAACCCATTCCCTCATACTGACGACTTTTGACGATACTGTAAAAGTCACGTTGTGAAACCATTGTGATAAATAGAGCATTTGCTCCTATAGGAGCAAATGCTCTATTTTTCACAATGGTTTCACACTACAAATTTCTAAACTTTTCCTTTTCTCTGGTTAATGCTCCTTTTCGGTATACATGTATTTATTCAAAGAGGTTGTACAGTGGTAAATACGCTATTCCTACCCATTTACCAGTTTTTCTACGCGTAAGAAACGGGTAGTGAACGGTTAACGAACGGTTAACGAACGGTTACGCGATAAACGGTTTACACGCGTTAAACGCGTAAAGAAACGATTATACCAGAGAAGTTGCGGTAGGTGCATAAGTTTTCCGTTTCATGCGGATATTTCGGATCTTATCGATGATAGCCGTTTTCAAAAAAGTCCGAATGAAACGGGTTAGCCAAAATAAGAATCGATTCGTCACTCAACGAACGTTTAGCGGTTAAATCCCGGCTAGTGTCGACGATTTGCTCATTTAGGTAATGATATGTTCTTAAATTTTGTTTGTACAAAGCTATAATATCAGATATCCACTGTATATCAAACAAATGGATTGAAGAATTAGTTCTTTTTGATTAGGTTTCTACATTTCAGATAAAAAACTGTCACAAAGTAAATCACCAAATTTGGGATCTAGAATGAATAAACCTACTACAGAATTCAGATCTATTCTATTTCTTAACCTTTTTCCATTTGAATATTTCTGTCAGAAAAAAATGGCATCATGAGTATTTATTAGATCTTGCTGAATTTAACAACGGTATAAGTGCACACGCCTTTTTGATATTTGTAGAAAAAATAGTCAGATCTATTATTTTATAATTTCATAATCAGAGTGGGCCCTGATCCGACGGCTCCTAGAAGATCCTTCATGTCTAGGTTTACTCTGTTCGCAAAGGCGTTAGGGTGTTATATCCATGTGTATGTAATGGGATAAGCAAATAGTGCAGACCCAAGATCAAACGGCTTCAACGCGAGCAATCTGATCTGAACCTATTACGTTTTCAAAGGTGTTTTCATCATTATGAGGTAGATCTAAAACGTTTTAAACAAATAAGCATAATTCATGCTCTAATATAACTATGAAAACGTTCTTATTATTTTGTTACTTTGTGAAGATTAAACCTTTGTATGCCGAAATTTAAAAGTGGAATGGCCCATCATTGTTTAACTGTATATTCCATTCATTATTACCAGGCTTAAATTTGCTAGATTATTTTTAATCAGGCCTATGAAAATACTAGTGAAGATCCTGATCAACACCCTGATTTTGGAGCTATATTGTCTGTGTTTACACTGCTTTCAAATGTCAGTACTTTTGTTCCCCGCATTCAAATATTTAAAATAAACTAACTATATAATTGTTATGAATGCATGAAAATAAATTGTCTTAGTTGAAGACTTTATTATTTACCCAGCCTAAATATACTATCAAAGCTGCCAGATGGTCAGTAAATCCCTTAGCTATTTTCTCAGCAGGGGACAATGGTCTTGACAGTGATCACACCACTGCTTTCTTATCAACAAAGTTACGAACTATTACGTAACAGAAATACCAAATAATGTGCCCAATGATCTAAAAGTATGATTTGTTATCTTCTCCAAAAATACAAGAAAACTATGTTTTGAATAATTGTAGATCTATGGCTCAGCACAAAGTTAAATCCAAACGTTTTAGACCAATTTAAAATTTAGATTAATATAAATTCTACTTTTAAAGATAGTTTAGATTGATATGATCTAGATCTATTGTAAAATACTTCTACTATATCTGCTACGGTACTGTACGTACAGTAGCAAAAAGACATTTTACAACACATAGATGAACGCAATGAGACTGTAGATCTATATTTTAATATAGATCTAGATCTAGCTAGATCTTATGGAAATGAAGTGAGAATTAAAAGTTTAAATACTGTTGATCTTAATTTTACATATCAGGAGTGTCCAACAGGTAAATGAGAAAGGCCATATCAAGGATTACCCCCCTTTCGTCCATGATTACTCCCCTTTCATCCGGGCTCTTAAACGTTTAGGAAACGCGTTAAGTAACGCGTAAACAAACGGTTAGAAACCCGTTTAACGAAACGGCTAAGAAACGGGTAACGAACGGTTAGGTAACGCGTAAGAAACGCGTTAAGTGGGTAGGAATAGCGTATTTACCACTGTATCTACAAATAGCCTATGAGGTAATGGGTTAACAGTCAGTGTCCTGACAGTTCGTCCATCTCTGTGGTTACATTTTAACCCTTCTCTTGCTGAATTTTAAAATACATTTCTCCTTCTTTACCCATGCCCTGTTGTATAATTACATATATCTTCACTGTGTACAAGTATATCGCTGTTAAATCACTGCTGTGGAGTGTATTGGTTGCACAATCAACTTGTAAATAGTGCAGACCCTGATGAGACAGCTCCTGCAGGAGCTGTCTCATCTGGGTCTTCACTATTTACAGGTAGGTATATTGACGTGAGTAGCAAGCGAAGGGTTAAGGTTTATTTTTACTCTTTCCCTGTAAAATATTCATGTAAGCAATAATGACATCGTGAATATTTATTAGCTTATTTTTCATAATGGCAAATATTCATAGGATTGTTTGGCCCGTACTCAAATACTAAACTCGTCATTTCGTCACCAACACTATGTTGCTACCTTGTTTTAGAACCGTTTCTTCGAGACGATTCTAAGGAATGGTCACAAGATAGGGTTTGGTGGAGAAATAAAGGAGTTACTCTTGAAAATGTTTTAATTTACGCATCTTATTTGGATCTCTGTTTTGAATTTGAGTTTGAATGAGTTTACCTAATATCATACGGAGGTAAAGGATCAAATGATATACATGTATATTATTCAAATTTGGGTTCGGGGCATTCTTTATTTACTTCTGTTATGCTAAGCTACAGAGCGGATGTCAATCAGATTGGATAATGCTGACATGCCGAATTACTCGGCGTCACATCTGGATCAAAACTGGTCGCAAATGCAGGTGGGGTCGCTCTTAGTCGGATAGGAATCATATCACTATTGAAATATTGCTTCAATTCAGTGCATATCGCGCCCTGTAGACTATGACCTTTAAGTAGTTCATAAAATCATAAACAAACAGAACATACCCTGATCAGACAGGTCCAGCAGGAACTGTCTGATCTGAGTCTGCACTGCTTGCAGGTCACAGTTTGAATTTGTTATAAGATATGAACGACAGAAATAGGATTCTACGGTCTCCTTTCACCAAACACCTTTCTATGGAATTTATTAACCCATTACCTAATAAGTTATTTTAGATACAGCCTCTTTGAATAAATCTACCGAAAAGGAGCATTTACAAGCAAAAGGGTAAATTTTAGAATTGTGTAGTTTTTAAACCATTGTGATAAACAGACCATTTGCTCTTATGGAACAAATTCTTTATTTATCACAATGGTTTCAAAAGGTGACTTTTAAAGAGGTGTCAAGGCGTCGTCATAGATTAACTAATTGAGATACATCTAAAAAGGTACAACAGAAAAAACTACAAACCTTATTGTAGTTACTGTTGTCAGCAACCTCTGAAATGGCGTCGTAACTCGTGTCAGATGTGTCCCCCGCACACTGCTTCCTACCGTTGGAATCCTGGGGGAGGGACTTACAACAGCCTACGGGCGTCAGGTATGTTCCATCAGCAAACCAATGGGGCTGGCCTTTGAAATCTTGATAATCCTTTACACCACAACAGTCGTACTACAGAATAGGGAGACAAAAGCTACAGTCGTTATTCAACATTTAAACTCATACATACGTGTATATATTGCACAGATACGTTCGTATTCTGTAAAACCCCTTTAAATCGGAATTCTGGTAGAGAATAATTTAGATACTTTTAGGCAAGTGGATGCTTAATGCATGGTGAAAGTCTTGCAGAAATCTCTGAATGGAGCTTTCTGCATGACTTTCACCCTGTATTAAGCTACCACCTGTCTCCAGGTTCGATATTTGTACTAAATCGAACGTCCGATTTCGAGGAGTTTTACTATAATTGTCATTTAGAATTTAAACCCATACATACATGTATATTATACACAGATACGTTCGTATACATTATAATCGTCAATTAGAATTTAAACCCATACATGCATGTTTATATTACACAGATACGTTCGAATACAATATAATAGTCATTTACACTTTAAGCTCGTACAGACATAGAGGATCTTACATGAGTGGTCATTACAACTTGTTTTTATGAAAAGAGTTTACTATAGTAATAATGTCCGCAAAAGACACGTTCTACTGTAAACAATATTGACATCGAACATATTTCTTACTTGAACACGAGGATTGTGTTTGACAGAACTGTAGACTCAGATCTATACCATTCTGTTTACACACCAGATTCATCTGGTCTGATTGTTTTATTTCTATTTGCAAATGTGTGAAAATGCGCAAAAAGGCATTAATATCAGGTACATGTACATGTAAATCCAGATAAGATTCATAAATTAAAACATTTTGATGAATAACTTCTTATATCACCTTTAAACCCTGTGCTGTGACCATTCTTTAGAATCGTCCCTTCGAGACGATTCTAAAGAAAGGTCAGAACACCGGGGCTGGTGGAGAAATTATGAGTTTAGTATTTGAGTACGAACATTTATCTGTTGCGCTGGTAAAAGTATACCTTGCCAATGTCATAAGGTTTATTATTAAATTCATATAGGGGAGATAACTGTTACGTTGTTATAACAAATGAACAATGAGTTATATGTGTACTCACCTTCCGCATGGCCCAGTTCCATCCAATACTGGTCCCCGTGCTCCCGTTGATGCCTTGAAATTCATTCAGACTGCCCTTCATAGGGATTTCTATGCTACTTTTTACCTAAAAAAGATAAATCACTGTTGGCGTGTCATAACAATAACATGGGCCCGTCTTTCTAAAGAACAAATTATCGTAAATTTTACCATGCGACGATCGCACTTGGATGTTGGAACGTACGATACAGTAAAACCCTTCTAAACCGGACGTTCAATTTAGTAAAAATATCGGTATTGGAGAAAGGTTGCAACTTAATGCAGGGTGGAAGCCGTGCAGAAAACTCCTCTAGGAGCTTTCTGCATTGCTTTCACCTTGCATTAAATAGTCAACTGCCTAAAAGTATGTAAATTCTTATCTACTAGAATTCCGATTTAGAGGAGATTTACTGTACTTTCTGTCCTTTGATTATAGCCTACGTTGCTGTACTCTTGAGTCTTCGATAATATCCACTGTCCGAGAAGTAACGGTTATCGTACATTAACATGACTGTTTTAACCCTTTTCCTGTTCTATTTTTATTCCAAATTTCAATACCTACTGAATAGTTATGGACAAACTAATTATAATGAAATATGGAAAGTTAAACATTGTAGCCATTTAGAAACTAGAAAAACAGGTGTATCAAATTCCATTCGCAGACGGAGCAGCGGCAGATTAGAATTTTAGCAGGCATCTGTTTGTCTGCACGATAACTGGGGATAATTTGATGATTTTGCTTTTGATTTGATTTTGTCTGTACATACCATATCCGGATATCCGTATATCAATACTGCGACTGCACTTTGGACAATAACAAGGATAATGAGGATTATTGCGTACTGAAAAATAAAATGACATAAACTTTAAATTAAGAACGACTATGATAATAACAAGAGGGTCAGAATGGCCCTGACATCGCTCACCAGACAATCAGAGGAGAAGATTTTCAAAGATTTCACTATATGTTTCTATAGAAAATTAGCCGGCCCTGGGGTGGGGTCAATTTTAATTCAGAAAGAATAAATTATTCTATACTAATGTTCAAAATTTCAGATATTTTCATTACATCTTCACGAGTTCATATTATTATTCATATCTAATCTTAAGATTGATGTACTTTTAACCCTTCCCCTGTTCTATGTTTATTCAAAATTTCAATACCTAGTGAATATTCATGGACAAAAAGTGGGACAGTGTAGCCATTTTAGAAAGTAAAGAAACATATTTCAAATTCCATTGACAAACAGATCAGACTCTGATCAGACAGCTGCTATAGTAGCCGTCTGATTTAGGTCTGTTCTGTTTGCAAATGCATGAAAAGGCATTTATATGAGGGAAAGGCTTAATTAAGTAAACATATTATAAGTACATGTATATTGTACACAAAATGAAAATAATTTAATGCAATTTGCACTATATTACTCATAAGCAAATAGAGCAGATTGATCAGATGGCTACTGCATGAGCCATCTGATCTGGGTCTACTCTGTTTGCAAATGTGTAGAAATACATATTTATGGAGTAAAGGGTTAATTGTTCTATTTACATGTCAGATCTATTTTGCAACTGCCATTATCCAGAAGTGAGGCAATTCAGTTGTAATCAAAAAGTGGGAAAGAGAGATAACCTACCTTTTATGTATGCTAAAAATAGCCAGCTAAAAATAGACACTGCTCTCCAAGATGCAATAGAACACTTGAATTTGTATTAAGCAGATACAGTTATAGGCTCTATATTGATAGCTGGCAGCTTAATGCAGGGCATAGATATGGAAAAAAGCTTTAAGAGCTTTCTGCATTTTGAGAATTATCCACACAGTTTTCTCAATCTAAAATGAGTGTGTGTAATTTGTCTAAACACAATTTCTACTCTACTGATCAGGCTAAGGGTGATTACCAATACACTCTGACACACTGGCTAGTCCTATCAGTACTGGCTTATCTCTGAAATGTGGGAACACCTCTAACCTGTAGTTTCTGATGTGAAGAAGTCTATATACACAGGACAGGGCCAATTTTAACCTCAGAACTATGATATTAACAAAACTGATAAAGGTATGCTAAGTAAATCTATACAACAAATATTTAAGCTCTGGGACATGTAGTTTTGACAAGAAGAGTTTCAAAGTTTTTCCTATTCATGTATAGTGATCCCATGGGCTGTTTAAGCAGTCAGCTACAAAAAACTGGCAATCCCTGGGGTGGGGCCAATTTTGACCCTAGGGGCATAATTTATATAACTTTTGTAGAGGACCTGAAGTTTAAGCTATGTGCCAAATATGAAAGCTGAGAACCTTCTAGTTTGAGAAGAGAAGACTTTCAAAGTTTTCACTATATGTTTTTATTGAAAACTGAAAACCCCTGGGGCAGGGCCAATTTTGACCCCAGGGGAATAATTTATATACCTTTTGTAGAGGACCTACAGATGATGCTATGTACCAAAGATGAAAGCTGAGAACCCTGTAGATTCAGAGGAGAAGATTTAAAAGTTTGAAATTGTTGACGCCCGACGACGGACGACGGACGACGGACGACGGACGACGCACGACGGACGACGACGGACGACGGACATCAGGCGATCAGAAAAGCTCAACCTGAGCACAAAAGTGCTCTGGTGAGCTAAAAATAACTAAACAGGATGTCGGTTCCTCTAAATTATGCTGAAACCTTTACTCCATAAATACGCCTGTCTACACCTTTGCAAACAGAGTAGACCCAGATCAGACGACCCCTGTAGGAGCCGTCTGATCAGGGTCTGCTCTGTTTGCTTATGAAATAATATAGATATGATTATACAGTCTCTGCCGGGACCTAGACTTCCTGTTTTCAAGTGTCATTATAGAATATAAATTATAAACTAATTATTAATTAACATGCAAGACTTCATTATTTCACACATTAATATTCATGGAGGAACGGGTTAAATGATCTTATTGAGTTGTGAGACTGCTATAAACATGCTTATGAATCAAATTAACGATGTATTTATATAGAAATAAATATCCCATGTTTAAATTGTGTATGATAAATGGATTCTACAATTAAACACTGATTGGCCGTTTCGTTTAAACCCGTACAGTGCGGGACACGACTAACTAATGTCCTTTGCAAACAGTGCAAACTCCTAGAGAAACCCTCTCACCAGGACCTGTTTGAATTTTTGGAATAGTCTATTTAAAAGGGTGAGGGTTTATACCTTGGTCACGCATTTTGGTACCTTTGCAAAAGGAGTACACACAGATCAGATGGTTCCTACATAAGTTGGATTAGGATCTGCTCTGTTTTCTTATGAAATAACGCGGATCTATTCCTACAGTACAGGCCTTGTTCATATCATTATAAAATTCAGCCAATAAATATGCATACAGTCATTATCTCTAACATTTATATTCATAGAGTGAATGGTAATCCATAGCCCACCAGTCACAACTATAGTTACATTTTCAAATAGTGTAGACCCAGATGAGAGAGTAGGAGCTCTCTCGTCTGGGTCTGCACTGTTTGCCACGGAAATCCCATTCCTGCATACACTATGATTTGGCCTAGGAAAATAATTTTAATATATCCTTATATTTTTGTAAATATTTGCCTAATTGATATTCAAAGAAGGCAGAGTAATAAAAAACATATGGTTGGCTAAGGGTTAAGAGGATGTTTTGTGTCATTTGCACCATACAGATAGTCAAGTTCATACATACCAGAAGCATAACGAGCTTGAAGCCATAGCAAGAGCCGCAGCAACCAAGGAAGGAGACAAACAGAAGGAACATCCCGGCAAGGATCAGACACAAACAGAAATTGCTGACCATGTCACCGAGGTCAAAGTTGTCCGTGTCTAGTTCAGTCCCTAATGAATGGAAGATTAACATATGTATTAAACTGTAGTCACTTTGATACTCTATACGAATATACAAATAGTTTGGTATCAACAATGTTCATTGTGAGAATTCAGTATAACCTGTCTTAGGCGGCCATCAAAAAGGGGTTCAATTAGGGTCTCTAAGGTAGGTGGTCTCTTAATGCAGGTAAAAAGTAAGATTCCTATTGGAGCTTTCTGCATTACTTTTGCCATGCATGATCAATTGAATAACCACCCGCTTTTTACGACCAGTTTAATAAATAAATGACCGCTTGAGACAAGTTCTACTGCGAGTGCTTGGTGTCTGTCATCTAATATTCTAGTAGAAAGTGGACACCATACATACAATAATGACGTTTAAGTATTAGTATTAGTGAGTTAAGGTAGAGAGCTCTAAATGAGAGCTCCAACTGCCAGACTGAGAGCTTTAACAGAGATATTTTAGTTTTATAAAGTTTGTATTCTGATGACACTCCGACCTACTCGGTGTCCAGTTTTTTATCCAAACTGTTTTCAGTAAATTTCAGATCAGTCAGTGCAGCAATCCCATGAATCGTGGCGGCGAAATAGTTCAGACAAATATTTTAACAACATTTGTTTTGCTCAATCAATCAGTCAGTCAGTCAATCAATCAATCAATCAATCAATCAATCAATCAATCAATATCAGTCAGTCAGTCAATCAATCAATCAATCAATCAATCAATCAATCAGCCACTCAATCAGCCACTCAATCAGTCAATCAATCAATCAATTGATGATATGTATACAAGGAGTAGTCATTTTGATACCCTTTAAACACTTACAGACCATGTATGGAAATGGCCATATTGATACAATATATGCAGACGAGAATAACATATATATCAAACTGTAGTCATTTCGCTACTCTATACGAATGTACACACATTTTCATATCAACAATATTCATTTTGATAATAATAGAGTAGAACCTGCCTTAAGCGGCCATCAAAAAGAGGTCTAGTTATGGATCTCTTAGGCAGATTTGTAGCTTAATACAGGACAGAAATAATGCAGAAAGCTCCTATATTATTAGTTACATAGTCATGTAGTGACCGGGTACGGGATGATACCTGGTTAGTAAATGTTATACCCGGCGAGGCGAAGCCGAGTCGGGTATAACATTTACTAACCAGGTATCATCCCATACCCGGTCACTACATGACTATGTAACGAATTTACCCCACCGATGACCAGTCTATATTCTATCAGTGCTCAGTTGCTTCTTTTTCTCAATCTCGTCTGCGTCTAAGGAAGCAAAGCGTTAGCAAACTAACGACTGTAATTGTGCCGTGTCAATTCAGCCAAACATCAATTCGGCACAGTCCTAAACAAAATTATAACGGAAAATATCCAATACAAAAATCCGGTATGTATTTAACTTTAAAATGAAATCTAATTTACTCAGTAACCATTTGATGATAAAGAAAAGCAGCCATTACCTCAAGTTTGGGCTCTACGCTGGCAGGGGAAATAACCTAGTTACTGACCGTGTATTGGATTTCAACTGACTGTGTATAGAATTTCTAGTGACCGTGTATAAGTTTTACTCTTCGATCACGTGACAGAATTCAACCACTCACACACACGGATTTCACCAAACAAATATCAGAGATGGGGTAATGCTTTATCCCTGCATTAAGCAACTACCTGCTTTTTAAGTCCCCTGTGTTCAATACATGGATGACCGTGTGATATTCTACTGTATATATAAAGGGATATAATTTGCCACCCTGAAAAACCTTCTTCTCCAGTTTTGGATCATAAGACAAATTCAGCATGATGCAACGCTTACCATAGAGCGAGGAGACCGACTGTTTGATACTGTCCAGCTGACCTTTCACCATTGGCCTGATTATGTCCGTCCCGAATCTTATGGTGAATCCAAGTACAATGATACACATAGACACTAGCTGTAACGAAATGAGTGAGATGGATAATTAACCATCTATTCCATAAATACACCTCTCTACGCCTTTACAAACAGAGTAGACCCAGATCTACAGTATTTCTCATTACCAACATCTATTATGTTCGCATGCAATAATAAAATAATCTGATTATTGATGAGGTCATTAATTCAGACACTGATGTTCATGGAGTAAAGGGTTTTAAAACATGGAGTACATTTTTAACCTATCTGTACCAACCATTTAGTAACTACGGGGGTGTATAAGAGCAGGTGGTTGTTTTATGTGGGATGGAAGTTGTGTAGAAAACTCCCATTCTGTATACTGTTCGTTTTGCATTAATCATTCTGCTGTTTGCTTTTGGCATGATATAGATCCGATTTCACAGTTTTCGTCAAAGCGGACACTCCCCTTGAAAATTTCACATTGTTTAAATCGAGCTAATAAATAATTAGATATTCATTATGTTATTATTTCTTATATGAATATTGTTGGGGAATGGTTAAGCTTTATATAGTTTGCAATTCGTCACACTCAGAACTAAGTTACCTATAACTTCTGATCTGGGTCTATGCTATGTGTAAATGCAATTACATATACTTTATCTCTCTACCCTAACAAGTAAAGAAGCAGGTATAGTAAAGGAGTTCTATATATACCACTAAATACGAAGTCACAGTTGAATAAATTTAGATAAGTTGTAGCTTCATGCAGATCGAAAGTGATGCAGAAAGCTCTCGGTGTCCTATATGAAGCTACACCTGCTTTAAAGAATATGTTTTATTAAGTGGTCGCTTTATACAGGATTCTCTCATAACTAAACTGACAGAGAACACTGATTAATGGCTTGGCCGAACGTACAATAGAACATGTCTTAAGTGGTCATTCATTTAATAAACATAGTAGTCTTAACCCATTACTTCATTACTATTTTAGATACATCCTCTTTGAATATCATTAACTAGAGAAAAGGACAATTTTAGAATGTTGTAGTTTGAAACCATTATTTATCACAATGGTTTCACAAATAGACTTTTACAGAGTCGTCAAAAGTCGTCAATATGAGGGGATGTGTTAAAGAGCAGATGAATGCTTAATGCAGGGCAAAAGTAATGCAAAGAACTCATATAAGAGCTTTCTGCATTATTTTGACCGCATTAAGATATCACATGCCTTACATGCCGATAATTGGATTTCTTTTTGATGGCCGCTTAAGACAGATTCTTACAAATGTGTTTCTTACCACGAAAATTACGCTTGTCACCACAAGAACAAGTCGTCCAGCATATGCGAGGAAACCCATTGTCTAACTATATAGACAAAATAGGTTGTATGGCTTATGTCTGGAATGAAATTAAAACAAAAACATGGGAATAAGTAAAAATAATATGTTAGTAAAACTAAATATCTACATTCAAAGATTGGTGACAGGATACAGTGTTAACCGTGTCCGTCCGTCTGTTAGCGGATCAGAACGTCCGAGTGTATGACACTGTGTAGTTTCGTGAGTGTCCATGAATGTGTGCATGGATTTATCCGTGCGTGTGTCTGTGAGTGTGTTAGTGAGTTGGTCCGTGAATGTGGGTGGTACTGTTAGTGTTCCGTGAGTCTGACCGACGAGAGTGTGTCCGTGAATGTGGGTGGTACCGTTAGTGTTCCGTGAGTCTGACCGAGAGTGTGTCCGTGAGTTTGTACATGGATTTATTTGTGAATGTGCCTGTGAGTTTGTTCGGGAATGTGTTTGTGAGTGTTCCACCAGTCTGGTCGTACATGTAAGTGTGCCTGGGCGTCCTCGAATGTGTCCATCAGTGTATCAATATGTCTATGAGTGTATCCATTAGTATGTCCAGGACAGTATACATTAGTATACCAATGAGTGTATCTATTAGTATGTCCAGGACAAGTATACATTAGTATACCAATGAGTGTGTCCATTAGTATGTCCACGAGTATGTCGATTATTATGCCCATGAGTATATACATTAGTATGTCCATGAGTGTATATCCATTAGTAGGCCTATGTCCATGAGTGTATCCATTAGTAGGCCTATGTCCATGAGTGTATTCATTAGTATGTCCATGAGTGTATCCATGAATATGTCTATTAGATTATTCATGAGTGTTTCCAATAGTATGGTCATGAGTGTATCCATTTGTATGTTCAAGAGTGTATCCAATAGTACATGTATGTTCATAAATGTGTCTTTTGTATGTCCATGGGTGTATATGTTAATATGTCAATTAGTATGTCCATGAGTGTGTGTATCCATTAATATGTCCATTGGTATATCCATGAGTGTATCCACTAGTATGTCCATGCGTGTATCCATAAGTAGGTTCACGATTGTGTTCATTGTTATGTCAATGAGTGTAGTCATTAGTATGTCCATTAGTATGTCCATGAGTGTATCCATTAATTTATCTCTTAGTATGTCAATGTGTGTGTGTCCATTAGTATGTTCATGAATGTGGCCATTAGTATGTCCAAGAGTGTGGTAATTCGTGTATCCATTGTTATGCCCATGAGTCTATCTATTACTATGCCCATGAGTGTATCCATAAGTAGGTTCAGGAGTGTGTTTTAAGTATGTCCATGAATGTAGCCATTAATATGCCCATTAGTATGTACATGAGTGTATCCATTAATACTTCCATTTGTATGTCAATGGGTGTGTCCATCAGTATGTTTATGAGTGTGTTCATTAGTATGTCCATGGGTGTGGTTTTTCGTGTATCCGTTAGTATGTCCATAAGTGCATACATTAATATGCCCATGAGTGTATCCGTTAGTGTGCTCATGAATGTGTGCATTAATTTTGCCGTGAGTGTGGCCATTGGTATGCAAATTGGTTTATAAACTAGTATGTCCATCCGTGAGTGTGTCCGTGAGTTTGCCCATGAATGTGTCCATTAGTATATCAAATTAGTTTATCCATTAGTATGCCCATCCGTGAGTGTGTCCGTGAGTTTGCCCATGAGTCTGTCCATTGGTGTATCCATGAGTGTGTCCATTAGTATATCAAATTAGTTTATCCATTAGTTTGTCCATCCGTGAGTGTGTCCGTGAGTTTGCCCATGAGTCTGTCCATTAGTGTATCCATGAGTGTGTCCATTAGTATATCAATTAGTTTATCCATTAGTATGCCCGTCCGTGAGTGTGTCCGTGAGTTTGCCCATGAGTCTGTCCATTAGTGTATCCATGAGTGTGTCCATTAGTGTATCAGTTAGTTTATCCATTAGTATGCCCGTCCGTGAGTGTGTCCGTGAGTTTGCCCATGAGTCTGTCCATTAGTGTATCCATGAGTGTGTCCATTAGTATATCAGTTAGTTTATCCATTAGTTTGTCCATCCGTGAGTGTGTATGTGAGTTTGTATATGACTGTGTGCATTGGTGTGTTTATGACAATGTCCATGAGTGTGCCCATGAGTGTACTAGTATCACTGGGCATGTCCGTGTGTCCAGCCGATTATGGACACTTGTTGGGTATGGAGAAAAATAGATAACGGTAACTTCTATGCATTCCGTCTCTATTGTTGGGTATGTTCGTGTCCTTGTTGGGTACTTTTAAACATAAGAAATATCCAACAAGTGTCCATTTGTATGAACGTCCGAGTTGGAATCCGTGTGTATGCCGGTGAGTGTGTCCATGAGTGTGTCCATTGGTGTGTCCAGGAGTGTGTCTATCCGTGACTGTGACCTTGTGTCAGGGAAATCCAGTCCGTAACTTTAACTTTCGACTTTAGCTCTAAAGGACAAAATTCTAGTTTTATAAAGAAATGAGTGTTGTTTGCTTAGAAATTCTTGTAAAGTATGTTGAACTGATTTAATACATACTTAACAACAATTAGCATTAGCAACCTTCTACATCGACCATACAAGCTAAGTCTAGGTCTTTCGGACATGTTTTACATGTAGATCAACCCTTTCCCTCGTATAAATATCTTTTCACGAATTAACACAGAGTATACATGTACCCAGGTCAGAGCCGTTTGATTCGGGTCTGCTCTATTTGCTTTTGGCATGATACAAATCTGTGTCTACATTTTTTGTCAAAGCAAGACAATTCCTTGAAAAATTCACCGAATAAGAAACCAGCTAATAAGTATTACCCATCTGATCGGGGTCGACTCTGTTTGAAAAAGTATTTATATGAAGGGAATGGTTAGGACAAGCGGAATCTTAAGTAATGTTTAGTGAACATGGTGCAGAAATCTCCCCTGGAAGCTTCCTGCATGCCTTTCATCCTGCATTAACGCTGCCAATGTCGCATCTGTGATAACCTATGCAAACAGTTTGGATCCAGGTGACACGCCGAGTAACTCGGCGTCTCATCAGGATCCAAATTGTTTGTTACTGTGACTGATATTTCAATTAAAAATGAAGAAATATAAAATGAAAAATGTAGCAGACGACAAAGATTGCAGACGACAAAATATGGCAGCGAAAGACTTAAGCAGCCGCATGCCTAAGCCTGTCTCAATTTATCTACATTGCTAAATGACGGATCAGTGTGTAAATAACTGATAGTGAATATTTGAAAGTTTAGGTTAGAGAGGTCTTGTTGTATAAATGAGGAAAAGTGTTAATTTAGCATACAGAGAAACTGTCCTATAAGTGGTAATTTATTTATTGAACATAGGAGTCTTAAAAGCAAGATGCTGCTTAATGCAGGGCAAACGTATTACAGAAAGCCCATGAAGTTACCACCTGCCTTACAAACCCATAATTAGACCTCTTTTTGATGACCGCTTAAGACAGGTTCTGCTGTAATTCTATTATTTTTGTTTCGTCGTGATATTGCGGGAAATGGATCCGTTAATTTATTATTCTTGGCATGAAATCAAGGCTTCGTTAACCTGGCATTGTTCATGCTCTTCATTTAAACGTATTTCGCGTGACTGTAATACATTTTATTGTTGACAACAGTCGCTGTTCGTCCTAGATGCAGGGCAGGATGTCCTAGAAAAATGTCAGGGTGACCTGCCAAACATGTATACTATTATGCTACGGTTAGTGGTGTCTGCTAATATTTTTGTACTGTAAAACCCTTCTAAATCGGAATTGTAGTAAATAAGAATTAGTATACTTTTAGGCAGGTGGCAATTAATCTAATTGATATTCATTACGTAATTATGCTTTACATGAATATTCATGGATGAAAGTGTTATCTATTTTACTACTAATGGTGAATCTGTGATTACCTATACAAACAGTGTAGATCCAGATGACAAACCGAGTAATCGCTGTGTCCAAATTGTTTGTAAATATGACTATGATTTTAAAACATAAATGAAAAAAACATGAAAATCGTAGCAGACGGCAAAGTTTGGCACTGAAAGAGTAAATATGGAAATAACCCATAGTACACTATCAACCTGTAGGATCAGAGAATGACAATTGAATTCCTAGAACGACGGCTAATTTTCGGGGGCTACTGCTCTTTAGCTCTTCAGTAAAATTCATCATCTACCCGCCGTTTAAATGTAACCGAATTCCTACGCTATCAATATACTTGTTCTTCCGTAATAGATCGGCCCTGTGATAGTTCAATCATATATTTGGTTCATTTGATTTAAACAAAAGACAGTATGCATATATTCAAATACAGCCCTAATAGCACTGAATATGAGAGAATACAGACATGGTTTAACCATTATCATTGTTCTATATTTATTTCAAATTTCAATACATACTGAATGTTTATTGACAAAATAGGTATTATGAAATATGGAAAATGGAATACTGTAGCCATTTTAGAAACTAAAGAAACAGATTTTCAATTCCGTTAGCAAACAGAGTAGACTCTGATCAGACGGTTCCCATAGTACCCGTCTGATCTTGGTCTACACTGTTTGCATGAAAATGCATTTATATGAAGGAAAGGGTCAACCGTTATCCCGCTGAACAAAAATGGTGTCAGCTAAAAAAAATGATCTGGTGCAAATTTTACTTGCTTCAAAATGTGACACCGAGTAACTCGGCGTCTCATCAGGATCCAAAGTGCTTGTTACTGTTATTGGTTTTTAAAACAAAAAATAATAAATTTATTTTTGTAGCAGACGACACAGTTTGCAGACGACTGAAAGAGTAAATATGGAAATAACCCATAGTACACTATCAACCTGTAGGATCAGAGAATGACAATTGAATTCCTAGAACGACGGCTAATTTTCGGGGGCTACTGCTCTTTAGCTCTTCAGTAAAATTCATCATCTACCCGCCGTTTAAATGTAACCGAATTCCTACGCTATCAATATACTTGTTCTTCCGTAATAGATCGGCCCTGTGATAGTTCAATCATATATTTGGTTCATTTGATTTAAACAAAAGACAGTATGCATATATTCAAATACAGCCCTAATAGCACTGAATATGAGAGAATACAGACATGGTTTAACCATTATCATTGTTCTATATTTATTTCAAATTTCAATACATACTGAATGTTTATTGACAAAATAGGTATTATGAAATATGGAAAATGGAATACTGTAGCCATTTTAGAAACTAAAGAAACAGATTTTCAATTCCGTTAGCAAACAGAGTAGACTCTGATCAGACGGTTCCCATAGTACCCGTCTGATCTTGGTCTACACTGTTTGCATGAAAATGCATTTATATGAAGGAAAGGGTCAACCGTTATCCCGCTGAACAAAAATGGTGTCAGCTAAAAAAAATGATCTGGTGCAAATTTTACTTGCTTCAAAATGTGACACCGAGTAACTCGGCGTCTCATCAGGATCCAAAGTGCTTGTTACTGTTATTGGTTTTTAAAACAAAAAATAATAAATTTATTTTTGTAGCAGACGACACAGTTTGCAGACGACAAATTTTGGCAGCGAAAGAGATAACCAATTTCTAAACCCATCTCATGCTAACAGCGAACTGATTCGCATTTGTAAACCGCTTTGATCCAGATGAGACCCCATCTCACCAGGATCCAAACTGCTTGCACATCGGCCAATAGTTTCTCTAAAGCTTGTTCGAATCGAAGGTAATGGTAATAGCAGATCCAAAGGAGCTAACATTTTATTTTCACAGCAGTTAAGCGTATAGATGCATAAGTACAAACAACGTGGTGATAAAATCGTCTAGATCTACTTTTGAGTTAAGAACAATGACTTTGGGAAAAATATGTTATGAGTACGTATTATCAGTCCTGCAAATACAACCAATAATTTATATCCTCATTTGCGTACAATTGAAATACAGTAAACCCTCTCTATAACGGCCACTAAATTATATCAAGTATTTTGTGTTAAAGGCAGGAGGCTGCTTAAGCAAGGTGAAATTCAAACAGAACGCTCATATAGGAGCGTTCTGTTTTACTTTCACCTTGCTTTAAGCAGTCACATGCCCTAAATACCAATTAATTAATACAATCCAGTGGCCATTATAGAGAGGTTTTACTGTATGTGTAATTAATACCAATGAATTTTAACGTCAGTAATACAGTTCAGTTCAGTTAGATTTAATTGTTTCTTCATCCTTAGTTATAAACAATAGAACCTGTTTTAAGCGGCCATCAAAATAATATGTCTAATTATGGGTCTGTAAGGCGAGTGGTAGCTTAATGCAGGTCAAAAGTAATACAGAAAGCACCTATAGGAGCATTCTGTGTTACTTTTGCCTTGCATTAATTTATTTTGACGGTAACATTTGAAAATATTAATTAGCAAATATTTTATTAAGGGGTTATTTTAAATGGCAGAAACTAGATGAGATCTATATCATTTTTAACCCCTTCCCTCATATAAACGTGTTTTCATGCATTTGCAAACAGAGTATACCCAGATCCGACGGCTCCTATATGAGCCGACTGATCAGGGTCTTCTCTGTTTGCAAATGCGTCAAAACACGTTTATACGCTATTCCTACCCATTTACCCGTTTTTCTACGCGTAAGAAACGGGTAGTGAACGGTTAACGAACGGTTAACGAACGATTACGCGATAAACGGTTTACACGCGTTAAACGCGTAAAGAAACGATTATACCAAAGAAGTTGCGGTAGGTGCATAAATTTTCCGTTTCATGCGGAGATTTCGGATCTTATCGATGATAGCCGTTTTCAAAAAAGTCCGAATGAAACGGGTTAGCCAAAATAAGAATCGATTCGTCACTCAACGAACGTTTAGCGGTTCAATCCCGGCTAGTGTCGACGATTTGCTCATTTAGTTAACGATATGTTTGTACAAAGCTATAATATCAGATATCCACTGTATATCAAACAAATGGATTGAAGAATTAGTCCTTTTTGAGTAGGTTTCTACATTTTAGATAAAAAAAACTGTCACAAAGTAAACCACCAAATTTTGGATCTTGAATGAAGAAACCAACCAAAATAATTCAGATCTATTCTATTTCTTAACCCTTTCCCATTTGAATATTTCTGTCAGAAAAAATGACATCATGAGTATTTATTAGATCTTGCTGAATTTAACAACGGTATAAGTGCACACGCCTTTTTGATATTTGTAGAAAATATAGTCAACTCTATTAATTTAAAATTTCATAAGCAGAGTGGGCCCTAATCCGACATTCCATACAAGAGCCTTCATGTCTAGGTTTACTCTGTTTGCAAAGGCGTTGGAGTGTTATATCCATGTGTATGTAATGGGATAAGCAAATAATGCAGACCCAAGATCAAACGGCTTCCACGCGAGAAATCTGATCTGAACCTATTACGTTTTCAAAGGTGTTTTCATCATTATGAGGTAGATCTAAAGCGTTTTATACAAATAAGCATATTTCATGCTCACATATAACTATGAAAACGTTCTTATCATTTTGTTACTTTGTGAAGATTAAACCTTTGTATGCCGAAATTTAAAAGTGGAATGGCCCATCATTGTTTAACTGTATATTCCATTCACTATTACCAGGCTTCTATTTGCTAGATAATTTTTAATACACTGATGTTGTAGCTATATTGTCTGTGTTTACACTGCTTTCAAATGTCAGTACTTTTATTCCCCGCATTCGAATATTTAAAAAATACTTACTCTATAATTGTTATGAATGCATGAAAATAAATTGTCTTAGTTGAAGACTTTATTATTTACCCAGCCTAAGTATACGATCAAAGCTGGCAGATGGTCAGTAAATCCCCTAGCTATTTTCTCAGCAGGGGACAATGGTCTTGACAGTGATCACGCCGCTGCTTTCTTATCAACAAAGTTGCGAACTATTACGTAACAGAAATACCAAATAATGTGTCCAATGATCTGAAAGTATGTTTTTAGCTTCTCCAAATACAAGAAAACTATGTATTTGTTTTGTATAATTGTAGATCTATGGCTAAGCACAAAGTTAAATCCAAACGTTTAGACCAATTGAGATTAATATAAATTCTAGTTTTAAAGATAGTTTAGATTGATATGATCTAGATCTATTGTAAAATACTTCTACTATATCTTATACGGTACTGTACGTACAGTAGCAAAAAAGACATTTTACAACATATAGATGAACGCAATGAGAATGTAGATCTTTATTTTAATATAGATCTAGATCTAGCTAGATCTTATGGAAATGAAACGAGAATTAAAAGTTTAAATACTGTTAACCCTTTCGCCGCCAGTGTAGGATCTGTGATTACCTTTGCAAACAGTTTGGATCCAGATGAGACGAAAAAGGTTTTGGACCAAGATGAGACGCGGGGTAACTCGGCATCTCATCGGGATCAAAACTGTTTGTTACTGTCACTATGTTTTTGAAATCTTAATTTTACATATCAGGAGTGTCTAACAGGTAAATGAGAATGTCTCCCCAATTCAAGAAAGGCCATATCAAGGATTACCCCCCCCCCTTTCGTCCATGATTACCCCCCTTTCATCCGGGCTCTTAAACGTTTAGGAAACGCGTTAAGGTACGCGTAAACAAACGGTTAGAAACCCGTTTAACGAAACGGCTAAGAAACGGGTAACGAACGGTTAGGTAACGCGTAAGAAACGCGTTAAGTGGGTAGGAATAGCGTATTTACCACTACATATTCTCTGTTTGCTAGGGGAATGTTCCACTTTCCATATTTCATCATAACTATTTTTTCCATGAATATTCAATAGGTATTGAAATTTGGACTAAACATAGGACAGGGAAAGGGTGAAGCAAATACAACCGACACAGATCAGACTTCTTTTACAGAAACCTTCCGATCTGGGTCTGTTCTATTTGTAAATATCCCCAAAGACATGTCTATGAGGTAAATGTTATAAAGCGACCAAGTCAGATGTATCTGAAGTAGTCCCGGTGTTATGTAGAATACTGTGTACCATAGCAACCGAAATGTTCCTCAAATTATCCATTATCAGAATTGTCCAAACCGTTACTATCCGTTGAAAATATATCCAGAGTTCCATACAAGATGCGTAAATTAAAATACTTTCAATAACACGTCCTTTATTTCTCCACCATACCCTATGTTGTGACCACTCTTAGACGAGACGATTCTAAAGAGTTGCCACAAGTCACAACATAGGGCTTGGTGGAGAAATGATGATTTAACCATTCGCTTGCTATTCACGTCAATATACCTACCTGTAAATAGTGAAGACCCAGATGAGACAGCTCTTGCAGGAGCTGTCTCATCAGGGTCTTCACTATTTACAAGTGGATTGTGCAACCAATGCACTCCACAGCAGTGATTGTACAGCGATATACTTGTACACAGTGAAGATGTATGTAACTATACAACAGGGCATGGGTAAAGAAGGAGAAATGTGTTTAAAAATCCCGCAAGAGTAGGGTTAAGTATTTGAGTACGCACTTTTACCTGTTTCTCTGATGTACAAAATGAGCGGGATACATTTTCTTTACATGATTGTGTAGTGAACCATTTGTTTTTAAAAACAAATATTCTTTTCTGAAACTTCAGTATTACTTGGTGTGCAATTAAGCGGTCACAAAAAAATGAGTTCTAATTCCGACTGTAAACTTCTAACCATTCGGCTGAAGTTGGTAAAATAATCTTCTGAGACTGTTGACAGAGCTTTGATATATAATCTGGTATATACTATATATAATAGTATAAAACATCATATTATATTATGCATGATAATCTGGTATATACTATATATAATAGTATGAAACATCATATTATATTATTTATGATATATTATATTATATCATTTTACATTATAATACAAGAACTAACTGTTACCAAAAATAGTGACTTAAGCTTACACGTACCTTATAATATTTACAGTAGAGTGTATGATATACCTACGTGTTTTAAAATCCGTCTGGTATATTCACATGTAAAATGTATGTTTTTTATCTTCATGACATGACTTTGTTTGTTTTTATCTCAAATCACGGACAATACGCCATATTGGTTCACTTGTTGTCACTTCAGTGAAAGTTTACCATTCAGAAAACTCTAGAACCAATCGACGGTAAACATCGTCATATAGGGTAACGTAAGTACAATGGAAATACTTCACTGAACATGAAAGACTGTCTTGGACAGTAAAGTTCCGCTAATGCGACCACCTAAAAGAGGTATAATTCTGGGTGCTAGATGCAGGTGATAGCTTAATGCAGGACAAAAGTAATGCAGAAAGCTCCTAGAGGAGCTTTCTGCATTACTTTTGTCCTGCATTAAGCAACCACCTGCTTACAAAGGCACCATGTTTATTCATTAAGTGGTCACATTAGCGGGGTTTTACTGTATACATGTACTAGATTTTACTTAGGCAAAATGAAGGTTTACAGTCAATTCCTTGTACACTGTCTAATAGATTATCGTGATATTCTTTTAACTAACCTGTTTATTATATTGTTCATTAGACACGTTGGAAGGAAGAAAGAAAAAGAGAGAGCGAGAGAGATAGAGCAAGAGAGATATAGAAAGCGAGTGAAAGAGGAGACTGAGAGAGAGAGAGAGAGACACACAGAGAGAAAGAGACATTCGGATACAGAGAGAGAGACATACACACAGACAGAGAAAGACAGAGACAGAGATAGACAGATACAGAGAGTCTGAGTCAGGGAGACAGAGTCAGGGAGAGAGAGGCAGACAGAAAGAGACAGAAAGAGACAGGCAGACAGACATATAGACACACAGATAGACAGCATGACACAGAGACAGAGAGATAAATAAGGAGACGGCTAAAGATATGCGGATGGTGTGAGGGACAGAGAGATTGAGAGAGTGAGAGAGAGAAACATATGGGGATAGGGACATAGAGAGACAGACAGACAGAGACAGATACAGATAATAATAATAATAATAATCTTTATTACCTCCAGATAAGGAGAGCATTCATATAAGTGGATACAAACAGTGCATTGGTGTATATACATATACAGTGAACAAACTAATGACATGAAAAATATGAAGCCGCTATGTGGCGATGTACACCTGTGTGTAGCTGTTTCCCTTTTGTGAAGCAGCTACACCCAAGTATGCCACAGCCCATAGAATGGCATGCTTAATGTAATGAAGCAGAGGTACATACATATAAAATATCATTACAACTGCCACAATACCCATACCGGTCCCTCCATTCCATCAATGCAGCGAGCCAAATAAACCCGAAATACATTAGTTGACGGCGCTACAATGATGGAATAGAGAAAATGATCGAAAAAGAAAACAAAATAGAAATATCATGATTACCTCGCTTTAGCACCCACTATCGAAAAGAAATATAGAAGGTGGTTGAGGTATGACACTCAATTAAATACAAAACACAAATTTCAGTGGTGGCAGTAAGCCCGACGACAACTACAACAAAGACGACAACGATGATGATGATGATGATGATGATGATGATGGTGACGACGATAGTGATGAGAGAGAGAGAGAGAGAGAGGGGCCAGAGTGAGAGGCCAGAGTGAGAGACGAGAGAGAGAGAGAGAGAGAGAGAAAGAGAGAGAGAGAGAGAGAAAGAGAGAGAGGAAGGCCAGAGAGAGAGAGAGAGCGAGAGTGTGTGTGTGTGTGAGAGAGAGAGAGAGAGAGATAGAGATAGAGAGAGAGAGAGAGAGAGAGAGAGAGAGAGAGAGTACGAACGTGCGTAACATCATTATGAAAGGTGAAAACATTATTATGGCTAAAAATGAAAAGTTTAAGGCTTAGGTAGGTGGTTGTAGACTTTGATAAACGTCGCGTCTTGTCATGTAAGCTTTAATCCATTCTGACATATTGACGCATTTTGACTCCTCTGTAAAAGTCACCTGCTGAAATATTTGTGATAAATAGAGCATTTGCTAATGTAGGAGCAAATGCTCTATTTTATCACAATGGTTTCAAAACTACACAATTCTAAATTTTCAGTGGGGAGCATGTCCCCGGGTCCCTATAGTCACTGTGCATACATTACATTTGGATTCAGCTATGCTACTGATACACATCATGTGTTTAACTAAAATTATTCTTTCGTCTTTGCCAGCAAATCCGATGTTTTGTGAAGTTTTTTTTTTATTATTTTCATTACTAGCCATTGACCAACTAACCACCATCTGACACCGTAACATGTCGTCTCATCAGGATCCGAGATGTTTAACCCTTCGCTTGCTATTCACGTCAATATACCTACCTGTAAATAGTGAAGATCCAGATGAGACAGCTCCTGCAGGAGCTGTCTCATCAGGGTATGCACTATTTACAAATTGGCTGTGCAACCAGTGCACTCCACAGCAGTAATTGCACAGCGAAATACTTGTAAACAGTGAAGATATATGTAATTATACAACAGGGCATGGGTAAAGAAGGAGAAATGTATTTTAAAATTCAGCAAGAGAAGGGTTAAATAGTTTCTCAAAAGCTTGGTCGGATAGGAAATTAGTCAGATTTGTACTAGATCATAATTGGAGCTGACATTTACAGAAGTCCAGTTAAGAAGCATAAGTTAAAACATTTTCAAGAATAACCCCTTTATTCCTCTACTAAACCCTATGGTGTGACCGTTCTTTAGAATCGTCTCGAAGAGTGATCACAACATGGGGTTTGGTGGAGAAATAACGATTTTAGTATTTGGGTATGCATCTTTATCCGCTGCTCCGATTAATACTTTTCAATGCGGGTTAAGGATTGAAAATAGTCCAGCGCTGTTCAAAAACAGAGTACAGTAAATCTCCTCTAATGCGACCACCTAAAAGAGGTATACTTATGGGTGCTAGATACAGGTGGTAACTTAAGGCAGGACAAAAGTAATGCTGAAAGCTCCTAGATGAGCATTCTGCATTACCTTGGTATTCCATTAAGCAACAACCTGCCTATAAAGACACACCTGTTCATTCATTAAGCAGTCGCATTGGAGGAGTTCTACTGTACATTCAATATGATTATTTTTACTTGGGGAATTAATTACCCAAACCATGCAGGCCCTATCAACCTTTTCCCTGTTGTATATTCATGTAAGAAATAATGGCGTCAGGATTATCAATAAGATTATTTTTTATAATGGCATATGAACACGTGACATTCTGGCTCAGGCAGAACCTGTAGAATCAGATCTATATTACACCATAATCAAACAGAGCAGACCCTGATCAGACGGCTCCTATAGGAGCCGTCTGATCTGGGTCTACTCTGTTTGCAGATGCGTGAAAATGCGCTTACATAAGGGAAAGGGGTTTGTTGGTTTGGGTCTACATTATTAGGAAATGTTTTAACCCATTCCCTGCATTCAGATGATTATATAATTAACCTTAAGTCTGCTGAGCAAATTATTCTTACACAGTTTTTAACCAACAAATTTTTCAAAATTCAACCTAAATGCAAACATGGTGTCAAACAGTTTGGATCCTGATGAGACGCCGAGTTACTCAGCGTCTCATCTGGATCCAAACTGTTTGCATATGTATTCACGCATCCGCCCATAGCTCGCTAAAGGTTAACTCCTCCCGTGGTTTATATCACAGGGGTCTGGACCGCTTCATGGGGGTCTACATTGTACTATATAATAACAAGGGTTCCAACTAGCAGAAAGAACATCCGTGTCCCACGAGTACAAATATGAATGCAACTCTTGCAATTTCAATGATAATTTTGTAATTCTTTCGGCTATTGAAAGCCAATATATTTTACTATCAAATAAATATAATCTTATGACGGTAACTTATGCACAATTATCAATCCAACAATGATTTTCTCAAAATTTCACGTGTTTTCTGGGTCATTGACAAACGTTCGTTCGCCCCGGTTTCGCTATATCACAGCCATAACCTGGCGATTTTCAGTTCAAAAGACGGCGTGGTTCAATAAAACAACCCAATTATATCACCAATCTCCATCTGTCTTGTCCTCTAAATAAGTAAGCAACAGTGGCCTTTCCGTCTGTCGTTATGTTTCTATTTCGGATGGTGCCATTTTGCAACAAATTTGAATGGAGCCATTTCATTGGATGAGCGAAGGAAAAGTTGGGAAATCCGTGACGTCACGTACAATGGCTCCTTCCTCGATTATTTGAAGCAAACTGACAAAACTCGCTAGCGTAACATCATTATTTTGATGCTGGGGACTAAAATTGGTGGTGGGTGATAGAATTGATTCGTTTAGTTGAACCACGCCATTGTTTTAACTGCAAATTGTCAGGTTATTGCTGTGATACATTTTTTGTATAGTGAAACCGGAGTGAACGACCGTTTGTCAATGACCCAAAAAACACGTGAAATTTTGAGAAAATCATTGTTGGATTGATACTTGTTCATAAGTTACCGTTATAAGGTTATATTCATTTGATAGAAAAATATATTGGCTTTCAATAGCCGAAAGAATTACGAAATTATCATTGAAATTGCAAGAGTTACAGTCATATTTGTACTCGTGATACACGGATATCCGTTCTGCTAGTTGGAACCCTTGTTATTATATAGTACATGTAGACCCCCATGAAGTGGTCCAGACCCATGTGGTTTATATTAAAACAAAACACTTGGATTCAGAGACTTCGAGTAGTCCGGTGTCCCATCAGGATCGAGTCTGTTTGACATTTGTCGGTAGCTTTTGAAAAGTTTAAGACGGATTGGAAGTAAATAAAGAAACAGCAGATCGGGATATATTTATCCTGTCATAAAATAAACAACACTATGATACTTGGTATGACCTCCAAACCAGTTGGAAGCATATACATTTCAGATAAAAATAAAACAAAATATCATACTCGGTTTGGATATAAATTGTCTCGTTCTACCTTTGGTGCTAGAACTCCAAACCACTGAACATATTTCAACAAGTTAACCCCTGTTCTGCAAAATACAGTCGAACCCCTCTAATACAACTACTAAATGAATAAACACTTCTGTCTTCTGCAAAACTTTCGCCCTGCATTAACCCTTCGCTTGCTATTCACGTCAATATACCTACCTGTAAATAGTGAAGACCCAGATGAGACAGCTCCTGCAGGAGCTGTCTCATCAGGGTCTGCACTATTTACAAGTTGATTGTGCAACCAGTGCACTCCACAGCAGTGATTGCACAGCGAAATACTTGTACACAGTGAAGATATATGTAATTATATACCAGAGCATGGGTAAAGAAGGAGAAATGTATTTTAAAATTCAGCAAGCGAAGGGTTAAGCTTTCCATCTGCCTCTGCCACCCAGAATTATGCCCCCTTTTTTGGTGGTCGCATTAGAGGGGGTTTACTGTATTGTCGTCTACTATTTATGTTTTAAAGAAAGAAACAGGTTAGATCCTGACGAGACGCCGAGTAACTCATCGTCTCATCTGGATCCAAACTATGAGCATTGGTAATGGATTCGCCAATGACAGTGAAATAGTATGCTTCAGGAGAATATTACAGTAAAAACTCGCTTATCCAAACACTCGCTTACCCAAACACTCGCTTATCCAAACAATTGCTAAACCAAATACTCGCTTATCCAACTACTCGCTTATCCAAACAATCGCGTATTCAAATACTCGCTTATCCAAACACTCGTTTGTCCAAACACTCAAATAAATAGTATGTGTTTTAATCCTTTATTCCATAAATATTCATGTAAGAAATAAATGACACCATAAATATTAATTAAGCTAATTTTTGTAATGACACATTGACACAGAAACTGTAGACTAATATCTATATTATTCCATAAGCAAACAAAAATGAACCTGATCTGGGTCTACTTTGTTTGCAACGACATAGAAATGCGAATTTATGGAGTAAAGGGTTAAGACAAGTAACAACGTAATACATGTTGAAAGTAAAACAGAAAGATTCTCAATGAACGAAGCAGTCACTTGTCATTTAACTTCTTAATTAACATTTACTAAGAGTTCGGCTTAGTCTTGTTGTGACGTAATTACTGTTGTTAATAATTTTGTTCCAGATGAGACAACGAGAAACCCGATGCCGTTTTTATACAGGTCCCAGTGGTTAAACCATTTCCTCCATAAATACGCCTTTCTATGCATTTGCAAACAGAGTAGACCCAAATCAGACGGCTCCTATAGGAGCCTTCTGATCAGGGTTGGCTCTGTTTGCTTATTGGATAATATAGATCTGATTCTATAGTTTCTACTCTGGCAAAACATTCATGTGTTAATATGCCATTTAAAAAAAAATCTAATTAATATTTATGATGGCATTATTTCTTACATAAATATTCATGGAGTAAAGGGTAAATAGCCTGATCATGAGTTTGAAAATATATTGTATGAAAATTCCAAATGTCAAACTGTAGTGGACGAGTTTTTCTATCAACGAAGTTAACACAACAGGATTGTCCAATCACGCATACAAACATGAAAATTGTTGCTGACATTGGGTTCTGTCCTAGATTAGACCACCCATAATTCCTCGGTCCTTGTACACCAGTATAGCGAATATAACCAACACAATCTGAAACAAATTAATACAAACATGAATATAATATTCATGGCAGTTTATTCTAGATAATTACGGTGTTATGAGAAAAAAACCGTTAGAGGGCTGGCTATTTTTGTGTGAAATGCACCATTAGAAAAGTAACCATTGGTCCTCAAAATCTTGAAATCTTCTAAATAGAAATGGGGACATAGCCTTACATGCACACCATTTACATGTAGTTCATGTCAAGTACCATTTAAATCCTTTGGGAAACAGCCTTTGTGATGTCACAGAGGTTAAAAGTCACTGTCTCGAAAAGAACGAAACTGTTACCGTAAGAGAAACTAAAGTTGGATGTGGCATTTAATCGGTCATGCGGGTAAAAATAATTCCCTATTGCACAGGTAATTGTGTCAATCTGATTTTGTAACGTTTAACATATGGTAAAACTATGCTGGGTCATGCTGACCCTGATAATATCCATAACTGACAAATAGTACATCAGTTACAATAAACACCCTCTAAACCGACATTCTAGTAGAGAACGAGTCAGATACTTTAAGGCAAGTGGCTGCTTAATGCATGGTGGAAGTCATGCAGAAAGCTCCCAGAGGAGCTTTCTGCATGACCTTCACCCTGCATTAATCTGCCACCTGTCTCCAAGACTGAGATTTATACTAAATTGGACGTCCTGTTTAGAGGGGTTTTACTGTACCCGTCTTGCTCAATATCATACGATCCAATCATCGTAAGTCCTGATGTACATTGTACGGCAATCGATACAACTCCGATAGCCGATATTATCGTCCGTATAGTAAACAGCAAGTAGGGCTTCATACGACAGGAATATCATATGTTCTAACATACGACAATCGCAACTTCCAGAATATTTGATAATTTTAGTCGTACGATCTTTTGTAAGAGAGGCTCCATGCGGAATTATTTCATAAAAATAAAGTCATGTAGATAGTTCGGTCCATTTAATTCCCCATGTGTATTAAACAAATCTTTAAAAATGTGTGATACGGCTACCTGTGAGCTATTTTTGTCACTTAAAATACCTGTACAGCGAAACAGAAGCAGGCAACCAGGAGAAAATAGATTATGTTATCCTCTATAATAGTTTCCCATGCTGAATCGAGGCACCCCTGAAATTCACGAAGTACATAGTATAAGGAACGTGGTGGCAGGGGAACGAATTGATAAATGGACATGGGTTTTTGATTAACACTTTACTCCATGAATATTAATGAAATAAATTTATGAAATCATGAATATTGATTAGATTAAATTTTAGAATGGCCTATTAACACTTAAAACTTATGCCAAAGCAGAACTTGTAGAATCAGATCTATATCATTCTATAAACAAACAGAGCAGATCCAGATTTCTATAGTGCGTGACAATGTGTTGATATGAGGGAAAGGGTTAATTAATATCCATGTGAATATTCACCAGGTAATGGCTGAATGACACTAACGACATTAATCCATATAAAATCACCCCTTCTGGAAATATTTGATCGTGATAATTTGCCTCAGTTGGACTGCAAAGTGATTTATTGTTATTATTGTACACGCACCTTGTTATAATTGCTGTTGCTGGCGATTTCTGAAATAGCATCATAGTTTGTGTCACTTTTGTCGCCAGCACACATCTTCCTTTCATTGTCATTATTTGGCAGGACTTTGCAGCAAGCTATCGGTGTGAGAAACTGATTCCTGCTCAACCACATTGGCTTATCAGTAAAGTCGTTGTAATCATTAACACCGCAACACTCGTACTGTTAATAATAACATAGAAGCAATCAAAGTACTGATGGTACCAACAGCCCCACTGTTAATAGTAAAACACAAACAAAGTACTGAGGACACCAACACAGCAGTCCTACTGTTAATGATATAAATAGAAACAATTAAAGTACTGAGGGTGCCAGCACAGCAGTCCTACTGTTATTACTACAGATAAAAACAATCAAAGTACTGACAGCACTGACACAACAGTCATACTGTTTAAACTTATTATAGAAAAGAAACAATCAAAGTACTGACGGTATCAATTTGGTTTTTGTTTTGTGTTGATTAACGTCCGTTTCTGCTCACTATGTGCTAATTGGACGCCCAAAAGAGAGGGGAGAGGATACAGAGAAACCAAGGCGCGATGTCCTACTCTTATTATCGACTGAGTTTCTCTGGTTCTTTTAGTTGCCCAGTGTAAAGCACTGATACATCGGACCTCGGTTTATAGTCTCGCCCGAAGGATTTGGTCCGATGGGGGTATCGAACCCGTGACTCATTGTATTGCAGTACCAATGTAATAAGCATTCTAGTAATAATAAAAAAGCAGAAACAATCAAAGTACTAGGGGTACAAACACAGTAGACCTGTAATGTTAGCATTGTGTAGTTTTTAAATCATTGTGACAAATAGAGCATTTGTTCCCATGGAGCAAGTGCTCTAACTATCACAATAGTTTCGAAATGATTTTTACAGTGACGAAACAACCGTCAGTAGGAGAGAATGTGTTAATTTCATGTTATACAAACACAGTAGACCTGTAATGTTAGCATTGTGTAGTTTTAAAATCATTGTGACAAATAGAGCATTTGTTCCCATGGAGCAAGTGCTCTAACTATCACAATAGTTTCGAAATGACTTTTACAGTGACGAAAAAACCGTCAGTAGGAGAGAATGTGTTAATTTCATGTTATACCTACCTGTCGCATCGCCCAGTTCCAGCCAATGGATACCACAGTAGTCCCGTTCAGCCCCTGATACTCATCTAGACTATCTTTCATTGTACCCTCAGTGTGGTCTTTTACCTAAATCACCAAATAAACAGAATATCAATTATTAAAAGTATGATATATACAAAAAGGATATTTATAAGTCATTAGACACGTTCGGGTCAATGTCTCCTTTAGAATCACGTAAATTGCTCTGAGGTCATGTGACATATACTTAACCCTTTCGGTGCCACATTTCTAATTGTCGTCTGCAATCCAAATTTTGTTAAATCATTCGGTACAATAAGGAAATAAGATAAAAAAAATGCAAATTTCAATGGCGTAAAGCACATGTATAGAAATAGAGATTGAGACAAAAAGTGAAGTCCCTGATCAGATGCCGCTTTGAAAAGGCGGCGTCTGATCTGGGACTGCACTATTTGTCGTGGTGCATTTATGAAAGGGTTAAGGTGCAATAAAACGTTTTAACCTTTACTCCATGAATATTTATGTATAAAACAATATCATAAATACTAATTAGATTAATTGTTATAATAGCATATGAATCCATGAAGTTTAAACATTAAGAGAAACTATAGAATCATATCTAAGTTATTTCATAAGCAAGCAGAGCAGACCCTGCTCAGATGGCTCCTATAGGAGCTTTCTGCGTTACTTTTACTAAGAGGTTAAAATATGGCCTAGGTGTGCCTTCTGGCCATAATGGCACACACAGACCATAATTTGACCTTTTTATTGAATATCTTACAACTTTTACTAAATATCATTTCAACACAATCTACAATCCCAACAAAACACAGAAGTATACTTAGATCTATATCTTAAATAAATAAATAGGAAGGAATAGAACGTTATGCCTTTATGGGGATTCGAACCCCGGCCGAAAAATGTGTAGTCCGACGTAATAACCACTACACTAACGTGGACTTAAACATTTGACTACATTGTTTTAACTTATAAAATTTGTTTGAGAACTCCCGATGGATCACGTGAAATTATGACGTCACAACTGTTATTTTTGAACAACATAAACAAAGTCAGGTAGTACCGGGCAATCGATACAAAAAGACATTGATTTTCAATAGAACTTTAAGATTGTATAAACTTTATGATTGTCCAATTCTAGAATACGATTTGACAACTAAGTCAAAACCCTTTCTTCGGCCATGTTTGAATAGATCTAGATATATGTTGCTAACATCAACGCATTGCACGTGAAAAATATCGTGGGTCGATTATGGATAATCGGCCTACCGTTCCATTATGGATTGGTTAGATGACTCCGTAATGACAGTTTTCTACGGCAAATTTTTACTATTTATTGTTAGGTATTCAATAATTCGTTTTAAACAACCACCTACATATTAAGACCCATGTGTTCAATAAATAAATGGCAGCTTAAGAAAGGTTCTTCTGTTTTCCTTCAGGACCCTGTAATTGGGGTAGACGTTGTTTGCCTTACAAATTATTTTGCAAAGTTCACATTTCAAATGCATTCTCGAAGACACATTAATATGAAAACAACATAGTTTCATACAAAATAAATAATTTGATGAGTTTGAGTCAAATGCTCGTTTGAGACCCTTATACACCCGGGTGTAGTCTGTTTGCAAAGGGCATTAGTGACCCGTGTCCGCACTGTAAGTGTTTAAGCCCCAACCCGATGTAAGCTGTAAACGACGAATGTTTGCTCCAATTTAGATCTTTTGATCTTTAACCCTTTCCTTCATATAAACGCCTTTTCACGTATTCGCAAACAGAATAGACCCAGATTGGGATCCTGTTACAATCTGCTCGCTTTGCTTACGAATTGAACTAGATGTTACTCTACGGTTACTCTACGGTTTCATGGGTGCATTCTTATGCTATTTTAAAAATCAGCTAATAAATAATATTGAACCTTGATGGGAGGAGTTCCTCCAAGCGTGGCTGTTTGCAAATATCAGACAGGTCGAAATTGGAATAAGAGGTAAGCTACATGTAGTGTCTGTCTTTACTTAACATGTTACTCCTAAATATACCTTTCTATCCCTTTGAAAACAGAAAAGACCCAGATCAGACGGATCCTGTAGGAGCGGTCTGATCAAGGTCTCCTCTGTTTGCTCTTGGAAGTATATAGATCTGACTCAACAGTTCTGCCATGGCCAATAGGTCCTGTGCTCATATTATGCCATTATGGAAATTAACCCTTTCGCTGCCAATGCCGGATGTGTGATTAACTATGCAAACAGTTTGGATCCAGATGAGACGCCGAGTAACTCGGCGTCTCATCAGGATCCAACCTGTTTGTTACTGTTACTATGTTTTTGAAGCAAAAATGAAGAAAATCAAAAGAATGAAAATTTGTAGCAGACGACAGAGCTAGCAGACGACGGAGTTTGGCAGCGAAAGGGTTAATCTAACCGATATTCATGACATCGTTATTTCTTACATGAATATTTATGTAGTTAGACCTCTTTGAGTCGTTATCTGAGCTCTTTCGCTGTTAACCATTTCCCTCATATAAACGTGTTTTCACGCATTAGCAAACAGAGAAGACCCAGGTCAAACGGCTGGGAGCCGTCTGATTGGGGTATGCCGTTTGATAAGGAATTGGATGATAGATATGTTTCTTTACTTTCTAAAATGACTACAATGATCCATCTTCCATGTTTCATTACAACTATTTTGTCCATGAATATTCAGTAGGTATTGAAATTTGGAATAAATATAGAACGGAGAAAGAGTTAAGGGTGAATCTGCGATCACCTTTTCAAACAATTTGATCCAAACGAGAACTCGGTGTCTCGTCAGCATCAAAACTAGTCGATGTTGTGGTACTGCTGAAGGAGAAGGGAATACAGTACAACCTCTCTATAACGGTCACTAAATTGTGTTAATTAGTTGGTATTTAGGGCAGGTGACTGCTTAAAGCAAGGTGAAAGCAAAACAGAACGCTCCTATAGGAGCGGTCTGTTTTACTTTCACATTGCTTTAAGCAACCACCTGCCTATAACACAAATTACTTGATGTAATCTAGTGGTCGTTATACAGAGGTTTTACCGTAATACTAGAAGAAAAAAGTATGACAGATAACGAGTTTTGTAAACGACAAGGCAAGAGAAAACTGTAGCAGACGAAACGTTTTACTGATGACAAGGCAAGAGGAAATTGTAAGAGACGATAAGTTTTATAGACGACAATTCATGATAGCGAAAGGGCCTGGTCTGTATACTTATGTTCATACCGTATCTGGAAATCCGTACACTAGAATTACTGTAACGACCTGTGCCAGCAGAATCACTATGAGAACGATGGCATACTGTAATAAATATAAAACAAATATAATTAATCATCTCTAAAGTCATCAATTAAAACTGAAGTTTAATTAATGATATACAATTAACCCTTTACTTTACGAATGTTCATGTAATAAATAATGACATTTTGAAAGATTCGTATACATATATATTTCTTTATTTGATTCTCTTCATGGTAACAATAATACAAAAACATCACTACATCTATAAAATAACCATGCCATTCATAATTGAATTATAAGAGAATATACATATATCACATTATCATTTCACAATTATTGCACTAAGTTTATACAATAATTAAAAAGTATATAAAAATTAAAAAGTATATAGCATCTGTTAATCTTACAAACAATACATCTGCATAATTATAAATACATATGTCTGCTTATTTAAAAACTACTTAAATTAGAAAGCACATAAAAACTGATTACAGAAAAACGGCCAAACAAGCCACGTTACAAAATGTCCTTAAAACGATTATTATCTCAACTCAGATTTGAGATAAACTGATTAACAGCGACTTTATACATTAACTAAACAGCAAGGACTTAAACATTTGTTACAGACATCATTTACAATAAAATAGAACAATACTTTAATACCTGTGCCTAGTTTCACAATAAACCAAAATAAACTGATACACATATACCAGAGTAGAGAGTAATCTCCTGTCCGAGCACCTATGAATTTGAACCATTAACGACTACATGTAATAGATAACCCATTACCTCATGGGCTATTTTAGATACAACCTCTCTGAAAAAATCTATTAAAAAGGAGTATTAACTAGAGAAAAGAAAAGTTTTACAATTTTGTAGTTTGAAACCATTGTCATGAACAGAGCATTTGCTCCTATAACATTTAATATTAACACCGAGCGCTGCTGAATTTCATCAAATTATACTTAGTTGTACCACATTTGTCTATGACCTGCTGATAAATATATACTTTACTACGAATCTGTGACTAATTTGTGGTGTGTCAGGCGTTGCAATATTCAGTAAAACATATAATGTTGTAAAAATGCATATATTTGTTCTATAATGGTATATTTATATTGTAAAAATATATTTTATTCTATAATTTTATGCATGTATTGTATATCTTAAATATTTGTTGTATAAAATATATTTTATGTCATATTGTTATACATGTATTGTATATTTATATATGTATTGTAAATTTTATTTATTTGCTGTATAGAATATATTTTTATTTACAATTTCATATGGTATTTTATGTATTGTATATTTTATATATATTGTATTTTATATACGTATTGTATAGCTTAAATATTTGTTGTGTAAAAAATATATTTTTTATACAATATATACATATATTGGATTTTTCAAGTTTTTTTGTAACTGGATTTTGCAACAGTTGTTTTTATATTTATTCTTATAATTGACCAATGGGATGAGTTCACATTTGCAACGAAAGTCTCAATGGACAGGGAATCTTGGCATTGGTGGCCGCCTTGGAATACCGGGTGCTATGGAACTATTTCTTTTTCTGTTTTTTATTCTTCCTAAACGGTTCATTTCACAACTAATGAATATGCGTGTATGCAAATTTTGGGACCGCAGGGATTGGGGCCACGGAGCCCCGGAACCGTGGTGTGGTGGGTACAGGACGGATGTCCCCTCCCATGCTGATTCTTTTAAAATTGGTGCTTACTTTATGCTATTTAGATGCATTTTAACACGATTCAGTGGCTGTTATAGCTCTTAATATTTTAACTATAATTTACGGCGCCAGGCGTACTCATCGAACCAAAATCTGAAAAAAAATTCGTAATAACTCCATTTCGTCGGCCGAGTGCAACGATGTTCTATCTATCATTTTTTATGTTTGGAGAAAACAGCTCGCAAATTTTTTAACTTTGTTTCGGATTATATCTTTTTAATTTTTCATTATATATACATAAAATTACGTCTGCATGTACGTACAAAATAAATATATATTTTATTACATTTTTATAATTATTGGCATTTTTTACTTTAGAGAGCATTTTATTAAAAAAAGCTAAAAATTAATTAAATGTGTACTGCTCTACTGGGATATGGAGCAGAACGTCGTGACAAATTTTGAAACAGGTCAACCTCATACTATTCCTATGAAACATCTGCCATCTTTGTTAGTCTTTGTCACAAAAAGCAAAGAAGATAACCAATTTCTTAAAACACAAACGGCAATAAAGAGTAACTGCAAAATAGTAATACAAACTTAGCTGAAATAGAAGGTAATCCCAAAAATCAAAATCATGATCATGTAATATCGGAACAATTTGTACTATTTAGACATATTAACGCGGCGCTGTAACTACTGTACCAAATCTGTCATAGAAACAATACCATATACATGTAATTATGTACTTTCAACAATTTTAAAATTTTAAAAATAAAATATTGAATCACTCAATGAAGTTGTCAAAGTGTGTTAATTAAATATTGAATCTCAAATCTCAGCTGAATTTTTATGTAAAATAGTAAATTAACAATTGCAGAAGTAAAGTCTTAGTGACTAAGTCTGAGCTTGGACCTCGGATCAGACCCAGTGTTTATGGCGTTTGATCTGGATTCATTTCCCTGTAGAATATGCATGTAGGATATATATGTAATGACATCATGAATATTTTTTAACTTACTTTATATAATGGCATGACTATGTGTATTGGTAGAAACTGTATAGTCAGATCTCTAAAACATTTAAGCAAACAGAACAGACCCTGATCAAACGACCCCTACAAGGACTGTCTACTCTGTTTGCAAAAGCATGAAAAAGAGTTTATAAGTTTTATTGCTCTACATTATAGTATATGGGTTTCAGGAATCAAGCTGCTACCAGTAATAAGTTTATTCTCCATTACTTTTGGTGTATATGGTTTAAACAGATGGGCTTATTGGAGCTTTATTACTCTTCATTATAACATATGAGCTAATTGTCCATTACATTGGTGTATATGGTTTAAACAGATGGGCTTATTGGAGCTTTATTACTCTACATTATAACATATGGGCTAATTAAATATATTTCAGGAAACAAGCTGCTACCAGTATAACGTTTGCCATCCATTACCTTTCGCGAATGTACTCGAGTTTAAATTATTTTAGGCTATGTGGATTTTAACCGTTTCCATCGCAACCCCCAGTTTTCGTAATGATGACCCATACCTGCAAATTTACCCATATCACAGCCGGATTTTGTCCTAAATCTATAACACTGGTACCAAATTGAAGATAAGACATTGTGCTTTTATGTCCAGCTTGTTGTTTTAAATTACCTAATTTGCATACTCATGAATATTAATGAGAACATTAAAAATAGTGAAAAAAGTATAGAAATAACGTAAACCTTTCACTTTTTTATCTTAAAAAGATCAGAAAACAACTTCAAATGCAATTTAACATGATGAAAAAATCCTCAGAAAACAGAATATCTAATTTGAGGACCAAAACATTAACTTTAAGTAACATTTCAACCGTTTCCATGGCAATCCCCCAGTTTTCGTAATGATGGCCCATACCTTCAAAATCGTCCATAGCACAGTCAGTTTTTCTCCCAAACCTTTAAAACTAGCACATAATTGAAGATAAGACATTGTGCTTGTATTTCTAACTATTATTTGAAATCGCCTTATTTGCATACTCATGAATATTAACGAGAACATTGAAAAAAGTAAAAACAAATATAGAAGTAAAGTAAATAATGTAAACTATTCACTTTTTCATCATACAAATATCAGACACCAACTTCAAATGCAGTTTAACATGATGACAAAATCCTCAGAAAACAGCATATCCAATTTGAGGACCAATAATATTCATGTATATGCAAATAAGGTAATTCCTAAATATAGCCTTTAACAAAAGCACAATGTCTTAGCTTTAATTTAGTACATGTTTTATACAGTTAGCACAAAAACGTTCTGTGATATGGAAGATTTTTGCAAGTAGGTGTCGACTAATAAAATATGTGTGAACAGAGTGAAATGAATGGTTACTATGGAAACATTTAAAACGTTACTTAGAGTTAGTTTTTTGGTCCTCAAATTGGATATGTTGTTTTCTGAGGATTTTTTCATCATGTTAAACTGCATTTGAAGTTGTTTTCTGATATTTGTATGATAAAAAGTGAATAGTTTACATTATTTACGTTATTCTTTATTGTTTTTACTATTTTTAATGTTCTCTTTAATCTTCATGAGTATGAAAATAAGGCAATTTCATGGAATAGTTAGAAATACAAGCATAATGACTTATCTTCAATTTGGTTCCAGTTTTATAGGTTAACTGGCTGTGCTATGGACGATTTTGCAGGTATGGCCCATCATTACGAAAACTGGGGATTGCCATGGAAACGGTTAAAACGTTACTTAGAATTAATGTTTTGGTCCTCAAATAGGATATTTTGTTTTCTGAGGATTTTTTCATCATGTTAAATTGCATTTGAATTTGTTTTCTGATATTTGTAGGTTAAAAAAGTGAAAGCTATACGTTATTTCTATACTTTTTTCATTATTTTTAATGTTCTCAACTTCTCATTAATATTCATTAGTATGCAAAAAAGCTAATTTAAAACAACAAGCTGGACATAAAAGCACAATGTCTTATCTTCAATTTGGTACCAGTTCTATAGGTTTAGGACAAAAACTGAATGTGATATGGGCGAATTTACAGGTACGGGTCATCATTACGAATACTGGGGGTTGCAGTGGAAACGGTTTAATTACACATAGCCTAAAATAAATTAAACTTGAGTACATTCGCGATTCTGATTCAGGAGACCTTTCTGAACATTTTGGTACCCATGAAAAAAGTCTAGTGGGCATGCACGGTAGACTCCTTTGACTTCCTGAGTATATAGTATAATTTATGGGCTAATTAGGAAACAAGCTGCTACCAGTGACAAGCTTGCTCTCCATTAATGTTGGTGTATATGATTAACCCTTTCGCTGTCAAACTCTGTCGTCTGCTAACTTTGTCGTCTGCTGCAAGTTTTCATTCTTTTGATTTTCTTCATTTTTGTTTCAAAAACATAGTAACAGTAACAAACAGTTTGGATCCTGATGAGACGCCGAGTTACTCGGCGTCTCATCTGGATCCAAACTGTTTGCATAGGTAATCACAGATCCGACATTGGCAGAGTTAATGCAGGATGAAAGGCATGCAGGAAGCTTCCATGTGAGATTTCTGCACCATGTTCACTAGACATTACTTAAGATTCCGCTTGTCTTAACCATTCCCTTCATATAAATACATTTTCAAACAGAGTAGACCCAGATCAGACGGGTAATACTTATTAGCTGGTTTCTTATTCGGTAAAAGTTTCAAGGAATTGTCTTGCTTTGACAAAAAATGTAGACTCAGATTTTATCATACCAAAAGCAAATAGAGCAGACCCGAATCAAACGGCTCTTATAGGAGTTTTATGAAGCAAAGTACAATAAGCATTTCAGTAGCATTTCAATGGAACATCACCATTATCTGCCGGTTTTTTGCGTTTTCTCCACCTAATCTATGTGCTCTGTCAAAATCCATAGCATACCCATCAACTTTAAGAATGTTTTCAATCATACTTTTCACTTGTTTAGTGCATTCCTGTGTAGTACGCATTGTTATGTCTTGCATCCGGGTGTTTGATGTGGTCAATGTATCGGTCGAAGGATCATTGATGCGATAATTGTCATCTAGATCTTGGCGGTTGTTTCGGGGATCCCATAATATATGAGGACTATTTTGCTTAAACACGTGCTACAAAAAATTCTTATACCATGCGGGCTTTACCCTGTTAATAAGAATTCGATTAACCAAAATACTCATTTGGACAATTCCACATAAACATTTGAGGGTTAGGAGTTGTTACTCTTGCAATAACCATTGACTTCATAGCTGTGTCTTTGCGTCTACTTTGTGAAATTTTAGAATAGAAACATATAGTACAACCTCTCTAAACCGGACGTTAAATGTAGTATAAATATCGGTCTTGAAAACAGGTGGCAGCTTAATGCAGGGTGAAAGTCATGCAGAAAGCTCCTCTAGGAGCTACCTGGCTGAAAGTATCTAAATTCTTCTCTACTAGAATTCCGGTTTAGAGGGGTTTTACTGTATTTGTGTCTGCAGGTTATGAAAAGGCCAAAACATTCCGTTGTTGATATAATAGGCCATCGTAAAACTTCTGTAAATTAATTTTCAAGAGGTGGTGTATTCTGGTATACAGTAAAAGCCCTCTAAACTGGAATTCTAGCAGAGATGAATTTATATACTTTTGGCAGGAGATTGCCTAATGAAGGATGAAAGTTAATGCAGAAAGCACCTCTATGGCTGCTTAATGCAGAGTGAAAGTCATGCAGAAAGCTCCTATAGATGAGCTTTCTGCATGACTTTCAGTTTTCATTAAGCTGCCACCTGTCTATAGGACCGGTGTTTATTCTAAACTAAACGTCCGGTTTAGAGGATGTTTACAGTACATGGTCATGACCATTAGGTAAAAGGGTTAAACTTGTTAAACAAGCACTTACAACCAGCATGAGGATCTGGTACCCATAGCAAGAACCGCAACATCCCACAACCGAGATGGCCAGGAGTCCAAACCCGACAATAATGAAGCACAGAGCGATGTTACTGACCATGGAACCCAGCTCGAACTTCTCTGTGTTGAATTCCGTCCCACCGCCTACAAAGATAGATATCCACCATCTCAACTCTTTGCTCGCTAGGTTATTTTTTGTCTGCAACAGTTGTCGTAGATTAGATTAGAGGCGCAGAAACTCGATACTACGAACACTCGAATAGGTACCGTTATTGATCTTTAACACAGGTGGCCGCTTAATGCAGGGTGAAAGTCATGCAGAAAGCTCCTCTATGAGATTTCTGCATGACTTTCATTCTGCATTAAGTAGCCACCTGCCTACAAAGACATAAATTCTTCATTACTAAAATTTCGTAGTATCGAGTTTTTACTGTACTTGGAAGGTGACGACTCAGCAAAGTGTTATATTAGTTACACGGTTATTTGGCAGGGTGTACGGGCTGGTATGACCGGGTTAGATCCTGTATTTCCTGAGGCGTTAGCCGAAGGAAATACGTGGTCTAACCCGGTCATACCAGCCCGTACACCCTGCCAAATAACCGTGTAACGAATTTATTACCAGTCAGAGATCCGATTTACCTAATTAAGAAACGAACAGCTCTAATTTTGCTGACATTAGATCTCTAATTGTATGACGACATGACAAAGAAAACATGACGTCATCACAGAGCAAATATGACGTCGTCTCAGAGCAATTTCGAAAGAGGAATTGAAACAGAGGAATTGAAACTTCACTTGTAAACATTAACGGTAACACGTTGTACTGATAAGTTGAATTGTTAAATTAAGGAACGTATGAGGTACAGTTTTTCACGTTTATTATCGATTATTTGGTCGTAATCCATCCAGAATTATTGGAGTAAGGACGATATGAAATTTCGAATCGACGCTAAAAATAAAAGCAAAACGAATGACGTCACTCGTCAAATTTGAATAATTCTGTATTCTCCGTGGAAGCCGCTGAATACGGTACTGTACACCCCGGCAGTTTTTGGCAAACTGACCAATCAAATTCCAAGGATTTACTCTGACTGGTAATAAGTATTCTTACGTGTTAAACAGTTACCTAATGCATATTCATGTAATAAACAATGACGTCATAAATATCTATTAGCTAATTTTTATGATGGCATGTGAACACATGGTTTTTTACGTTGGCAGTTACTGTAGAATCATATACAGTAAAACCTTTCTATAACGTCCACTAAATTACATCAAGTATTTTGTGTTAAAGGCAGGTGGCTGCTTAAAGCAAGGTGAAAGTAAAACAGAACGTTAGGATCGTTCTGTTTTACTTTCACCTTGCTTTAAGCAGCCACCTGCCCTAAATACAAACTAATTAACACACGTTAGTGACCGTTATAGAAAGGTTTTATTGTATATGTATTCCCTGTAGAAAACAGAGAAGACCCTCATCAAACAGATTCAACAGGAGCCTTCTGATCTGAGTCTACTCTGTTAGCAAAGGTGTCGTCAAAGGTGTCTTCACTAGTTAAAGATTTAAACCTAATACATGTACAACACATCAGTACGAAAATCCATAGAAAAAAACCGGTTTCCTCAGAAACAATCGTCACTTGCGTCCGAAATATAAGCAAATACCATAACCGAGTTATGCATGTACTCTAACTATTAAGAAAGCGGAAAATTGTTGATTAACCCATTCCCTTTCGATCCCGCTGTAAATCATATTTGAAATCATTGTGATAAATACAGCATTTGCTCCATAGGAGCAAATGTTCTATTTATAACAATGGTTTCAAAACTACATAATTCTAAAAGTTTCCTTTTCTCTAATAAATTCTACTTTTCGGTGGATTTATTCAAAGAGGTTGGGTCTTACAAATGTAAAATAGCCTATAATGGAATGGATTAAGTCGGTAATAAACGCTATACCGAATGAATGTTCATGTAACAAATATATATTTGTAGATATTTATAATGTTTTGGCAATGGCAGGAACTGTTGAATGGGATATACATAATTTGTCAAAGAGCAAACGGGGCAGACTCTGGTCAGACGGCTCCTACAGGAGTCATCTGATCTTGGTCTACTCTGTTGACAAAAATATGCACACTATGCTTATTTATAAGGTACAGACAACAGCTTTTGAATTATGATTCGAAATTATGATATAAGAGCATCAGTATTCCATTCCGTTTGCAATCGACTTATTATAAGGATCCAAACCATTTGATTAAATAAAAGCTTGAATAAAGAATTAACCCATTCCCTCCAACACTATTTTAACCCTTCTCTTGCTGAATTTTAAAACACATTCTCCTTCTTTACCCACGCCCTGTTGTATAATTATATATCTCCACTGTGTACAAGTAGTTCACTATGCAATCACTGCTGTGGAGTGCACTGGTTGCACAATCAACTTGTAAATAGTGCAGACCCTGATGAGACAGCTCCTGCAGGAGCTGTCTCATCTGGGTTTTCACTATTTACATGTAGGTATATTGACGTGAACAGCAAGCGAAGGGTTAAGCCCTAACCTCTGAGTATATCTACCGAAAAGGAAATTTACTAGAGCCAAAGGGAACTTTTGGAAATGTATAGTTTTGAAACCAGTATGATTAATAGAGATTTGCTCCTATGGAGTAAATGCTCTATTGATCACAATGGTTTCAAATATGACTTTTACAGAGGCGTCAAAAGGCGTCAATATGAGGAAATGGGCTAACCCTTTCCCTGTTCTATGTTTATTTCAAATTTCAATACCTATTGAATATTCATGAAAAAAAATAGATATAATGAAATATGGAAGGTGGAACTGTTTAGCCATTTTAGAAAGTAAATAAACAGATCTTTCAAATTCCATCAGCAAACAGAGCAGACCCTGATCAGACGGCTAATCTAAGAGCCGTCTGATCTGGGTCTACTCTGTTTGCAAATGCGTGAAAACACGTTTACATTAGGGAAAGGGTTAACAGAATAAGGGTTAAGCTGTATTGATCTAAAATCAAACTTTATGACTTACCGAGGTCTTTGACTGTATCCTCGATATCTTCTAGAATGTCTTTAACGTACGGACGGATGACCTCGTGCAAGAATTTTAAGATGAACCCGAATGCGATCAGACATATAGACGTCAGCTGAAATAGAAATGTAGTAAAGCCCTTCAAACCGGACGTTAACTTCAGCACAAGTATTGGTAATAGAGACAAGTGACAGCTTAATGCAGAATGAACGTCATACGGAAAGCTCCTCTATGAATTTTCTGTATGACTTTCACCTTGCATTAAACAGACATCTACCTGAAAGTCTCTAAATTCTAATCTGCTAGAACTCTGGTTTAGAGGGGTTTCACTGTATATGAAGTATCATATCTATATTATACCATAGCAAACAGAGCAGACTCTGACCAGATGACTCTAATAGGAGCCGTCTGATCTGGGTCTACTCTGTTTGCAAAGGTGTGAAAAAGCGTTTATATGAGGGAACGGGTTAAATCTTACTTTCGATGTGCAATGATGCAAATCTAGTTTTGCACTTGAAGAGGCGTGTCTGCAAGACTTTAACTAAATGAATTATTAAAGAATGGACGAATATAAATTCAATTATAAAATAAAACGAAACAAATATCGATACCAGTCAATCAATTGACGATTGAACAAACCATCAAATTAACACTTTAAACCTGAATTTTCAGAATGGAATAGCCTATCTGTGTTTAACCCTTTCCTCCATAGGCTATTTCAGACCCAACCTCTTTGAATGAATCTACCCAAAAGGAGCATTTACTACAGAAAAGTAAAATTTTAGACTTTTGTAGTTTGAAAACATTGTAATAAATAGAGCATTTGTTCCTATAGGATGGTTTCAAGAAGTGGTTATTACAGAGGCGTAGAAAGGCGTATTTATGGAGGAAAGGGTTAACCCTCTCCCCTGTCCTATATATGTTCCAATTTTCAATACATAATGAATATTCAAAGACAAATCAGTTATAATGAAATATGGAAGGTGGAATATTGTAGCCGTTTTAGAAGGTAAAGAATCAATTCTATCAAATTCATTATCGAACAGAGGAGACCCTGATCAGACGGCTCTACGCTGTTTGCAAATGCGCGAAAAGGCATTTATATGAAGGAAAGGGGGTAAATATAGAGTCCACTAAGTATGAAAGACTTAACATTGCTAGAGGATTTTGAATGACAAACAGTACGTACCCTGATCAGGAGGCTTCTCTCTATGGCCCCTCTGATCTAGGTCTACACTGTTTGCAAATAGTAGTGCGCACACATTCACGGGCGAAAGTATTCACCAATTTCAGTTTTAAAGTTAAACTGTTCTTATATTATTATCTTCGTACTTACCATAAATATTATATTAGCTACAACAAGTACGATTCTTCCGACGAAGGTAAGCAGTCCCATGGTTTATGAACAATCCACTTGAATGGGGTACTGGAGAATAGAAACAGTGTATTCAATTAGTCGGTCAGAATTTATATAAAGTCCAACTCTTCAATAATCTGCGTCGAAAAAAATTGGAAAATATGATTACAATATATCTGAACCAATAGTATGTCAACGCAAATTCAGGTCTACTACATTTGAACAATGTTCTCTTTAAATACGCCGTTTAACCCTTTATTCCATGAATATTCATGTAGACATAATGACGTCATGGATATTAATTTCATTAATTGTTATCAGAGCTACAGATAAACGTGCGTACTCAAATGCTAAACTTTTTATTTCTCCCTCAAATCTAGCTATACTGTGGCCTCTTCGAGACGATTCTAAAAAGTGGTCACAGTATAGGGTTTGATGGAGAAATAAAGGAGCTGTTCTTGAAAATTTACGCATAATATCTGGACCTTTGTTGTTATAATAGCACATGGAGACAGGGACCTTTGGCCATGGTAGACACCGTAGAAATAAGCAATCCGAGCTGACCATGATCAGACAGGAGCCCTCTGATCTTGGTCTACTCTGTATGCAAAGGCGTAGAACGGCGTATGCATGGACGACTAAATGGTTAACGTATTTGTCAACAGAGAAGACCTAGATCAGATGGTTCGTATAGGAAAAATAGGGTCTGTTCTATTTGCTTGTGGAATTATTTAGATATTCCATTTTAAAGATCCATCTATTTAATATGTCATTATTTCTTGCATGGGTATTCCTGGGGTAATTGGTTAAACTGATTTCGATCCGCTTACTGTATATTACTCTGGTGGCAAACACGTGTTTAATATTTTGAGCCTTTTCTATTTATATTTAGAAGTACGGATCAGTGCTTTTCCATTCGCGTGCTAACTGTGACTTGACTGGACTCTGAGAACATCTTGAATCGAGATGAGACGCCGAGTAACTCGGCATCTCATCAAGAATGAAGCTGTTTGACATACTGTCAGTGATAAAGCTTGAACGAATCTGATGTCAGGAAAACAATAAGTATATCAGAGTTGGAGTGGTAGATTATTTTTACAGCATGATAATAGTTAATCTACTAGAACCCCTCTAATGCATGATAATAGTTAATATACTAGAACCCCTCTAATGCATGATAATAGTTAACCCTTCGCTTGCTATTCACGTCAATATACCTACCTGTAAATAGTGAAGACGCAGATGAGACAGCTCCTGCAGGAGCTGTCTCATCAGGGTCTGCACTATTTACAAGTTGATTGTGCAACAAGTGCACTCCACAGCAGTGATTGCACAGCGAAATACTTGTACACAGTGAAGATATATGTAATTATACAACAGAGCATGGGTAAAGAAGGAGAAATGTATTTGAAAATTCAGCAAGAGAAGGGTTAATATACTAGAACCCCTCCAATGCATGATAATAGTTAATATACTAGAACCCCTCTAATGCGACCACTTAATGAATAACATGTGTGTCTTTATAAGCAGTTGGTTGCTTAATGCAGGACAAAAGTAATGCAGAAAGTTCATCTAGGAGCTTTCTGCATTACTTTTGTCCTGCATTAAGCTACCACCTGCATCTAAAACCAGGAAATATACCTCTTTCAGGTGGTCGCATTAGCGGGATTTTACTGTATACTAATGAGGAGTCGATTACTCAGTCCTAACAAGTATACACATGCTTCAAAAAGTTCCCCACAAACCTGTTAATGAGTTCTAAAGACTCGATTCCTCTTTCCTATTGAATGTAAAGAATGCACGCGCGTCCGTGAAACCGGAAGAAAAGGAATGAACTCATCATGTTTTAATCCAACGCATTCTGTGATTTGACGATTGTAAACATACGTCACCATGTAAGATTTTGAATCACTGTTGATCACCGAACACCGGAGTTATTGTTTGCAGTAGATCTTATGAGCGAATAATAATAATAATAAAGGACAAGATAGATACATACATAGATAGATGGATAGACAGATGGATAGATAGATAGATAGATAGATAGATAGATAGGTAGATAGGTAGATAGGTAGATAGATAGATAGATAGATAGATAGATAGATAGATAGATAGATAGATAGATAGATAGATAGATAGATAGATAGATAGATAGATAGGTAGGTAGATAGGTAGATATATAGATAGATAGATAGATAGATAGATAGATAGATAGATAGATAGATAGATAGATAGATAGATAGATAGATAGATAAATAGTAGGTGGATAGATAGTAGGTGGATGGGTTGATTGGTTGTTTGGTGGGTGGGTGGTTGGGTGGATGGGTGGTTAGGTGGGTGGGTTGGTTGGTGGTTTGGTGGTTGGTGGTTGGGTGGATGGGTAGGTAGGTAGGTAGGTAGGTAGGTAGGTAGATGGTCATGGTCTGCTCTGTTTGCTTATTGGAAAGTATACAGTAGACCCTGTCTAAAGCGGTCATACATTTATTGGACGTAGGAAACTTAAAAAGCAGGTACATGTAGTTAGTTAATGCATGGCTAAAGTAATGCAGAAACCTCCAATGGGAGCTTTCCACATTACTTTTTATCTGCATTAAGCTATCATCTCCTGTCTTACATATTTGATGGTCGCTTAAGACAGGTTCTACTGTAGATCTGATTATACAGTTTCTGCCATGGCCAAAAAGTCCTGTGTTCCTATGCTATTATACAAATTCATCTTATTAATATTCATTATGCCAGTTGTTTTCTTAAAAGAATATCCATGAATCATATTGACGAAACACACATTCGCAAGGGTTCTTTTACAAAGCAAAATACTAGTTATCTGAAAATGATATGTTTTATTTGTCAATGAAATAATATGAATTATGTTAAAAGTCACTAACACTAAACAGTGATATACAGTAGATACTCACTAAAACGAATACATACTTTACTAACAAAGAAGTATTTAACTCTTTCGCTGCCATAATTTGTCGTCTGCAAATTTTCAGAGCTTTTGTCGTCTGCTACAATTTTCTTTTTTTATTTTTCTTCATTTTTGTTTAAAAACAGTCGCAATACAAACATTTTGGATCCTGATGAGACGCAGAGTTACGGCGTCTCATCTGGATCCAAACTATTTGCATTAGTGATCACAGATGCGACATTGGCAGCGACAGATTTACATGTACGTGGTTTCTTAATGCGGGGCAAAATGTTATGCAAAAAGCTCCTAGGCTATCTTCATATTTAATATATAGTAAAGTCATGTTTTTTTTAATTCAATATACAGTAAAATGTCAACATATTCAGCTATAATGTATAATAAGATCTCACAATATTCAGTTACAATGCACAGTACAATCTGGGTCCATGCTTATAAAACGTTAAGTTGAGTCTGAGTTCATTCTCAAGTTTTTGATTGGTCAGATTTGAGCCTTTGGCTCAAATTTGACCAATCAAAAGCTTGAGAACTCAAATCTGACCAATCAAAAGCTTGGGAACGAAACTCAGACTCAACTAAAAGCTTTATAAGCATGGACCCAGTAAATATCGCTATACTCAGTCAAAATGTGCATGCAGCCAAACCTTGCTATATTAGTTAAGATATACAGTAACACTGGGACCAACTACGTATTATTATCAAATGTTTTGCTACGACAATTTATATGGGTTTTTTAATAGATTTGTTTTCCTACGAAGCCAGTGTATCAATTGGGAAATGTTTTCCTACGATAACAAAGTTGCATTCGTAGGAAAACAAATCTATTAAAATACTTATATAAATTGTCGTAGCAAAACATTTTGATAATAATACGTAGTTGACCCCCAGTGAGTAATATATCACTATATTCATCTATAATGTACATTATGTACAGTAAAATCTCGCTAGATTCAGTTATATTATACAGTAAATCTTGTTATATCAGCTGAAATGAACAGTAAAATATCGCTATATTCAGTTGCAATGTACAGTACAATCAGTAAAAATCGCTATATTCAGTCATAATGTGAAGTCAAACCTTGCTAAATAAGCTAAAATGTACAGTAATATATTGCTATATTCCGCTGTAATGTAATGCAAAACTTGTTATATTCAACTATAATTACATAAAAACCTTGCTACATCTGCTAAAATGCAATGTAGAGTAAAACCTTACAGTTTACATGTATAAGTCGGTCTCGTGATGACCTCTGCAAATAGTTAGGATCAGGGTGGGACGCAGGGTATCTGAGCGCCTCATCCGGGCCCAAGCTACATAGTAATTGATATTTTCAATTCAATTCAATTCAAATACTCTTTATTTTCTCAGTTAGCATTTATATACAAAAACATGAGAACTTTCCCTCATACACATTCAACATTTAGGTCAGGCACATCTTTTATAATATAACAAATAGTATGATCCATTTAATTTCTTAACCTGATGACTTTCAGTTCTACCTAATAATTTCATTGTGTTTCTAATAGAGAGTGAAAGAAAATTGAAATGAAAAATTGGGAAATGACAATTAATTGTAAACGTTTATAAGGCTTACATTAATTACATGTACATATAGTTACAATAACAGTGTGTGTTAATCTATAGAGTAGATTTCAATCCATTGCTTACGACTCACCGGGTGCATTATACAAATGTATCCGATGTACGGTGGCCTACAGTGACGCTAACCCTTAGCCTACAGAAAAAATATGTCTGCTAAACTCTGATCTGCTGCAAATTCTACATACATGTACTTTCGATCGTTTAAATAATGGAGAAACCATTAAACGAGCACCTAACAGCTTGGAAACTAGTGAGACACTAAGTCACTCGGCGTTAATTGCCGTTTCATCTTGCGACAAGCTGTTCATAAATGTCAACATGGGTCGCGTTTAGCAAGCGAATGATTAATTATCAACAACAGTAAAACCTTTCTATAACGGCCACTAAATTACATCAAATAGTTTGTATTAAAGGCAGGTGGCTGCTTAAAGCAAGGTGAAAGTAAAACAGAACGTTCCTATAGGAGCGTTCTGTTTTACTTTCACCTTGCTTTAAGCAGCCACCTGCCCTAATATACCAACTAATTAATACCAGTTAGTGACCGTTATAGAGAGGTTTTATTGTATACAAGTATCTGTTGTCATTGAAAATGCGATATTCCATAATTTACAGATTAGTAAATCGAATGAAATGATTAGTATCAATAATAATAATTAAAAAAGAAAAACAATTACATTCAGAATAACGACGAACGTAACAATTTATGTAAACTAAAGGACAGATAAGAATAAATAATTTCACGGTACTAATTTTTAACCGCACGATGCTATTGTCTGAAGATTAATGAATGCCGTTCTTCTGCCAAATACGCTATAGAATTACATGGACATTGTTTTATGAGGAAGAAATAAAGGGATGATTTTGACACAAGTATTAATCCTTGTCTTGTTAACCCTTATTACGCTGTCAACAACCAGAATCGCATATGCAAACTGCTTGGACCCAGAAGAGACGCCGAGTAACTCGGCGTTTCGTCAGTATTCAAGCTGTCTGACAATCGATCACCAAGTTTTCAAAATATTAATCAAATAGAATTAGTCAAAATTGCACCAGGTCCATAATTGAACAATCATTTTGTTTCACAGTTAAGTGCATATGAGAAAGCTTGGATCCAGATTAGAGACTATTTGCAACCAGATAATATCTAAAACAAGACAATTAGTTAAAATAACATTTATAAATGCTACAGACAGTTGTTTAACCCTTTTGGCGCCAAGTTTCTAATTGTCCTCTGCAACCGAGTTTTGTTAAAACAGTTCCACAAATTAAGGAAATGATATAAACAAATTTAAATTTCAAAGGAATAAACCACAAATATAGACCTAGAGACTGAGACAAAAAGTGATGTCCCTGATCAGACGCCGCCTTGAAAAGGCGGTGTCTGATCTGGGACTGCACTATTTGTCGTGGTGCATTTATGCGACATTGGCGGTAAAAGGGTTAAACTTATTTTATTTTGTTCAGATTGTTTCGGCGACATGATCTTAGCCCAAGTTGTATGGTAGACATAGTATGCATCTTTGAGTCTGATCAGGATATATACTATATTTCGGGTTGAAGACTTAAAAAGTTACTTAATGAAAATTCATATTAAAATATATACACCATGAATGCTAATTAGTGGCCGAGTGGCAAACAGTTTGGATCCAGATGAGGCGCCGAGTTACTCGGCGTCTCCTCTAGATCCAAACTCTATGCAAATGTTAGTCCGGTCAAGGATAGTGGGATAAGGGTCAGTAAATTAGACAAAGTGAATGGTATAACGTGTTCAATCCATAATACAGTAGAACCTGTCTTAAGCGACAATTCATCAATTGCACACAGGAATTTTGAAAAGCAGGTGGTTGCTTAATACAGATCAAAAGTAATGCAGAAAGCTCCAATAGGAGCTTTCTGCATTATTTTTACCTGTATTAAGCTACCACCTGCCTTACAGACCAATAATTATACTCCTTTTGATTGTCGCTTAAGACATGTTCTACTGTACATACAATGTTAACCCTTCGCTTGCTATTCACGTCAATATACCTACCTATAAATAGTGAAGACCCAGATGAGACAGCTCCTGCAGGAGCTGTCTCATCAGGGTCTGCACTATTTACAAGTTGATTGTGCAACAAGTGCACTCCACAGCAATGATTGCACAGTGAAATACTTGTACACAGTGAAGATATATGTAATTATACAACAAGGCATGGGTAAAGAAGGAGAAATGTATTTTAAAATTCAGCAAGCGAAGGGTTAAGACATGTTCTACTGTACATACAATGTTAATAACTTTACAGTCAAATGACAAGTAACTCATCTGTATTAACCTGATATTTTTGTGTGATTTCCACATACTATTTTACATAGATTAAATAAGATCTATAAGTAAGTTCAGATTTGTGTAAGATAATACGTTCTGAAACAATCATCTTCAAAAATAGTACCCACGTGATGTCAAAAAGTCCCATTTCAGATGAAAAATCTTAACCCTTAGCTTGTCAAAAATCTAAGAAATAGTTGTTTTGAGAGTTGCCTGAAAATAGACAACGGTTGCTTAATGAACGAAGAATCTACAGAGCATGGTCAGTTAATATCAAATAAAACCAACTTGGATTGAGCAGAAATGTCATTTTCTTTGCACACATTAGCCCTTTTACTGTTAAATATTCATCGTAAAATTAATGCCATTAAGAATATTTATTAGCCGACATTGTATAATGGGTTATGGACGGCTGATTGTTTGGTATTGGTAGAAACTGTAAAGTCAGATCTGTTGTAATTTCATACGCAAGCAGAGTAGACACTGATCAGACGGCCCCTATAGGAGCCGTCTGATCTGGATCTTCACTGTTTGCAAATGCTTGAAAAAAAGTTTACATGACGGAAAGGGTTAATCCTTTATTTGTTGAATATTCATCGTAAAAATAATGACATCATGAATTTTTATTGACTGATTTTTTATAATGATATATGAACAGAATAGTAGGCCATCACAGAGACCGTAGAATCGTGTCTATATCATAACTTGAACAAACAGAATACAGTAAAACCTCTCTATAACGGCCACTAAATTACATCAAGTATTTTGTGTTAAAGCCAGGTGGCTGCTTAAAGCAAGGTGAAAGTAAAACAGAATGCTCCTATAGGAGCGTTCTGTTTTACTTTCACCTTGCTTTAAGCAGTCACCTGCCCTAAATACCAACTAATTAACACAATTTAGTGGTCGTTATAGAGAGGTTTTACTGTACCTCTACCAGACGGTCCTAACAGGGACATTTTGAACTAGGTTTATTCTGTTTGCAAATACATCGAAAAGCGTCTCCATCAGGTAAATGTTTTAGTAATTGGCGTTTGCAAAAAAATATTGTTAGCTGCAATTTTTAGCTTGGATCTTCATGAAATGTCAAAGCGTCAATTTTTAAAGAGTCTCATCGGAATCTGAACTTAGGGTTTATGTCCACACAAATTCAACGCCAGCAAAGAATCAAAATCACGATTACAATGACCCATTGAGATAAAGGTTGGTGCATACCCAAAATCTAATTGTATTCGAAATAATATTGATTATTGGATAATTGAGTCATTTGTCCTAGATATAATGATTTTCGTGATACTTGAACAGTAATTAGTGACTAGGGAGGATTTGAACCAGCCATGTAAGTACCCGTGTTACAAGATTCGCACTTAATGCCTTAATCCTTTACTCCATGAATATTCATATAAGAAATAATAAGCTAATTAATATCAATTAGATTATTTTTTTATAATGGCACACGTGCACAAGATTGTTTTAACATGGCAGAAACTGTACACTCATATTTATATTACAATGGACCCTCGTTATAAAGGATGTGTTTGTTTCCAGACATTTTGCTGGTATAACGATGTTGCCGTTATAACGAGTTTAAATATGAAAGGAACCATATGACCAGTTTTAAACTAGTACCAACATGTAAACGCTTAATGCAGGACACAGGAAGTGCAAAGAGCTCCCGTTCGGAGTTCTTTGCACTTCTTGTGTTCTGCATTAAGCGATCACCTGTCTTATTGGCATTAAGGACCACAGTGGAAATAAGAGCATGCTCTTTGCTGTGTTATCTTTGGTATAGAAAGCATGCCATGGTTTTTCACTATGCATCATTTTACGAATTATTATGTATTATGATTTGATAAATGTTTGTGAACCATGTTATTTTTTCTGTTTGCCGAAATAAATCTATCTACATGTATCTCTCTATCTACCTATTTATTCAGTGGTTGTTTGAAAGACTGAACGGTGATTTTGGTTTAATGCATACTGCCGGTATAACGAGGGTGCCATTGTAACGAATGCCGGTATAATGAGGGTTCACTGTATATTATAAGCAAACAGCGCAGACCCTGCAGGAGCAGTCTGGTGTTTGGTCTACTCGGTTTGAGTAAACTGTTAAACTACAGTGATATCTCGTTCACTCGTCTTTTTGTATAGAAGAATTTAGACCCTTTTAGGCAGGTGGCTGCTAAATGCAGTGTGAATGTCATGCAGAAAGTTTCTCTAGGAGCTTTCTGCATGACTTTCACCCTGCATTTTATATAGCTGCCACATGACTTAAAGATCGATAATGATACGTATTTTAGTTTTCGAATAATAGAGGTTTTGCTGTATATACGTCAATTCAACACCATTCAATGCATAAAGATACTTAGTACATGTGACAGGTTGTAGTGCATTAGTTTATTATAGTCTTACTAAGTAAGTTAAATTAATACCCTAGACAGCAACAGAATAAATATCGTCTTAATATAAAGTTCTGAATAAGGTCTTTCATTAATTAATTAACTCATTTCGTTCAATAATTTCATTCGTTCATTCATTTCATTTTATGCCATGTAACATGTGAGCATAGAATAAAGGTTTAATATTCTTAACCCTTTACCTTTTGCATATACATGTACATTAAAGGAATAATGTCGTCATGGATATTTATTATCTGAGGTTTTAATGACGTATGTCGATATAATGTTTTGGCATTGGTCCAAACTGTAGTCAGATATATCATAAGCAAACAGAGCAGACCCTGGTTCGATGTATCCTACCAAGGCCGCCTGATCTGCGTTGGCAAAGACGCGAAAAGGCGTTTATATGAAGGGAATGGTCCATAACCCTTTCGGCGCCGAATTTGTAATTGCCGTCTGCGATCCAATTTTTTTTAAATCATTCGGTAGCCTACAATAAGGAAATGAGAGAAATAAATGCAAGTTTTAAAGGAATAAAGCACATATATAGAACTACAGATTGAGACAAAAAGTGAAGTCCCTGATCAGACGCAGCCTTGAAAAGGGTCTGCTCTGTTTGCTAGTGGAATTTGAAAGATGTGGTTCTTTACTTTCTAAAATAGGGAAATGGAAGAAAACTGGTCTGAAAGACATTTTCCACGCAGATTTACTTGATATATTGAAGGCAGATGATTGGTAACCTATTTTACAGACCGATATACTTTATTATTAAAGTATATTTGGCTGTCTATCTGCCTGTCTTTCTGTCTGTCTGTCCTATTTTACAGTGATAAATTAAGGTATTGCCACTAGCGTCAACATACATTGTATATGCATGTCCAACATAAATGTATCCCTACAAATGCATTCACACAATTTGAAAGATATAAACTACTGTAATCTAATGGGTTGGAGATGGGTGTAAATAAAACTACGTTCGTGTGGCCCTCAGTATATTTATAAATTGCAAGTCACGTTTTACTTGTTTATTTACGTATATTCATTTATTGGGAAACTTAATGTTTATCTATCAATTAATTACGTTTACGTAATTAATCTTTATAAACTAACTTTGATTAAATTAGCCAATGTATTTATTCATTCACTCACTATTTTTATTTATTTATCTACATGTACTCGTTATAAATATTAACCCTTCGCTTGCTATTCACGTCAATATACCTACCTGTAAATAGTGAAGACCCAGATGAGACAGCTCCTGCAGGAGCTGTCTCATCAGGGTCTGCACTAGTTACAAGTTGATTGTGCAACCAGTGCACTCCTTAGCAGTGATTGAACAGCGAAATACTTGTACACAATGAAGATATATGTAATTCAACATACTGACGAGTGTCAAACATTGAAGAGTGCAATCATACACAGCGTCTTGTATGCAACATTTTATAATTGGTCACGTGTACAACATTCTCAAAACAGCGTCCTGTATGCAGCATCTAATAATTCGTTACGTGTACAACATTCTCAAAATAGCGTCCTGTATGCAACATCTAATAATTAGTTACGTGTACAACATTCTCAAAACTGCGTCCTGTGTGTAGCATCTAATAATTAGTTACGTGTACAACATTCTCAAAACAGCGTCCTGTATGTAGCATCTAATAATTGGTTACGTGTACAACGTTCTCAAAACAGCGTCCTGTATGCAACATCTAATAATTGGTTACGTGTACAACATTCTCAAAACAGCGTCCTGTATGCAACATCTAATAATTGGTTACGTGTACAACATTCTCAAAACTGCGTCCTGTGTGTAGCATCTAATAATTAGTTACGTGTACAACATTCTCAAAACAGCGTCCTGTATGTAGCATCTAATAATTGGTTACGTGTACAACGTTCTCAAAACAGCGTCCTGTATGCAACATCTAATAATTGGTTACGTGTACAACATTCTCAAAACAGCGTCCTGTATGCAACATCTAATAATTGGTTACGTGTACAACATTCTCAAAACAGCGTCCTGTATGCAACATCTAATAATTAGTTACGTGTACAACATTCTCAAAACAGCGTCCTGTATGCAGCATCTAATAATTGATTACCTGTTATATTTTCAAAACTACACAATTCTGAAAGTGTCCTTTCTAGTACATGTCCTTTTTGGTAGAAGTTGGATCTAAAAATAGTCTATGAGAAAATGGGTAAATCCATCACTTGATGAATATGCATGGTAGAGATAATGAAGTCATTGTTAATTGTTGACTGATGTTTTATAATAGTAAATTAATACACACTATTTTAGCCATTTCAAAAACCACATTATGTAGCTTTACATAATTAGATATGCAGACAGAGCAGATCCTAATCAGATGATTTTCGCGGGAGACTTCTAATCTGAGTCAAGCCTGTTTGCTAAAGTTTCAAAAGGCTTCACTACCGGGTAAGCGGTTAAACTGTATCTTCAACATGACTTAATATTAATATACATTTCAGATATAAGATGGGTCACCTTCTACCTTGTGTCCGCTGTGTGGTGGTCATATGCAACATTTGCTTTCTGGTAAGTACATGTAATTGCACCCTTTACTCCATGAATATTCATAAAAAATGATGAAATGATGAATATTAATTAGATTGATTTCTAAGATGACATAAACACATGAATTGTTTGCCAACGCAGAAACTGTATAATCATATACATAAGTCCAAAGGCAAACAGAGCAGATCCTGATCAGACGGCTCCTATAGGAGCCGTCTGATCTGGGTCTGATCTGTTTGCAAATGCGTAGAAAGGCGTATCTATGGAATAAAGTGTTCCCACTTTCGACACTGTTGACCAATGTGTGATTGCCTTTGCCTACAAGCAGTTTGGATCCAGATTAGTAACAAAACTGTTTGAAACTGTAACTGATTTGTTAAATAAAGATGGAGGAAATGATTGCTTTAAAACTGCTGTCGACGATAAGTTTCTCCTCGTGTCCTCGTGTAAAGTGTGTTTGATGAGAAATGGGAAAACATCGAAAATCGTAGCAGACACCATTTTTTTATAGACAACTACTTAGGCCTAACCACTTCCTTGTTTAATATTCATGTAAAAATAATGATTAAAATTATTAACTGAATTTTTATAATGACATAACTACAGAGGCATTTTGATACTGGTGAACAGTAATGAGTCTTATATATTATAATTTCATAAGCAAACAGGGCAGACTCTGGTCAGACGGCTCATACAGGAGCCGTCTGATCTGGGTCTACTCTGATTGCAAATGCGTGACTAGACGTTTTTATGATGGACAAAAGTTAGTCTACAGAATTAAACCGGAGATGGACAGTAAGCTCCGAAACTAAGAAACTGTTATATTTGAAAACAATTCAGAATCAGATCAGTCAGCATTTAAACTCGACAAGAAATTATTGAGAGGATTTACATGTACATAGGCTGTGCCTGTTGTTCAGTCCGTTGAAATCAGTAATATTGTCGTCTTCAACTGTCGCCTGCAGCATTTCTAAAAGCCATAATGTATTCCATTTTTGAAAATAGCTTGGTTCAGGTTGAGACACCGAGTAACTCGAAGTCTCATCTGGGTTCGGATTGTATGAAAATTGGTTAAAACCTCACAAAATCAGGGTCGAATCGGAAGCAGTTAGATTTATACTAACCCTTAGCCTGCTGAGACAATATTTTGTACAGAATGTTTCACCTACTACATTTTTAAAGTTCAAGCAATACTCAATTTGTTTACCAAAATGCTATCAGGGTGTCAAACAGTTTGGATCCTAATGAGACACCGAGTTCATCTGGATTCAAACTGTTTGCATAGGTATTCACTCATCCGCCTATAGCAGGCTAAAGGCTAAATCTAAATTTGATTAAACATTTCTATTCATCGCAGGAGACTGGTTAGCAAATGTTCTAAAACAGTGTCATATAATACATGAAAGGGTATATTAATGACAACACTGCCAAATAAATGTTGATTTCTATTTATTTCTTTTATGCAGATAACAGCTATTTTGTTTATAACGTTTGGCCTTATCCTACAACTTGGGAACAATGTACTCGAAGACCGGATTAACGAGGCCTTAAAGCCAGTTAGAACGAGCGTGAAGAACACATATGGTCGTGAGTGTTTAACCTAGAACTGAGTGTAATTATTATAAACCATGCATAGTTCTTAATTAACATATTCCCTCCTACTGACGCCTTTTGACGCCTCTGTGAAAGAGTTGTTCTTTAAACCATTGTGATAAATAGAGCATTTGCTCCATAGGAGCAAATGCTCTATTTATCACAATGGTTTCAAAACTACACAATTTTAAAATTCTCCTTTTCTATAGTCAATTATCTTTTTCGGTAGATTTACTTAAAGAGGTTAGGACTAAATATAGTCTGTTTCAAATCTTAAAATAAATGTTCTCTCATTTCTTTGCAAACATATAGGAACATTGTCAAACTGTTTGGATTCTGATGAGACGCCGCCATATATGTCTTCCCATCTGGATCCAAAACTGTTTGTTGTATTCTCGGTTTCGCCGCTAGCACACAGCGAGTTAAAATAGAAGCTTTAACCATTTACGTCATTTTGAAAAATAAAGGAACAGATATTTCAAGCTCCATTACCTAATAGAGCAGACCCTGACCAGATTGCTCATACAGGAGCCGTTTGATCTGGGTCTACTCTGTTCGCATATGCGTGAAAATACGTTTATTTGAAGGAAATGATTAAACTGATAGCAAAAAAGAGATGTAAATTCAGTTATGAGCTTGTAGGGCAGCATGTTACTTAAGATGTGTAAAAAGTATTGCAAAAGCTCTTATATGAGCTTTCTGAATGACTTTAGCCTGCATTAAATAACCTGCCTTTTTTAAGACTCATAATTTCAGTGAATGAATGGCCACTTTAAACTGGTTCTACTATGCACACAAACAGAACATGAGTGTGAAAAATATATGATGGCGAAAATCAAATACATGTAGTACCAGTTCAATGAGTCCAGTCAGAGGTCCAGATAAGAAGCGTAAATTTAAAGTTTTCAAGACTGGCCTCTTTATTTCTTCACCAAGCCCTATATTATGACCACTCTTCGAGACGATTCTGAAGAGTGGACACCATATAGGCTTTGATGGAGAAATGACTATTTCAATGTTTGAGTATGTGTCTCTTGTTCTGATTCCAATGTTGAATTATTTGTCATATTAACGTAATTAGCGGCTTAAATCGAATGATTTTCTCGCACTATGTAGTCCTATGGAAATGATGGTAGATTTTGTTTTCAAACTGTCATCTTCATGTTTTTTTCTTCAAAACAATGTAATCATACACGTTTAACAGACGAATTGTTACTACTCGGCTCTTTCCGGCATATTCGGAAGAGAGAACGAGTGCTTCCGATTGCTTTTTGCACAGAGGAAAATGCTAATCAGATAACTGCGGATGAAATTGACCTGGAAGCGATTCTCAAACCGGTTATCGTTTTGGTTCTGGTCTTTGGCTTCACCCTCTTGCTACTGTGCTGCCTTGGGATGATTGGAGCTTGCTTACAGAAACGCTGGATGCTGATTGTGGTAATGCTCTGTTAGATATTTTGTCTCTTCTTGTTACTGTAGACTTGTTGCAAACTACAGTAAAACCTCTCTATAACGGCCACTAGATTGTGTTAATTAGTTGGTATTTATGGCAGGTGGCTGCTTAAAGTAAGGTGAAAGAAAAACAGAACGCTCCTATAGGAGCGTTCTGTTTTACTTTCACCTTGCTTCTAAGCAGCCACCTGCCTTTTACACAAACTACTTCATGTAATATATTGGCCGTTATTGAGAGGTTGTACTGTACAGTAAAGTGACCATAAAATTAAGGAGTCTGACCCTATGTCATTAAGACATGTAGTAGCTTAACCATCCGCTTTTTTATGACGCACATTTATTCTCTCTAAGTGCTCGATTTAGATTAAGAGAACATTTTTACAAGTCCTTTACAAACAGTGTAGACCTAGATGAGAGGGTTCGTTGAGGAGCCCTCTCACCAGGGTCTGCACTGTTTGTCATGTTCACCTTTGTGTTAGAAAATGCCTGAAACATTTACAATAAGTTTAACCTGTTTGAATTTTGGAATAGTCCATTTAAAATGGTTAAACTTTGTTGACCTTGATCACGTATTACCATGGGCACATCGATTGGTCTGACCGAATTAGTCGAAATAAGATGCATTTTCTTTAACTATTGCAGTTTTGTTTTATAAATCTAGTCCTGTTATAAGAACAAGACACTCTATACACAAGTTTAACCCATTCCCTCATATTAACGACTTTTGACGAGTCTCTTTGTGAAACCATTGTGATAAATAGAGCATTTGCTTATATAGGAGCAACGGCTCTATTTATCACAATGGTTTCAAGCTAAAAAATTCTAAAATTTTCCTTTTCTCTAGATAATGCTCCTTTTCGGCAGATTTATTGAAATGTGTTGTATCTGAAAATATTCTATGATGTAATGGGTTTAATTGACCGACCCTAATATGTTCCAATACTTTCAACAGTATGCCACGGTTATCACAGTTCTGGTAATTGGACAGATCATCTTTATCGCCCTAGTTCTAGGAGAACCGGACCCGGTAAGTATTAATTCCTTTACTTCATGAATATTCGAGTACGAAATAATGACGTCATGAATATTAATTACAATACTTTTTTATAATAGCGTATGCACACAGGAGTTTTTGTCCACGTTGGAGACTGTGTATATATATATGCTATACCACAAACAAACAAACGGGGCAGACCCTGACTAGATGGCTCTAACAGGAGTCGTCTGATCTGGGTCTACTCTATTTGCAAAGGCATAGAAAGGCGTTTTCATGGAGGTAAGTCTCAATTCCTATCCCGCTAACCGCATTTGGAAATAACCTGGGTTCAGATGAGGCGCTGATAAACTCGGCTTCTCATCAGGATCTAAACTGTTTGATGCTTAGTTAATAATTTCTAAAAAGCTTGAACGAATCGGAGTTAAGTAAACATTCACCATTTTAGACAATAGTTTTACAGCGAGATAAGAGTTTTTTTAAGTACAGTTGAGCATCGATATGATGACTCGAACTTCAAAAAATTACAATAAAGAACTTTCTAAAATGTATCGCTGTATGTATATAGATGTGACAGCTTAATGTCTAAAACTCCAACAGGATCTTTCAGCATTACTGTCGGCCTGCATTAAGTTCAAAATAGAAATCGAATGACTCGAATCTCTGTTATCTCGAAGTAATTTGTATTTGCCCCTTGGAATTCGAGATCCCGAAGATAAACTGGATCATTTTCTATGTTCACTTTCGCAAATATGTATTATGAACCAATTATACTCCTACAACGCTGAGTTTTCAAATGAAATATTCCAAAATTCAAGCAGGTCAAGCTTATTGTGAATTAATAGGAATTTTTCTAATGTGTAACATGAAAAAACAGTGCACACCTTGATCAGAAGGTTTCTCTAGGAGTCCTCTCATCTGGGTCTACACAGTTTGCAAAGGAGCGGCTCTTGTCCAGCATTGCAAAGTTAACTCATTACTCCATAGGCTATGTTTAGATACACCCTCTTTGAATTCATCTACAGAAAAGGAGCATTAATTAGATAAAAGGAAAAACATAGAAAGTTGTAGTTTGAAACCATTGTAATAAAATGCAGCATTTGCTCCTATAGGAACAAATGCCCTATTTATCACATGATTTCACAAATTGACTTTTATAGAGTCGTCAAAAGTAATCAATATGAGGGAAGGGGTTAAGGGTTGTAATCTGGTTTATGGGGCCTTTGGAAAAGAATTGCGAAACAAACGATATGCATATGCCCTAATACTCAGAGATCTCTGAAGGACATCTAAGAGTGTTGTGATCACATTGTTTTACAAACGTCGACCTCAGAAGAGTCTGATTTCACGTTACATGAACAATTTTTAAGAGGTTAAGGACTATGCAATGCAAGGGAGACTACTCTTTGAGGTTCTCCTATTTTTCTTTACAAAAACGACTACGGTGTTGCCATTTAGTACTGAACCTCCGCTTTCTTATAAGTTACTGTTTTAAATAAAACAGCATACACTAACTAATGGTATAGATCTAATATTTATGAAATGCATGCAGTACACCACTTCTGAAGAGACTGCTTATAGATACATGTAAGTAAGACAGTAT